>JBBBDQ010000477.1:5067500-5400000 GCA_037127315.1 Ascarosepion bandense
AATACCAAACATGGGACGTTGGGAAGTGGAAGAAAGTCCTGTTTTCTGATGAGAAAAAATTCAATCTAGATGGTCCTGATGGCTTCCAACGATATTGGCATAACAAAAACATGCCTCCTGAAATTTTTTCCACATGTCATAGTGGTAGAGAGTCCCTAATGGTATGGGGTGCCTTTTCTTACAGAGGGACGATGGAGCTCCAGGTGGTGCAGGGTTTTGTCAAACAGCGGCTGGTTATGTTAGCATGCTACAAAAAGCATGATTGATGATGGAGGGCCATCGTCTGTGTGTGGATGGATGGTTATTCCAACAGAATAATGCAGCAATCCATGCTGCAAGATGGACCTTGACCTTTCTACAAGAAAATGGGGTCCATCTCTTGGGACATCCTGCATGCTAACCAGACTTGAACCCAATTGAAAATGTTTGAGGATGGATGACAGGAGACGTTTATCGAAATGGCAAACAATATTCAACAAAAAATCAACTTCGTGAAGCCATCTTCAGAAGCTGGAGCAACATCCCCCGCACCTTAATGGAAACACTTATTTCTAGCATGCCCGACAGAATTTTTGAAGTCATCAAAATCAGTGGAGGTAGAACTCATTATTAAATTTAGTTGATTAATGTTTTCATACACTTTTTGTACAATTTCATAGAATTTTTGTCTGTGGCCTTATAATTTTGATCATGTGTAAATCGCCTCATTTTATAAAAATGTAAATTTCTAAATAAAATGTTTGGAATGTAGGTTTCTGTTTCCATATATGCAATAAGTATTATATATATATATATATATACAATAAGTATTATATATATATATATATATATATATATATATATATATATATATATATATATATATATATATATATATATATATATATATATATATATATATGCAATAAATATTATATATATATATATACAATAAATATTATATATATATATACAATAAATATTATATATATATATATACAATAAATATTATATATATATATACAATAAATATTATATATATATATATAATAAATATTATATATATATATATACAATAAATATTATATATATATATATACAATAAATATTATATATATATATATACAATAAATATTATATATATATAATAAATATTATATATATACAATAAATATTATATATATACAATAAATATTATATATATACAATAAATATTATATATATACAATAAATATTATATATATACAATAAATATTATATATATACAATAATATTATATATATACAATAAATATTATATATATATATATATAATAAATATTATATATATATATACAATAAATATATATATATATATACAATAAATATTATATATATATATACATACAATAAATATTATATATATATATACATACAATAAATATTATATATATATATACATACAATAAATATTATATATATATATACATACAATAAATATTATATATATATATACATATATTAAATATTATATATATATACAATAATATTATATATATATATACAATAAAATATTATATATATATATACAATAAATATTATATATATATACAATAAATATTATATATATATATACAATAAATATTATATATATATATACAATAAATATTATATATATATATACAATAAATATTATATATATATATACAATAAATATTATATATATATATACAATAATATTATATATATATATACAATAAATATTATATATATATATACAATAAATATTATATATATATATAAATAATATTATATATATATATATACAATAAATATTATATATATATAAAATAAATATTATATATATATATACAATAAATATTATATATATATATACAATAAATATTTATATATATATATAATAAATATTATATATATATACAATAAATATTATATATATATATATACAATAAATATTATATATATATATAAATAAATATTATATATATATATACAATAAATATTATATATATATACAATAAATATTATATATATATATACAATAAATATATATATATATATGCAATAAGTATTATATATATATATATGCAATAAGTATTATATATATATATATATAATATAATATTATATATATATATATGCAATAAGTATTATATATATATATATGCAATAAGTATTATATATATATATATACAATAAGTATTATATATATATATATGCAATAAGTATTATATATATATATATGCAATAAGTATTATATATAAATATATATATATATATATATATATGCAATAAGTATTATATATATTACAATTGAGCTCTCTGGAGAAGAAAATTTTAAAAACAGTTTCCACTTCGGCTATAATACATGACTCTTCAGAAATGAATTGAGTTTTCTCGGTGACTGATGTCTGTATACACTGCTTACATACAAGACATTTAAATTTCCGTTCTCTGACCCCATGCCCTGATGGCTTAGGGAGTAGAGACTCCAACTGACACCAAATCGATCGAGTGTTTGATCCCAGCCAGAAGCAAGTGGATATGTCTAGCCCCACTGATGAGCTGTGATACAGCAAAACAGGCTTGTATATATATATGGAATAAGTATTATACATATATATATATATATATGGAATAAGTAACAACATCACTTGAAAAGACACAAAAAGTGTCGAAACAAAATAGCTACTTTTGTCGTGATATTATAACATATCAATGTTATAATTTATTAATAAATATTATTATTATTATTAGCTCTACTTTGTATTGAGCACTTTTTTAAAAATAGTGTTTCTTTGGATGGGGAATATTATTCCACCCATACTTGGATATATATGTATATATATATATATATATATATATATATGTGGAATAAGTATTATACACACATACACATATTATATATATATATATATATATATATATATAAGCATGCAGTGTAGGTATAGAAGAATCCAAAGGAGTATCCTGTACATACAGTGGTAGGATAACTCTCTAAGAGAGGTCTAAGCATATATACATATAGATACATATGGAGCAAATATAAGAAAAATTAAGACAGACACGTTATTTCATGGTGAATTGGAAGTATAGGCCTATTTCAGGTGAACTATCGTCAGCTTCCGTCTTTATTTTACAAAAGATTTTACACAAATTAGATTCACAAACACCTAAAGAAACAAATCAAAATAACAGTCGCTCCCTTAAAAGAGAAAATTTAAGAAAAAATACATCAGTTTTTTTTTCTTAAATTTTCTAAATATATATATATATATATATATATATATATGGAATAAGTATTACACATACACATAAAATAAGTGTGTGTGTGTGTGTGTGTGTGTGTTTATTTCCCGTGTGTGGAATTCCCTGCCACATGATTGCTTCCCTGACTGCTACAATCTCCAGGAGTTTAAATGTAAGGTCAATAGACACCTCCTAACACACTAACTCGCTTCCATTCTTTCAAACACTCTTCCTATCTACCCAGCCTCTGTACCCTTACCCATCTATCACCCTCCTTTTGACATTTCCTATATCTAAACACTCTCTCTCTCTCTCTACCTTCCCCTATGTAGCCCCATGCACAATAGTGGCAGTGCAACCTCTTCACATGGATAAAGAATGAGTGACAAAAGTTGGCTATTATCTGTCCTTAGATATATAGTCAATTTATACAACAATAATCATATGATGTGTCACTCTAAAAGCAAATATTTTTTTTAATCAATTCATCCCAATCAAGGCAATAGTGCCACTAATACGCAAGCAGCTATTGAAAGAGGTGGGGAAGGAAAATTCTTTAGAAGAAACTGGAAACCTAATTCTGAACAGGAAATAAGAGATAAAACTCTACTCCTTTTCCAAAGACTGGGGAGGAGTGTTGCTTGGATGATAGACTAACCTATCTACAACACATTCCTTACTTTAGATTTTCCCCCTTTTTTTTTTTTTTTTTGTCAGGGTTTAAATGCCAACCATCCATCTCTATTGGATTGTAAGGTTACATGCTTCCAGCAGCCAACCTAAAGTATAATATAAATGCATTGCTAATGATTGCAGTAGAGAAATTCATTTCTCACATAAGTTATTATATTACTATAATATTTTAGATGGTGATTGCTATAAAATTCTTTTTACTTAAATATAAATTTTATTATAGTATTATAGATTGAGTAGGCATTTTTTTCTAAAGAGAATGAAGACTAACCAGACTCCATAGATTCCAATGGTTCTACTAACAGCTGGGCCATTGCTCGGTTCTCACCACCAATGTTCTTTGCTAAAACACTATATTCAGCATCGTCATCCATTGTGGCATATTCAATAGTTAAAAGGTAATCCCTGTTACCAAATTTTTCTGAAAAAAATCAAAAACAAAAAAAACACATTAAAAAGTAAAGAAAAAAATGCTGAACAAGCAAAAGGGAAACAAAAACAAAAAGAAATGAGATTAAATTGTAAATTTATCATTGTAACAACTAGTAAAATCACAAGACTGAATCTGGCATGAGGATGTGTAACTTTGGAGACTTTCTTTGAATGTAGATCTTCTCTGAAAAATGGATCTCATTTTCACCTCTATGATAGGGTACGTATCTAACTTCCTGTTATCTGGTTGCACCATATGTTCACATCCTAAGCCCAGTTAGACTACCTATTATTACCTGTTAGACCCAGTTAGACTACCTATTTACACATCAAGGTCAGTCACTGACCTCCCTTGAGACCAAGTTCTACATCTGATAGCTATAGTGCAAAGTCTACTTTGTAATTTTTTAGGGTGAGACCAGTACATATTGAGGCTATTAGAGATCAACTTCTTAGATCAAAGATTTCTTATTGATTGATTTAAACCATTGGCATTTCCTGGTGCAAGTCACATATTAATGCATATAAAAGTAAATCTCCATTTAGCTTATAAGAAAAAAGAAACATTTAAAAATCATATTTAAAAGTCTAGGAATATTAATCTACCATTAAATTATTTTCCCTTTCTATTAACTTGGAAGTCATATACCTTAAATCTTTTCACACAACTTATCACAAAACTTATTTACCTGGATTGTTAATTTGCTTAGTCTGGCACAAGTTTACCTTAAAAGACACTCATTAACAAAGAAACACATGCAACTGTATAATAATAAAAATTGGCAAAAGCAAAACCATCAAGGATTGAGGATTGAGGATTGGCCTAACAGTGTATAACAAATGGAAATAAGATCTTAAATTTCAGTTGACATAGTTAATATTCAATGCACACTAACAACATTGAGAAAGGCATGAAACCATTTGCTCTGGTAGGTCACATGACTCTTTGCTTGTGATACAACATAACCCCATAAAACCTGTTTTATGTTATTGCTGAAGAGATGGACATAACCAGACAATCTTCATTCTTCCAAGAAATGCTCTGGACAATTCAGTCAGCATAGTGCTTCGGTGGTTTAGTAGATCACTGAATAATTTATGATGAGCCATGATAGTTTCAAATGTCAGAAACTGTTAAAAGCCTACTAACTTTAGAGCTACACACAAACTTGTGAACAATATATTTTGTGTGTGTGCAAATGCATATGTAAACTTATCTGCAGACAAAAAAAGAACAAAACAGAAAAGTACATTAAAATATTCAAACAACAACAAAGAAAAATTAATCTATGTACCAACAAATTCAATAAGAAATTCCAATTTTTAACTATGGTCTTTGAAAAAAAATCTAACTGTATAATTAAATATTTCTGTTTTTCTTTAAGGAAGTTTTTAACAAACCTTACCTGTAATATCTATTTCAACTATTTTCAGACATACAAGCCACAGGATTAATGGTGTTAGATCAGAAAAACTGCCATGAAAATATTTATAGAAAAGACACTAGGAAGCTACATTAGAGGTGGAAAAGTGACTTAAAATGGGATGTCAGCTTAAGACCAATAACTTCTTATTGAATAAAACATTGTCAACCATTATTAATAAAAAGTTATTATAGACACAGAGTTTTCTTGGTAACTGAAAGAGTTGTATATTTCCCCTTTCGTTTGCAGAGAGTGTTCAAACCTAGAGAAAAGACCAGGTTTCCGATTTAAACATTCAAAGCAAGAAGATCCTCTCCAACTAGAAAGTTCACACAAATGAATCTGTGCTTTTATTTGTACCACTAGAACTTGAAATAATCACCTGTTAGCATGCAACTTGAACAAAGACAAATTAGAAAATGCAATTAGTTTTTTAAGCAATTGCTTTCCTCCCCTCTTGAGTAGCCATCAAGACTCTTTCTCATTCCAATGCTAAAGATTTTGAAGAATTCTACAATCCTCTACACTAATATAATTACTTCTTTGTATAAGCTTTGATATCAAAAGTAAGTTTTATTAAACAAATAAAATCAAAATTTTCATTCACTCTAATCATTACATATACCGTGATATAGCAAAATATATGCTTAAAACAGTTGAAAAGGTTTTCCTAGTATATTTAGAATGTGAAAAGAGATAATGAATATATTTAAACAAATGGATCACCTAAGTCAGACAGTTAAGTGTCATACATGATACATATATAGGCAATCATGTCTCGAAAGGGGAATAAAATTTTCCCACAGTAGGTTGTCATTACTTTCTGCAATAGACTGGTTGCCAACCAAGGTGACAGAACCCAATCCATCCTGCTATTCGATTCATAGCTGGAGAAAGAAGTAACAGATTAATACCTTTCCCAACAGTATTTGCATAAAAGTGAATGCAATAAATTCAACTATAATTCAAACTCATCTCTCTGATTTCTTATTCCAAGCTGCTATACACTGCACCACAACACACATCAACTATGCACATTTGACAAAATACAAGACACTTTTTTTTTTTTTACCTAAAATCTAATAATTACACAATAAATAAATCAAAATAAACTTACTTTCAATGAAACATAATAAAATAAAATTTCTATAACATCCAATCTAACAACTTTTTTCTCTACTAAAACATTTTTTCTTTTTGAAGGAGTCTCATTTGTCAGGAAATATGATCATCATCATCATTTGTTGACTTTGCCTTATTACAGACTGCATATCAACATTAGATATTATTCGCATCATAATGTTATGCCATTTCATTCAGCAGTAACATCACTCAATAAATCCCAGACTTAACTAATAAAACAACAGATTTTAGGCAAAAGTTCAACTATTCATCAACAGTCTCCTTCTAGGGTGAGACACTGATTCCAACACTTCTCTAAGAATTCGATGTCTTTTTTTTGTAGAACGATTTGTCTTTGGCCTCAAAATACCCCTCAGTTTCTGATATTGGAGCCAAATCTCTTTCCCTAGAGAATTTTTTGAGGTCTGCAAACAGCCAGTAGATGCTGAGGGCCAGATCTGGAGAATAGAGTGGATGTGGAAGTGCAATTCATATAGTTTTGCTATCACCGCGATCAACTTGTGACACTGTGCATTATCTTGGTGAAAGATCACTTTTTTTCTTCATTTGTGGCTGTTTTTGGCAATCTTTTGGCAATTTCTTCCTTAAAATGCACCAATAATGTTATATAATATTTGCTATTGATGGTTCTTTCTTTCTCAAGGTAATCTATGAACAAAATACCTTGTGCATCTCAAAATACAGAGGCCAAAACCTTGCCTGCTTATGTTTGTGTCTTTGGTGGCTTTAGACAGCTTTCACCTACTTCTGTCCACTCAGATTACTGCCAATTTGACTCCGGAGTGAAGTGGTGGATCCATGTTTCATCCATTGTCACATATTTATGCCAAAACTCATTCTTCTTTCATTGAAACGGTTGCAAGTCAACATACCACCTCTTAACCATTGTTTCTGATGGAGCAGAGTCCGAATAACACTTATGAAGCCACTGCTTTGCTTGAGCAGTATTTTTCCCATCAGAAAGCAATGCTTTCTCAACACTCAAAATTCAGATTTTTCCATTGTTTTGAAAATTTGCAGGTGTAGCTTCACTTAAATAACTGTCATTTGTAAACTAATAATCTGATTGAGCCCAAATTTTGTCATGTGCCATATGGATCTTTTATTAGTGGTGTCATCTATATGTCTGTCCCAGGACTTATTGAGTGATATGTTAAACTGGTTGCCAACCAAAGCTATAGAACCCAGTCTGTTTTATTAACCCTCTCCAGGCTGGTTTGGAATTCAGAGTTTCTTTCTGCTAGACTGGTTGCCACCCAAAGCTAATGAACCTGCTGTCCTGCTATTTAAACATAACTAGGGGGATAAGAGATGGATTCATATCTTTTCCAAAAGTATTAGCATATAAGTGAATGTAATGAATTTGACAGAAATTCAAACTTGGCTCTCTAACTACTCAATCTGATCCACTATCCATTACTCTACCATGCCCTCTACTAAAATGTTTTTTAGGAGGGGTCTTATTTGTCATAAAAAATGTTATATATATATATATATATATATCACCTGCTAGAAAACAGATTACAAAAAGTATATTTTACACCCTTCCATCACAGAAGAATTTTAAGAACTTAATAATTACAAAAACAACATATTTACATTTCAGTTTGATAATAACTTCTCATATAAGCAAAAACATTATCAGTGCAACATGAAAAAAAAATGAAAAAGATACAAAATTTGATGTTTTTTTAACAAATCAAAAAGTCAATCCAATTTTTTATCAGCCTTACCTAATTTACATGAGGAGTTTCCCTTCAGCAGTTTTCCATCTTTATACCATGTGATACGAGGTGGGGGATACCCCTTAACTTTACACCTGAACTTGACCATTTGTCCTTCTGTCACCTCCACATCCTTTGGAGATTTCAGAAACTCTGGTGCTTTTATAGGCTGAGTATTATCTAGAGAAAAAAAAAAAGGGTTATTTGTCAACTATTATCAATTGCTGACTAATATTTCTTTCATCTTAATTTTGTTTTTCATTGCAACTCAGTGTCAGTTTATGGCCATTACTTTTAATCCGCATTGTTTTCTATAAGCCATGGAGTCAGGCTCAAAGTCACTGAAATAAAATTTACTGAAATTAATATGAAAAAGTTAAAATTAATAATGGTAGATTTTTTTTTATATATATTTGTTATTTAAATTTTTATAACATTGTGTTCAAGCAAATCAGAGGATGCACATTTTTCCTCTAAATTTATGCTGTAGTCAAAATACAGACAGAAGTTCATCCCAATATTTACTAAATAGTCATGTGATCTCACTGTAATTAATATAACCTAATTTCTTCTATTCTGTAAAAAAGAAACTTTTGTCATTTTCTTATTTCATCAAATGAATCATTTAATTATATTTTTGTGCATAATGTAGAAACTAAAAGACTATTAGACAAGATAATCTAGAAAAGCAAGAAGAAAAATCCAAGCAAGTCAGAATGAATGCATAGTGGTGAGCAAAAGGGCTTACAACAGATATTACGCATGAAGGAGGTCAAAATTAAAGGCAAAAATTTAAATATCTAAGCAGTGAAATAACAATGAAAAATGAGATAGAAATTTAAAGATGCGCAGAAATATTGAAAAATACTTTTCAGCTATAAAGTAGTCAGTGAAACACCATATGTGACACATACTTTGGCAGTCATGTCTCTTTCAATTCATGACTAACTAAACAGAAGATTTTCCCCACAGTAGGTTGCAATTTCTTTTTACAGTAGTCAGTAGGTTAATTGCCATACATGATACACATTTAGGCAATCATGCCTCTTTCAAGACATGACTGATTAGGCAGATTTTCACGTAGTAGTTTTTGTGGTACACTAGTTGGTACACTAGTTGCCAACCAAGGTTATAGAATCCAACCTGTCCTGCTATTCAATCTGTCATATAGGAATAATGTATCACTGCCGACACTTGTGTTCGAACACGGATTGCCAGGGAGTAAACCCAGTCGACCTCATTCTCAAGTAATTAGTGGTACTGTGCTGCTGGGATCATGTGACACGTAGAATAAGTATATACGTATATAGAGTGATAAGAGACTGTAAAGTCGGAGAAGAATAAGTGTCTGGTACAGTATTGTTTGAAGGTGTAACTATACTTGTATCTGTGACTTTACTAAAATAGAAGTTATAAAACTAATGTCGAGTTTCATTGAACCTAATACGGTTACAATGGAAACTGACAACATGAATTTGTTAATTCTAGCAAGTTTGTTAATCCCATAGCTGGAGGGGTAACTGATGGATTAATACCGTTCCCAAGTGTATTTGTGTGTAAGTGAATGAAACAAATTTGACTGGAATTTTAACTTGGCTTTCCAATTCATCATTCCAAGCTGATATCCATTACACAACAATGCAGTAGACTAGTGATAAAAATCTCTCCAGCCTGACTAAAAAGAGATTAAAAAAAAAAATTAGCCAAATTTTCAAAAATGAATCAGGCCAAGAATTTTCAGCATTCTTTAAAAATTTTATATTATGCAGTAATTTAAATTGTCTTTAAGTTTGGTTCTGTATCAATAAATATTAAAAATGTCTTCTTCAGTTACATTCAGATTAAACTGTATTTTGGCATTAACAAACATCTCTTCCAACCACAGTTAATCCACTAAATTGAGAGTTTTTTTGTAATATATTAAATATATATCTGAAAATATGGTTGTAATTACCTTCAATGTTGAGGATGAAATATTCTGAACATTTGCCCTTTTCATTAACTGCAATACACATGTATTGACCAGCCTCTGTTTTGCTGGGATAATGGATAGTCAGCGTATGCTTATTTGTGTCTTCTTTGGTCATCTCATATTTCTCATCATCTTCCAGCTCATGAACTTCAGACTCTATCCTGAACCAGAAAATGTCTATGCATGGAAAAATAAAAAAAAACAAATATTAAATATCATCTTTAAAATTTTTTTTTTAACTTCTACACTTTCAATATTTATCTTATATGTCTGTCACACAATAACAAATCACAAATGTCCAACTGTCTTTTTTCTTAGTAGTAATAACCAATAACTTTAAGAGGACAATGTTTGATCATGAAGAAGGACAGTTCAATATGCGTGTTATGAAATGAAAACATCAAAATTAAGCAAGCACAGAAGTTTAACCAAGAAGATTTATTATCCTGTTATTCAAAATAATAATACTGGCTCTAATATCCAATTACTTGATTACAAATTCACATTAAACAACACAAAAAGATCTAAAATCAAGAACACCTCAAATCCTAATTCCACTGGCCGATTATACATTCTACATCTTCAGTAAACACCACCAAGAACTGGTAATGAAACTGATCTTTCAGTGCACAAATAAGTTCATTGTGTGAGCTTACCCTGTAGCTAAGATAATTGTCTATTGTACTAGAGATCAGTGTTCAAACCCAAATAAAAACCAGGATTTTTAATGCCAATTTTCAAAGTAAGCAGACACTTACAAGAATACAATTTTTATGATTTTGGCATTTGCGCTAAGCTTAGTAAATATAACAAAATTAAATTAAACAGGGCTGAGATTTCTAACAAGAGATTATCACCTATTTTCAAGTATACCAAATCTGTGCAGTATAAATCCAGTCTTTTTAAATATCTTGAAAACCAATTGTATGGCCTTGATGTAGCCTGGCAAAATGCCCTTACTGTTTATGCATAAGTAGATGCTCTTCTATGGGGGTTACTTAATTAGCAGTTAAATATCACTATACCAGCTCATTTACTGTGTGACCATTGCAAATGCAAGTAGATTAGTGAAGTCTTGTACAGATTTACTTATGGAAAAATATCACACCACTTAGAGGTTTCTCAAACAGACAAAGTTTAGCACCATTGAAAGCAGCAAGGTAATTTTAGACTTGAGATAAAATGCAAGAGAATATGAACAAAAAGTAGACATTGACCAAGAATGAGGAAATTTTTGAAAAAACAAGATAAGAATGTGAAATTCCAAAGAAAATACTTTGAAGGAGATAAAGGTACCTTTTTTTCATCAATATTAAATGGCTAAATCACTTCTGTCTGTAGAGATTTCATACAATGCAACTCCTAAAGCTGGTCTAAAAAATCCTGTAGTATTATTCACACACAGAGTAAGCAATGATAAAATTTGGAATCAAAGCCTACCAATAATCAATGCAATTCTTGTTCAACCAAACTACCTGAATTAAAGTCAGTCACCTGTTCTGGATTCTTGAATTAAGACAAACATTTATTTTCATAGAGTCTCTCTCTGTCAGCTAGACATATGACAGAACTGTGATGTTCTGATTTCATTAAGAATAATACTTGCATCTGTCAAGAAGCAGGTAATTTGAGTTCTTCAAGGTCTTTTAAAATAATACAATATTTATAAAAAAAGACAATGATCATTTATACTGATATAACATCTGTTGAATACAAATAATAGAATATCAACAAAACTTCTGTAAAACAACATAAAAAATACCTCAACCTTTGTTTTTCCTAAAGCCATAAATTTTATTAATTTGCTTTCTTAATTATTATATAATTCACTGTTTTTTACAATGAAGGAATGCTCAATAGTAGAGATTTTTTATGAGGATACAGAAAAAAAATCATGACTACATAATGACTTATTTAAACCAAGTATGAAGGTTTTTAACACCAACTTTACTTTAAAATTACCATGTTTACATGAAAAGATGGTCAAAGTTCATTCAATACATTGATCTGGTAGTCTAATATTCTGATTCCAACAAAATCTAGTGATATCATAAGGCATTAATGGAGTGCATTGCACTAATAATTAAGTTCTATAACTATACCTGACCCTAAATTCATTATATGGAAAATTATTTCTTAGACATTACTAGAGTTTTTGCAGTTATAGGTTTGGGAATTTACTTTTTACACATACCACATTAAAAATATATATATAAGTAGGAATGTAGATAAGAAAATGAGGCTTGAATCTTCATTACTTAACATCCAATATTTTGGATTATGAGCCAGTCTTTAATATGCAAGCAATCTTAGATGCCTCTTGCCTGATATATGGACCTTACATTCCCTGTCTGATATATATGATAGACTGCCCCCGACTGCTCCAGAGCAATTGTTTATATATCCTTCTGTTCAACATTCTCATATTTGCATTACAAAATGCAGACAGGAAATCACATACTTCTGCATTTAGTGGCTGGGACTAACTCCAGGTCAACTCACTGATGCACCTGACTTCCTTGATGTCTTGTTTCAATTTTGTGCAAAGTCTATTCTGGCATCATACTATGCTTAAAATTTGCTATATTTATTGGAAAAGTATATTCATTATCAATTTTCAGAGATAGACATTTAGATAGACACAGTGTAGACATAGGAACCAACACTGTATGGTAACTGTCAGTTTCATGCATCAATCTTCTGGTCATGATTTTATATATAACATACATACGTCAATTCCCATCCAGTTATTGCTTGAAGGAAACACCTTTGCACATAAAAAGATTAAAGTAATTCTCAATTTACAGGAGCCATTAAGTAAAAAAAAAGCAATTCATTTCTCTTAAAAGATTTTTCCAATCAACCTTAATTCGGTCTTTGAACAAAATCTATCAAATTTCTAGAAAGATCAAAACAGCAATTTTCCAAAAAAAAATCAATCTTAATTTAATCTATACTTAGAAAATAGCAGGTGTGTTATTTCTTCAATGCTTCAGAGTTACATGAGCAATTAAATAAAATCTTGGCAGTATGATGTTCGGTTTTTCTGATCTACCTTATTTATAGTTACTAGTATTACATTATCTGGATCCCTGTTTATTTGTTCTTGTGCTTTGTTAATTCAAAGTCCAATTGAAGGGATGGCTGCTGGTTTATTTCTATCAAATATATATTCTGGATATATTGAGGTTCATATATTTTTTTTTCTATGCTAAGTTATTTGGGTTGAATTTTAGTTTTAGTGCATATTGGAGGGATAATTTTTCCCATCTCAGCAATATAGGTGGTTTATTGACTTCTATATAGAGACTTTGTGAGGGTGAAGAGTCCTTGATTTTGTATGGTTTCTAGTTTTTAAAGGTAAGATTTATATTTGGCACTGTAAATGATACATCCAGAGTCAAATTTTGATTTGATTTGTGACCTATATATTCTGAGCATTATATTTTGGTTGGCACCCCAATTCAGTTTTCAGGTTACTTTTAGAAGCCTTAAAGTATTTTTGATCAATGTGTGCTGTGGAGTTAAGTTTACAATCTAGTATGATTTCTAGATATTTTGTTAGACTATGGGAATTAAGTGTCCATTTAATTATAATTCTGGATTGAAGTGGTTGGCTTGTTTTTTGCAGAAATGTATACAAACAGTTTTTGTTTTGGAGAAATGGAATCCATTTTCATTTCTCTATTTTTCTACTTTGTTTAAACATCTTTTAAGAGAAGCCATGTTTGGTGATGAGTATGATATTGAAAGATCATCTATATACAGGGATTTTTAAATTCCTGTATTAATAGTTTTAATAGTACTGTTTATTTTGAGAATAAATAATGTAACAGATAAAATGCTACATTGAGGTACTCCTGCTTCCTGCTTGTGTGTGTGATGCAATTCCATTTTGTACATGTTTGGTTTGATAAGAAGTTTTGGATGAATATAACTATTCTTCCTTTCATTTCCATCTTGTGCATGTCTTTTAGGATACCATACTTCCATGTTGTATCACAGACTTTTTCAAGATCGAAGAATATCGATACCATGTGTTGACTTCAACAAAACCATCACAAAGAATTCTAGCCATCCAAGTTGATCACATGTTCCTTGGTTTTTCCAGAATCCACTTTGGTAGCTAGATAAGACATTGTTTCTATTCAGGTACCACATTAGTCAAGCATTTACCATTCTCTCCATCGTTTCATAAATGCAGTTTGTTAGTGCAATGGCGCAGTAGTTTTTAGGTTGGAATAGTCTTTACCGGGTTTAGAAATTAGAATAATAACAAACTCAAGCCACAATTTTAGAAATTTGTTTAAACACCACATATCACTGAAAATTGTCTTTTGAATTTTTTAATAATATAGCATACTTTTACTTGACTTTGCTTGTAGTTTTGTAGGTTAATTGTGGTTGGCTTATGTAAGCATATCGTTAGCAACTTTTTCTTGGTTTTAATTGCTTCTCTGCATTCTACTGGAAACCAAGGGTTAGATTTGGTATATAGTTTAAAGGAAGATTTGGGTATTGCTTGTCTTGCTATTTGTGTTAATGTTTGTAAAGTTTGGTTCTGGTTCATTAAGAATTTCCATGTTGATTTGGGATGGGCAGAGTTTTGCCAGTTTGCTTTGTGTAGTTACCATTTTAAATTCCTTTCTTCTGGCATAGGATTACTTATATTCAGAAAAATAAATGAATGGTCACTACCACATTGGTCATCATGAACCTCCCACTGAAAGTACATAAAAATTGATGAAGAGTATATGGTTAGGTTGATAGCTGATGCTGATCCAGTACCTGGGCGTAGGTGTATCTGTGCGTTTGGTTATTAAGGATACATTAGATCAGATGATTCTAGTATTGATTCTATAATTTTACCTGTTTGATTAATGTTCCTAAAGCCCTACATTTTTCTGTATGCATTAAAATCTTCCATTAGTAGAAAGGAAGTGAGAAGTTGGACAATTAGCCTTTCTATTTTGATCTTATTCAGTTTGTGTTTTGGAGGAATATAAATTGAATATATGGTTCTTCTTCTATGTGCCCTGTCCCTTCAGGACATAGGCGATCATGGTTCTCCATGTCTCCCTATCCCTTGTGGCTCTTAGTATGTTTGCTCCTGTTGCTCCTGGCAACCCCCATTCATTCATCCACCTGATCAGATCCTGCAAATATGTTATCTGCTGCCTTCCTCTGTCTCTCCTTCCTTCTATCTGACCAGTCAGTATCAGGTTCTCCAGGCTCTCCTTCCTCATTGCGTGTCCCAGGAACTTCAGTTGTCTCTTCCTGATGCTCAGCATCAATTTCCTTTTTGTTGCCATTCTTTCCAACACCTCATCGTTGCTTGCATGTTCAGTCCAGGATATCCGTAGCATCCTTCTGTAGAACCACATTTTGGCCGCTTCCAGTTTTGTCCTCATTTTCAATGATATTGCCCAGGATTCACTGCCATATTGAAGGACGGACATCACGTAGCAATCCAGTACTCTCTTCCTTGTTTCTAGCGAAATTGTCCTGTTTCTTTATACTTTACTCAACTTCTGGAATGCTTCTTTCACCATGTCGCACTTTCCATCTTCTGTTAGAACACTTCCTCGGTATTTAAATTTTTGTACTTGCTTGATTCTGTTCTCTCCCACCTGTATTTGGCATTTTGGGTTATATCTTTTGCTGATGACTATGCACTCAGTTTTCTTAAAGTTTATTTGAAGTCCCTTTTTGTCACTCTCCACTGCTACTTTCTGTATTAGGTCTTTTAGTTTCCTTTCCGTGTCCCAAATCAGCACTGTATTGTCCGCATACCTTATGTTGTTCAGGTTGTGGCCTCCAATAACAAATCCTGGCATGTCATCTAGGGTCCTCAAAATATTCTCGCTGTATAGGTTGAACAAATCCGGTGAAAAGACACATCCTTGTCTTACACCTTTTTCTATCTTTGTGTATCTACTGAGATCGTTACCTGTTCGTATGCAGGACGTTTGCTGCCAGTAGAGATTCTTCATTATTCTTATGTCTTTCCCGAAAATGTCGAGGCTGCCGAGCATCTCCAATTCTTTGTGTCGTATTTTGTCGAATGTTTTCTTGTAGTCAATGAAGCATAGGTACAAGTCTTTCTTAATTTGTAATGCCCTTTCAGAGAGCATCCTAATCATGAATATGGCGTTCCTTGTTCCAGTGTCCCGCACTGTTCCTGCCCTATCTCTGGCCTGATTCTGCTTCTCGCTCTATTCATCAGGATTCTGACAATCAGTTTTGTAATGTGACTCATTAAGCTGATAGTTCTGTGTAGTTCGCACTCGTTTGCTCCAGGTTTCTTTGGCAGTGATTGTTCAATAAATCAAAGCTTTTACTGCCATGGTCTGGAGATTTGCATTTTAATTGTACTTTTTCATGGCATACTCCCACCTGACCTATTCTCTATTGTTGATATGTTTATTTTGTGACAGGTTTCATATCTTTTAAAGATGTCATTTTTTTTTTTTTTTTTAGAAAGATCTCCTGCAAACATACTAAATTTGGATAGTAATTTGTAATGAGTTGCTTGATATCCTATAGTTTTGTTTAACACCTCTACAGTTCCATTATATGACACTTGTATTCTATTTGTTCATTTGAGTGGAAATTAATTTTTAATTTTTGTTTCAATTATTTCATCCCAGTAAAAGCAGAATTGCAGGGGGTTGCAGTGAGAGAAAAAACAGGGTAAAGTGAGTGACAAAGAAAGGAATAAAGATGAATGGAATTCAAGAGGATAGAAGAAGGCAATTGACTTTGCATTTAAAATTTTTGAGATTGTAGCTATCAAGGAAGTAAGTAAATGGAAGGGAGTTCCACAGGTGGAAAGTGTGAGAAAAACTGTTGGAGCAGAAGAGGCAGTTACATTTAACTATTTCAAATGGTAAAAGGGTGGGACCTAAATGCCAATCTAGTAGCAAATATTAATGTTGACTATGCTTTTGGTTTTTGATTAACTATTTCCGTATATTTCATGCTTTCTATATTGTTTGTCTTTCTTGTTTGTGAACTTTTTCTTTGTAGAGTATATATATATATATATATATGTTCTTGATTATTTGGGTACTTGACATTGTTTTTGTTTTTTTGATTATCTTTATGTTTGTATTAGAGTTCGATTGTTTTTTGTTGTCAGTTTTCTGTTTGTGGAATTCTTCATTTGAGAAGTTTTGAGTGTTTTCTTATTGAGAGGTCACTGACAGTGAATTTTGTGTTGGATTTACATGTGTATGGATAGTTATGATTTGATGATAGGGATTGTTTTTAAGTTTAAAATTAGTTTTAATGTTTTCAATATATTTTTAATTTTTGAATAAAAATGTTAGGTCTTCTGTTTCATGTAATTTGAGATTAGATTTTCATAAGTATAGCTTAATGTTTCTTGGGTAATTTTTGCATATGATTGAGTATTAGAATTTGTTTCAATGCTTTTCCTTGCTACTGAGTAGGGAATTTTTTTAGTGTGTTTAATTTTTAACATATCTCTTTTACAGGTTTCACAGTTCCTGGAAGTTGCCTTATGATTTTGTTTATAATTATGGCATTTGTTTTCAGTTGAGCATATGATTCCTGTGTAGTTAGGATCATTTTCCCCATATTTTCCACATACTGATTTTCTTGTATTCTTATGTCCATATATTTAGCAGTTGAAGGATCTTAATTGGCTTAGAATATATGTTTCTACTTTGGAAACTGTATATCCAATTTTATTTCCTGTGGTGGTTCTGAGGCATCAAAAGTAATGACAAATCTTGGTATCTACAATATTTTTTTTAATGGATATTATTTTTATGTCTGTAATGTTTCATTTCTTGATATAATAATAGTTCTTAATTTCCTCAAGTGTAAATAGTGATAGTTCAGTGCTTCTCATCACACCTCTGGAAGAATTTAACAATTGATGATGGTAGATTCTTATCTTTATATCAAGATTTTGGTCATCCTTACTTGAGTTTTACTATCATATTTTTCTTTGACTTCTTTTAGTAATGTATTATTTTATTCATTTTTAACTGTTTTTGGAGTTATCTGAGATACTAAGTTTATTTTTGTTACAAAGAGGTGTAGTCGCTGACAGGGTGACAAATGGATGGAGGAGTAAAGAACACAAAGACAAAGATTGTAAAAAAAGTAACTACAGCTGAAATGAAAAGAAAACTGGAGAACCATGATCATTTCTAACCTGAAAGGACATGGTGTACAAAGAAAAATATGGTACACAACTTATCCATACATAAGTATAGTTATTCAAATCATTAACTTTTTGAAGTAATTTTATTTTGTTTAATTCTTAATTAGCATAGTAAGTGTTACAGTACAGAAATAAAAAATATTGCTCAAAATATAACATCTGAGACATAATTGATTTAAGATACTTAAGTAAAGTTTAAAGACCATTCCTATGTAACTTGCCAATCATAGCTACAAATTTTTGAAGATATCTTTACGAATATTTTTATGCTTTGAAGAAAAAGGTTAAAGTTCAATAAACATTTTTATTTCTTTATATTCAATTACTCAGGTTATTGTAGATATTTACTAAATTTAATTCAGTATCATAACAGCAGGGCACCCAGTGAGTGTCAAACTCACTATCATTACAAGGCCTATCTTAATCTACAGTAAGAAAACTAAACAGATTTTTTACATTAATGCAAAAGATTAAAAAAAAAACCATTAAAAAAAGGTTAATTTTAAATGCATTTAAATATATCAAAACAGAAGGACTGAGGAGAAGGAAGACTTGAAAACTGCTACAGTGTCTAAGGATTCAAAAGAATTGTGGTCCATAAAACATCAGGATGATATTCAGAAGAAGCTTAACATTATGGAGAAATCTCTGCCAAGTCAAACCTAAGGTAGAAGAGAACAGAACCAAGAACTGTGTGCATTCCATACCTAGCAGTTGTAGCAAAGAATACAAAGGTAAAAACAGTCACCACCTAAAAGTAAAACTGGAGGAATATCAAAAAGCCATAATTAGGGACAAGACAGTGAAATTAAATATGGATTGAAAAGGATGGTCACCATCCCCTGTAGAATGAAATAAAATACTAGACAAAGAAGAACATTGAATTATCAGATATTTGAAGAACTCAGTGCATATATAAGCTAGACCTCCTTAATTGCCTAGTATATAAATAATTACCATATAGGAGCCATTAATAAAAAGAAATGCCAGTAAGGCTTCAACAGCAGCAAAAGTAGTTATAAAAGAAAAGTGATGCTGACTGTAACCAAGCATCAGAAACAGCATGCTGTTTCTGATGCTGTTTCTCCTGCCTTCTGCTGATGCTGTTTCAAAAAAATTAGGTTTAAGGTTCCAAGTTCAGAATTGTCCCACAGGACAAGTGAATTAGTGTTAGTTCATGAATTTGGTAACAGTAATTCTGAGTTCAATCCATCAGCTGGGTAGTACAGACTTCAACTCAGTAGAAACAGATTGAACAATGAGTGAACTGTACTAAATAAAAATGAGAAAAAGTATCCCCAGACATGTTAACTGAACAAGAACAATATAGATTAAATAAAGGATTCAGTTCAAGGCTACCTGAAGAAGGCCAGAAGGTACAACAGCTGAAATGTTGTGATAATAACAATAAAGATGAGGGCATTAATCTGAAAGTAAATAATAAGTTCTTATCTCAAGAATTCAGATAGTAAAAAATTAAGGTAAATAAATGATTAAAAGTAAAACTAATAAAAATCTCCAATAAAAACAATAACAATAAAAAAAAGATTAAAAAAGAACAATCCAATATGCACCTACCAATTGGTTCTGTGCCACTAACGTGGCACTGCCATTTAACAGCTTCTCCTTCAGCAATTTTTTGACTTTCAGGAAGAATTTCAAATTTTGGATCCCCTTCCTCAGAAGGAATTGATTTGATGACAGGTTCCGGATTGACATTGGTAACTGGCATCTGTGAGGTAGCTGATTGGTTTTCAGATAGGGAACTGTAGGAATCTTCAGCATCTGATGTCTTCAAAGGTGAACTTGTCTCTAGAGGGGGTGTGGGAGGGTTGGCAGAAATGGTTTCAACAGGTGAAAAAAGTTCTATTAAAGACTTTGGTTCTTTCTCAGCTAAGTCTTCATTTGATTGAGAAAGTTCACCCTCACCTGAGAGACTACTGCCAACATCCCCTTCAAGCTCATCAATCTCTGAGAGGTCCGATAGTTCATCTGCATTCCTGAAATAAGAGAAAAAAAGGTTTTCTTTAAAAATACTTAAATCATTTTTGCAATAGTTGAATAATTAGTTTCCAGCTCTGCTCACAAACAGGTTAAATCACATGTTGAATATTTTTAGATATTTCTAAAAGCAGTTTCATTATACAGCTACTAATGGAAAAAACATTTTTTAGTGACTATACCTAAAGTTATAAGCCTGTTATGACTTGATAGTTCCACTTAAAAACAAAAATATACAAGAAAATTTAATCATGGAAAATTATTCTATAATTAAAAGGTTTTAAACAGATCTCAATCTTTACACAATGTTAAGCTGCTTACAATAAAACCAAATGTCAATTAGAAAATTCTTTTCTTTACCTCCTTATTGTACATTTTCAACTAAACTAGACTTTCTAAAATGGTTTGACAACTTTGATGTAAGTGTATAAAAATCTAAAAATATAAACTACAAAACAAAGCTTTCAAACATATCAGTTAATTAAGACAATGTTCAGTGACCTACAAAAAAATCTGAAAGTGTTTTTTTATTTAGTTTTTACTTTGTTACAAAATTGTAAAATTATTTCTTTCCCTATCACTTACTGATACTTATTCAGAGACCTACAAGCAGAAGTACCCAGCCTTGCCTAGGTCCCTAAATATCTAAATTACAAATTCTTTTTATCTCTTGATTTAAAAAGATACCAACAATCTTCAGTTGGTCCATGAACGTTGATTCTATTGATTTTTACAACGTTCAAAATTGAAAACAAAAATAATAAATACTATTAGATTGTTTATTTACACTATCATATTCTTTATTGGAATGATTCACAAAATGTTAGATAATTGTTAATCAATTCAAATTTAATAAAAAATGGTAAATGATATGCAATTCCTTATAGTCAGTTCACATATTCTAATACTTTAGTGTTTATAAATAAAAAAAATTGTTTTTAATATTTATTTCTTTATAAATTGGTAAAGGATAAATGCTGCACTGCATTAATTTTAATTGTGTCAGTTTTTAAAATGTTGTAATATGAACTTATTATTGCAAATAAATAATTTAATAAATTGGTGTTTAATATTTTTGTTCTAAATTCTCCAGAACAAAATATAAATTTATAAAATTTACATTAATCATATATTTAGGTTTTATTACAATTCTAATCACTGTTTCTTAAAAAGGTAGTGAAGGCTGTTAGAATAATAGCAGCAATTGAAAAACTGTCCTTTTCACACCATTTTTTATGGGCATGAAAACCCAAGTTTGCTGCAATGTTTTGACTCAAGTATAATAAAAAAAAACATTTTGACATTAAATAATTGAACAAATGTTAATCATCATCATCATCATCAGTCCCATGACCAGGTATGGTTGTAGAGTCACTACACAGCTGGGCACCTGACCAGCTCCCTCCATATGTTCCAGTTGCATACCAATGACAATCTCTGTGACTAATCTGATGCTTCGCTCAGCAACATCAGCACATTGTTTTTCCTGTCTACCTCTTCTTTTGGCTAAGTTTATGCTTATAGGATGGCAGTGGAAAGTGTATTGGCTCCTATGACATGTGTCCCTATCATTTCATCTTTCTCTTCTTGACAGTAGTTATAAGGTCTTTCAAAGGGTCTGCTCTTGCTTGATTTTGTTTCATACTGTCATTTGTCATAGAGTCTATGTAAGAGTTACCTAGGGTTGTTCTGTAGCATCTCATTTCTAATGCTTGTCTTTTATAAATTCTACTGTTATTGCCAAAGATTCATAGTTATACAGAAAAATGTACACAAGTCTGATCTTTGATTTCAAGTAGTTGTTCTTGTCTTTCCAGATATTTTTGGTTTTGCAACAAATGCCATTATTTGGGCTTCTCTTGAAATCATTTCTATTCAGAAGCTTTCCAAGTGTTAATATGAGAGTAAATTAACTAACCTAAGCTTAAAACCACTTTTCATTATTAATTACACCATTTAATTATATCCATGTATTTTCCCAAATGTATTAATGTAACTTGAAAGCACATTATCTCATTCACGGTTTGAATTCAGCTTTTCCATTTTCTTTACCATTGCTTTACTTAGGGCACCCCCATTGCTATTTTTTTTCTTTTTTAATAAGTGTTTGCAGCAATGCTTACAACAAAAGGCAATTTCAGTTTCTGAGATACCAACACATAAATATTCCCTCTGTTACAGTTTAACCAGAAATAGCTGTTTTGACCCTAAATGGATCTGCAGTGATCTCTCATGACATCAGAAGTCACTATTTTGTGTATCTTGAAGTCAGATTACTCTCATAGACTTATTTTCAATTGCTGTATAATCACCAAAGCAATATCAAGCCTGGCCAGTACCTAGATGGGTGACTACTTGGGAATATCAGGTGTAAGCTTATGTTACTTTCTGGATTATTCTAAAATAAAGGAATACAATTAGAAATTATCAAATTATGATGACACAAATCAAAATGTAAAAATATAAAAAAACTGATAGATATTCATGAACCATCAGTTTGATAGCATTTTCTTTTTCAAATGATTTATGAATTTTAACACCTCCAAAAATGTAGTCAGTTAATTGCTCCATGTGATACACACTTGGGTGATCATGTCTCACTCAAGAGATGACTGACAAGGCAGAAAATTTTTCTACAGTAGGTTGGTTGCCAACCAAGGCTAAAGAACCCATTCTGTTCTGCTATTCAACCCATAGCTGGAGGGATTAATACTTTTCCCAAGAGGATGACAAGAAAAGGATAAAAGATGGACTGGATTGGAGTTGATAGATGATAATTGATGCTGCATTTAAATTTTTGGAGATTGTAGCTATCAGGGAAGCAAGTAAACAGAAAGGAGTTACCCAGGCAAGAAGTGCAAGAAAAGAAACTGTTGGAGTAGAAGTGGAAGTTACAATTGACAATTTCAATGGTAAAATGGTGAAACTTAGATTCCAATCTAGTAGCATGCTTAAATTCATGTAGTTGAGGCATCGGGGGGGAGGGGGGAGGGGGACTTGTCAGATCAGTTTGTTAGGAAATATGTTAACACATTTTGAAAATGTGTCTAGTTTCTTATCCTTTAATCACTAAAAATTGTTGATGTTATTTTATATTTTTTGGTAGTTAACAGGTCAGTCAGTTCATTCATCATTAACTGCCACAAATGAGATAATAAGCATTCATCTCACATTAATACTATTGGGAAAATACATAGATATATTTAAATGATGCAATTAATACTGAAAAATGCTTCTAAATTTAGATTAATTTAATACCATTTTAACACTTGGAAAGCTCCAGAACAGAAAATTTTAAGAGAAGCAGAAATAATAGCAACTATTACAAAACTAAAAACAAGAATATCTGCCTGAAATAAAAAATCAGGTTGTTGCATGCATTAGCATTCTTAATCTTTCTGGACAAAATTAACTTCATAAATATAGGCATCATTTCTCTTCAGTGTTTTTCTTGAGAAAATGCAAGCAAAAAATGTGAAACTAAAAAATACAGCCTACTTTGAACTGTCTTCCATTAGCGCTGCCAACAGGTAAGACTTGGCATGCCATGACTACAGTTGAACCACTCTCACTCTCTCCATATTCCACCTTTAAGGAAAAAAGTTCCATTTGGACAGCTTTTTCACCCACCAAGATTCAGTGCTTTATGGAAGAGACTACTGTATGAATGTTTTCCCAAACATCACAATATTACCCTCTTCAAGTTAATCTTTAGCTATCCTCCACATACTCATAATCATCCCTTCGTACTCTCACATTCAGTAACCCTCTATCTTGAGCCTTGTATTGAGAAAACATTATTTTAAAAAAAGAAAGAAAAAAAAGCACCTATGTATAAAAGACTGAAAAATCAAATAAAACAGTTGTTTAGCTGAATTTAGTACTTGTTCCTTTTTTTTAGAACTATAATTTCCAAATCACAATTCTAGTAGAAAACTTGATTTTGGCTGTAGATGATAAAGACATTTTATTCAACCAGTTTTTCTTTATATTCAATAAACTTGATGTTAGAGTCATCAACAGTGTTGAGCACGTTATTGAAGGAGTTCATATTGTAGCTTTTTGGGATGTAAAGAGTCAAAAGTTTACCACAGCCACAGGCAGAAATTACACAACCTTGTCTGTGGTGCACAACATACTTAGAAGGACCCACACTAGACACTGTCATCAATCTCAATGTTGTAGATTTTGAGGAACCCAAATCAACCCTATCAAGATTATATACCAGCCCCAACCAAAGAGGAAAAAAAGCCGGATGATCCACAAGGTTAGTATTACTCAACAAAGCTAGCAGAACTAGCAACTAGTGAGAAGAAAAAGAGAAGAGACAGCGCAGCTATGTTCACTTTTGAAGAAATACTCTCGAGAAAGGTATATATCAATCTTTTCTTCCTATAAATATGGGTTAAATAGCAGGGAAAACTGGGCAGTCTGTCTAGGAGAAGGACAACTGTAAATTCCAAATTGTTTGGGCCTAGGGCTAGCAATTCTGAATTAAACCCATTTGTTACTGAAAATACTACAGTACCAACTAGTATGGCGAGACTGTGGCTCTGTACTTCACAAGTTTAACCAACCAAGTGACTGACATACAAAGAGCTATCTATTAAGTTAATGATTATCCAGACATTATAGTCTGTATTTTATAATACTGTAATATTAGTACTATTAATATTTAATAAAAAATTCAATTGGAATAGTTATGTTAATTTATATACAACTACCCTTGGAAAAGTATGAATGTATATCCCCCACATATTGGTTAAAAAATAAGTTTTCTAAAAAAAAAAAAAAAAAAAAAAAAATTCCACCAAATTATAGAAACATTACAAATATAAATTCAAAGACCACAATACTAAATTTATTTTGTGGTTGTGTAAAACAGTTTTTCAAAGAGTTATTTATATAACTTACAATATGACAAGTGAGTACATGAAAACTCTCATTCAACTTTATCTTTATATACAAAAGTGGCAATAAATTCTGACAGCAAACAGGGGGGAAATATAACAAATAATTTCTATTGTATTTGAACAGCAGTTGCCTTTGAAGCCAGAAAATATTAGCTTTGGATTTGGGCTTTTCTTTGACCCCTGACTTTACACTTACTGTAACCCTCCTCACTTAGCTAAATTATTTCTTAAAGCAGAGAAAAAAAATGATGAAACATTGAATTTTATTGTTTTATATATATATATATATATAAGTTGATATTGAATTTCTTCTAGGCATTGAAGAATCAAGAAAAAAATGATTTTGACTATGACCAGAAATAAATGCAAAGCTTATTAAAAGAAAAGGGCTTTTATGTATAAAATGTAAATGCATTCTAAATGGTTTTATTATAGAAATCAGAAAGAAAGGATAATTAATGTTTTGAGATTAAAGGTGCTGCTGACAACTTAGAATATTATATTTATAACCTGGGAATTTATTCTCATTGTCAAGATTTAATCACCTTCTTACTTTTGGTGAAATAATACATGTCACCCTGTAAAGAGAGTCAATAATATTTCAAGTGCTTTTCATAAAATTGAACTGAATTTCTGTGTTGCTTTGAAAATGTTTCCTTCAATTTTACAGCCTGGTTTCTAATTTATTAGGAAGAGACCCATTTCTTTCTTTATAAATTATGTATCCAAAAAAGGCTAGAGAATGACTTCGCTGAAAAATTAGAAACAAAACAAAACACAAAAATAGAGTTCAAAGCTTGAAATAAGTGTCACTTATAAAGACCAAAATCCAAATTAAAAGCATAAATTTAAAATATTTAAATTTCAATGCTTTCAAGATTTAACAACGATATGTTCGTTTTAACAGTAGACCAATTCAGAAGGGTTGAAGTAGCTAATTTTGGCATTAGGCTATAATACCTATTTCCTATAGCTTCAAAATTCCCCTGTAATTAGTCAAATTTTAAAATTTTTTTGTGGGCTTACAACACCTGAACTCCAAATTGGAGTAGATAGTACCCACTATCACCCGGTTTTACACTCCCCCCACTTCTTTTGAACTGAAGTAGAGGTGATTGCCTTGTTTCTTTTTTAGGAAGGGTTTCCTGTTCACTTTCCTTCTACTTCAGGTTTAGCGTTAGTTCAGCTGGAAGCTCTTTGTAGTTATTGAGCATGGTGGCAACGCCTCTTCATTCTGAGCTGAGTTTTTCATTCCTGGTTATCTTCCCCTCTCCAGGAAGGACTCCAATGTCCATATGCATGGGCTTGGTGTTTATATCAGCGAACACCTACCTCCAGCCAGGGTAACATCTCTCGAATCCCTGGATCACGCTTTCATGTGCTTCCGTCTCTCACTTCTAAGATCGATTAGCTATCTCTTCTTCCTCTACCACTCCCCCTCTAACTGTCCGTTCATTTTTTTTTCTTATTTTTTTTTTCATTTGGAATAAGTAGGCTAAACTATCGCCCAGTTCACAGTCCACCCACATCTATTGAACAGGTGAGGAGGCTCATACCTTGTTCCATGGTTAGGATGTGGTTTCCGGCTTTCTCTCCCAATCTTTTCACTCTTCTTTTTCTTTTTCATTGGAGTAGATAGACTAAACTATTGCCCGGTTCATACTCCACCCACGTCTATTGAACAGGTGAAGAGGCTCATCCCTTGTTCCCTGTCTAGGATGTGGTTTCTGGCTTTCTCTCTTCCAATCTTTTCACTCTTACTTAGCCCCCTGCACTTCAGTGGCGTTACCGCCTTGCTCGGGGTGATATGATTAAAAAAAAAAAAAAAAAAAAAAACTCATTGGACACACCAAACTATATTCATAGCCTACATTTTGGCAGTTGGATCCTCAAATCTATTGTTGCTGGTTGCAAAGACACTCCCATATCTGTTCAAGCTTCAAGGCCCACCCCACAAAAATGTAGGTACACCACTGCTGTTGTGAATGAATTGAGTTACACCTTTTAATGTGCGGTCCTTGTTTCACTGATAATTTCACAGATATCCTTACTAAGAGAATATTACTACTATTCCTGTCCAGTTTTTCCCATTTTTCATTATTGAACATTTCTGTATTTACACAAGTTGTAACTGAAGATTGTTCTTCAAGGAACATATCAAGGATATATTTTTAACCAAGGGTAGCGAGGAGTAGAATAATTATATATATATATATATATATATATATATATATATAATGTGTGTGTGTGTATCAAAATTATGAAGTAATGAAATTAAAAGGAATTTTCTGTTAAAGGAGATAAAAACACCATCTGCTAAGTTAACAGCCTAAAATGTAAAAACCCTTGCTTAAAAATGAATGAGGAAAAAAAACCAGGAGATCAAGGAAAGTTATAAATATAACAGAGTAGCTTAAAAATAGGAGAGATAAAGATACAAAGTTTATGGTTGAAAAGTAAATTGAAAATGTAACAGAAAAGAAGGAAATAATAAAAAGAAAAGAAAGAGAAGAAAAGGAACACAAACAAATACACAAGGGAAGAGGCTGATAAAGAGGAGGATAATAGCAAAAACAATTACTGGGAGTTAGAGGAGAGGGAGTCAAATATTTACAAGTGGAAAGGAGAAAAAAATAGGAAAAAAGAACGAAAAGATAGAAAAACTGAAAAAAGCCTTCTAAATCCCTATGGATTACAGGAACTGTAACATCCAACCCCCCACTAAGTGGTATTAAATTTTGTTCAGTAAATAAACACTTGTGCAAATTCTCCTAATAATGTGAATTAATCTTCTTTAAATTTAGAAAACTTATCTAAAGTGTTTGTGGTTTGCCCTCTGACAAGTTTCTCATCTTCCTAATTTCATTCAAAGTTTGTCCCCATATTATCCCTCCATGATCCTGTTCTGCTAGACATGACCATCATAAAATTTACAAAACCCATTTTCAAAATAATTAAAAAAATAAATAAATGAACAACTTCTCTAATTTTTGCATTACCTAAAAATTATAACAAAAACGTTCATGTACTTGTAAAATATCAGTAAGGCTTTTTTTTTTTTCAAGGAGGGATCCCCAGCCACTCATCCTTAATCGTAATTTAAAATAAGATTCCCAAGATTTTAAATCAAAATAACTCAGAACTCTCCCACTAGCATTACATAGAGTTATCATATAAGAATTATAACTCAGGCACAAAATATATAAAGTTTTAAGGTATGATATATTTATAAGTGCTCAATATCAGGATTGAGCACTTTTAACAATATTTAATAATTTAATATAATCTACAGAAAACATTTGATTTGTGAAGAGTGAGTTTTTAGTTTAAAAACATAATATTGAAGTTAACATTCACATACTGTACTTTCTGATTCATTCTGGAATTGTATAGTTGTTTTTTTTTTTAATTATGGTGAACAGAAGCATATCACCTCAGCATTTGAGATCGATTCCAACTCATTAATATGTAGGAGGAATTTTTGCTTTTTCTTTTTTAGGTAGTGGAATTAATAAAGTATACTTTTATATGGAAATATTTTCACTAACACAAAGTATTCATTAAAAAATGATTTGTTAGTTTTAAAGCTTAACACAAATACGAGAACCAGGATTTTTTTTTTTTTTTACAAAAGATCATCTTGTTATACAGTTGCAAACAAACAGTACCATTAAGTAAATTAACAAATATGTTCTACAGAAAAAAATATTTTTAGATGTGATCTGATTGAGAAATTTCACATAAAACATTTAAAGTCATCTATTTTCTATACAAGGAAATTTATCTTTTTAAACATAAAATATTTCTTGAAACGTCGTTATACATTAAAAAGTTAGTGATTTATTTTATCAAAGTAAGGGAGATAACCAAACTTTTTCTCTGCTCAAAACTTCAATAATTTTTCATCTTAATTTCAATTGCTTATCTCAACACTCAGATTATCATACTGTAATTACTAGTAAGTAGTTCCTATCAGAAATAAAGGTGAAAAAAGGCTTCAACTTCTTTATCATTTGTTTTGTTACATTTTAAGCCAATCTACTCTCTAGCCTTCCTCAGGTGCCTGTTAGTCTTTAGTGAAGAATGACTTCTCTCCTTGTCACCTCCAGTATCCTTCCAAAGGAATTATTCAGAATCCTTTTTCTTATATAAATTTGTCTCTTTCTTTAGCCAATGCATATTTAGGTACTACCTGACATACAGACTGAACTTTTACCCACACAGCTAAACTATATTTTTGGTGTTTTTGATATATCTACTCTTTCTTAATTAGAAACATATATTGCTGACATCTGTTGAGTTTACTAATTGGATGATATAAATATAATGTGTACTACCTGTTTTATTTTATAAATGTTCTGTGCTTATAATTTTGAATTAATTCCATATAAGCTGATGTCTCTCTCTTTATATATATATATATATATATATATATATTTTATATAATCGTGTGGCCCTAAGCAAGGCATTTTACTGCCACTGTTGATTTGAGGCAAATCAATGAGTAAGTTCAATGAGACCTGACCTAGAAAGCTTTAGAGCACCTCTGCCACTTGGCTGCTTAGAGGATGGTAACCAAACCGACAGGTGTGCGCGCACACACACACACACGTGTGTGTGTGTGTGTGTGTGTGCGTGTGTGTGTGTGTGTTCTTTTACGGAACTTTTCTCTTTGGTGACAGGCAAACTTGCCCATCTTTTATTTTATTTGTGGGGCTTGAAAAGGCCATTTGGGAATTTACTCCCAGATGTGACTCGGGCCTTTCCACTGGATGACGAACAAACTTTGCGTCGACTCGTGAAAAGTTCCATAAAAGAATTTGTTTCTGAGAATTGAAGATAAATTTTGTTTTTAGATGTTTCCTAGTTTTCTATTGGCTGAAAAACATTTTACATCAAGGTGTGAAATTTCATGAGTTTTGTTTTGGATTCACCTTTGCTTGTGTGCTAAGCAAAGTTTGTGAATTAAATTCTTTTTAATTTCTAACAAAATCAAAAATCAGTGCTTAGCAGTTGAATTTTAAATCTAGATCTTGTTTTGTTCACTACAAAGTTGTAATGACATTTAGTGCAAAAATTGCTGTTTTGATTTCAGTAGTTTACTACTAGAAAGGAATTTTAGTCAAGCAGGTTTTTTGTCAAAGTGCAGATATAAAGATAGAGATAGTGTGTTAATAGAATTAATGTGGAGAAGGTTGTCACTTAGCTGAGCAGTGTTATTTCAGCATAATTGAAAAAACATTGCTCAGCTAAGTAATATATATATATATATATATATATATTTATTTATTTATTGAAATTATAATATGAATATGTTAAAAAAATCAGAAAGTATATATATATATATATATATATATTTATTTTTCTTTCTGATAAAAAGGTCATCAGTGGAGATGTACAGAGGCAGAGTCAGAAAGCCACATGTTATCAAGTAGAGATAGTTAAAGGGGTGAGAGGTAAGAGTTGAGAGAATGTGGTGAGAAAGTGACAATTAAAACAAGAATCATCTATGTTTTCACTGAAGGAAGAAAGTATTTGATCTGTCTGTTATGAGAAAAGACAAAAGTAGCAGCAAAAATGTCCCAAATGTCATCTAACCACTCACAGCCCAGACTATGCCAAGTGAATTCATAAATAAATAACCAAATGTACTGAAAACAGGATTTGTGTTTCCATTTCTTACCATGGTGTTATTTCATCTTTTATTATCTTTATGAGCAAACACGGCATCTTTCCAACACTTTCTTTCTTCACACCAGCACAAATATTTTCAGTCAGTAAAAAACTGAAAAATGGCTCTGTGTACGTTTACAAATACGCAAATTCAAAACTATTATTCTATTAACAAGAATTAAACAACAGAAGTCCAGAATAAAGTAGCAGCTTCAGACTTGCTTCATATTTAATGTAGGAATATCTACATTATTGAATTAGTCAAGCTGCAATGTTTAAATGAAGCAATACATTCACATGTAGTTTGACTACATTTCAAAAATATGTGTGTTCAAAAGAATATAATTTTTACATCTGGTCAAATGAAAGCAAATCACATAATCTAGTTATGTGATTTAAGTATATGTGAAGTTTAGATGACTAAACTTGAAAATATTATTTAAAAGTATATCAATTAGCCACAATGACCAGTAAAGGCAACAACAATTCAGATTTATAGAAAAGGTTTTACTTAAAAACTGCTACTTTGAAATTCTAGGTGATCAAAGACATAATGTGTTCTTTGCATGTTCAATGTCTTATTTTCTCTTTCTATATTCAAATAAAATGAAAAACTCAATGACAAAGTCATATTTCAACATTCACCATGAAATTTAACATCACTAGCCTGGGAAAAATCAAGTTTATAATATTGGTGCTGTAAAATATTTTATTTTATTACAAATCTCTATAATGTTCTTATTTAACTAACATTATTTAGTAGTAGAAGCATTAAACAGTTCATTGCATTTTAGAATCTTTTCTCATTATCATAATACAATATTTCTGTGACTTGACCAAGTGAGACACTATTTTTATTTATTTTAGATGTTTTTTTTTTCTAAGAACCAATTCTATTTAGAAGCAAAGGTAAATTAAATAGAAAGAATTAAATTATCTCAATTAAGAACAAAGCTTCAGATAATATTACATTTTTTTTTTATATTAGTTTCTTATTTCAGTTGGCAATTAGGAAAGAAGCAATGATTTTAGAGAAAAATACTGAACTGGCATAAAATACAAGATTATATAAGCAAAGATGATTAAGGGAAAAACAAGTATAACTGATAACCTGAAATATTCCATTGACAATAAGTCAAATTAAATAAAAGGGATTCTTAACTGAGCAACAATTAATAAAACCTTTCTTTACTTGGAAAAAGAAAAGAAATTTGTGAGATTTAAATTATATTTATGCCTCTTAGTCTTTTAACCAAGTCACTGGAATCTATAATATGTGAAATGCTAATTGTTCCAAAAAAGCGGTGTTAAGATTTTGTTAATCTATACAGGAACACTTTATTTTAGATTATATTTCCCAAAATTATAAATTTGGAATAAATATAAAATTATTGGATTTTAAATTGAATTCTCAAAATTATTAAATTTTTAGATTTTAAACTTCACTTTACCAATATTATAAAATTAGCAAACAAATATAAAATGTCTAAATTTGAAATTATATTTTCCCAATATAAATTTGGAATAAGTATAAAACTTTTAGAATTTAAATTTTACTTCCCCAATTCTATTTTAGATTTTTATTTCCAAAATTTCAAGAAATAATAAAGGTTTAAAAAAATAATACATCTCATGTAATACCTGAGAAAGATGCTTCCTCATGAGTTTGATCCTCACTGGGTACCCTTTACTTTTGGTTTTGTATCAAAACTAAATTTAGTAAATAATATAAAATGTTTGGGAATGACTGGGAATCTGAAAACTACAATTATTCTCACACGAGTTCAGAATTTAATAAAAGCAGACATTGAAATGCATTTCATAACAAAAAATTAACAATTCATAAGAAAAAAAAGGGATAACAAAAATATATATTACCATAAATTGGTAATACCAAAATATAATAAAAAACAGCCAAAGTAGTTTATCAGTCCTCTCTCGTTAGAGCAAAAATTGAGGACAAAAACATGCACAGTGACTAAAAAAAATTATACAACCCCAGACTAATGTAGAATGCAAAAAGTTATAATATTGTAGTCGTTGTGTCTATTTTTTTCCTTTATTTTGACTCTGATGAGAGGATCAATAAACTGGTTTAGTGGTTTTTAATCATTATATTTTGATATTATCATTTTACAGTAATCTACAGGTTTTGTTACCAGTCTTTTTTGTTAAGAACTGTCTTTTGTTGTTGTTGTTATGAAATGAAATCTCCTAGACTGGTTGCTAAAACTTCTCTGATACTTAACCCATAGTTAAGGGGAAAGAGTTGGATTCACATCTTTCCAAAGGCTATTTGTATGAAAATGAACAAAATTAACTCAGCCAGAATTAAATGCACAAATTTCACTTTCCATGCTAATAATTATTACACTATGTACACCTCGTCTTAAGCTTCAGTAAAATTTTAAATTAGAAAGTTGCTGAGCAGAGAAGATTTAAAATAAAGTTTTGAAAATTAGAATGAAAAACATTTACATATTTAATATTTGAAAAGCAAAATAGTTGTTAATTTAGAAATATTTCACATGAATAAATATATCCTTATATATTAATCAAGTATAAATAAAATGTACAGACATGCGTTGTGGTGCAGTTGATATTGGCTTGGAACAAGAAGTCAGAGAGCTGAGTTCAAATTCCAGTTGGATTCATTGCATTCACTTATGTGCAAATACCCTAGGGAAAGGTATTAATCTGTCTTTTCCATTCAGCTATGGGTCAAATAGCAGGACAGTTTGGGTTGGCAACCAGTCCTCTGCAGAAAGTAACGGCAACCTACTGTAGGAACTCAGGGAGCCGAGTTTGAATTCCAGTTGAATTCATTGCATATAACTCATGCACAAATACTCTTGGGAAAAGTATTAATCCATCTCTTTCTTCCAGTTATGGGTTAAATAACAGGACAGACTGGGTTCTATAGCCTTGGCTGGCAACCAGTCTACTACTGAAAACAATGGTAACCTACTGCAGGATAATCTTCTGCCCAGTCAGTCATGTCTCTTTCGAGACATGATCACCCAAGCGTGTATCACATATGGCACTTAACTGACAGATAAAATGCGAAAACGTATTTGGTTGTTATTTTTATCTAGTAGACTATCTGGAATTATATTAAATTATCTAATGATCCTAGGGTTACATAAGACAGAAAATGTGGAAAAATGCAAAATGAAATGATTTTATATATGAATGCAGCGTTGAGACAATCAGGTTTTTTTTTCCCTTAAGTATCAACATTTTTATAATTTTCTCTGCATACTTGAAAAATATACTAGAATGTAAAAGTAAATGAAAAAACCTGTCAGATGATTTAAGAAAAATAATTTCAGAAAAACTTGGACAAAATGTTTCCCTTATTAACAAATGGAAACTAGCTGTTAATGTAAAAACAAAAAATGGACTAACCTATTCCATCTAGAACAGGAAAGTAATATTAGCAACAAAAATCTACCACTGTAATTCAGTAGAAAACCTGCCAGTTTTATTTGTTGAGGAGAATCTCACTATAACTTTAATCAAAAACAAGCTAGGGAAAAAAAAACTCAAACTGTTCAGTTCAAAACTCCCTGTAGGTTACACAGATTGGAAGACACCTGATAAAGGTCGGAGAACACAACAGCTGAAATGTTGTAACAACAACAAAATAGGAAGACAATAGTTTATATGTAAATAGAAAATTTGTTATTCCACAAAAAAGATGCACAATTTACATGATTGTTTGTTTGGTTATTTTACCAGTATATCTAGCGGTCATTACAAAACAGTATTAGTATCTTGTGGTATTTTGTTTGGGTATTTATTTATATATTTGTGAAGTCTGATAGGTTATTGTTTTAGGTTGGCATAAATTTAAATTCTGGCATAGAGTCTAATGACTTTTAGAAAATTTAGTACATAATCTAGTTTAGTATTTTTGAATAAGCTTTATATTATTTACTTGATAGTGCATCATTTGGATTGGATTGTCATTGCTACAATAATAACCATTATGTTTCACTGTGTATGATTCCTGACCTTTACTGCACATTGGAGTGGTGGAGAGGATGTCTTCTTTTTAAAGCAGACATGAAAAATATATATTCAGTCTATTAAGCTATCAATAAATAAATTATTTTTTTTCTAGATATTTAAATTAAAAATTAAAATGAGGTTCCAACAAAATCTATTCATCATCTCTTAAGTCTACAATTGATCGGATTGGAAATTAATTCAATAACAAAGAAAAAAATGAAGATATTTTCTTTCACTGACCTTCAAATGACCAAACAATAACTCATCAGTTTCCTCTTCTATTTGTATGAAATAAATCTTTTGTCTTCAAAAACAAATAAAATCCAGATTTAATTTAAGATTACTGACTGAATAAGGATATCAATTAAAAAAAAAAAAAAACACACACAGCCTACCTTCTTTTTCAAAGATACACAACTCTGTATTCTACAATCCAATCTTCACCAAAATTATTATGTTTCATTCCTTGAAGAAATTTTCATATCTATATCTAAAAGGACAAAAATGTCCTGATATTTTATTAGGTAAGTAAAGAGGCCCCAACCCATATCTTTAGCCTCTTCACAGCAATTGTCAGTTGGTAATCCAAATTTGTTTTCATTCTACCTTAAAGACTTCATAGGAAAAATAAATGCTTCAGTTCCCAAAATAAGAAGAGACACTAAGATTTAAAAATAGAAGAAAGGAACGCTTCTTTTTTTTTTTAAACTTATCAGAAACAGCTGAAAAAATAATTACACTCGAGATATCACTTAGCTGACAAAAATGCAGAGACAGGATTTATTTAGAGTTTTATATCCAGTTCATCAAAAATAATGATAACACATTTTTCTTTCAAATGATAAGTTAATCATATTTTTCAATGGTATTAGCTTAGAAAATAGATTTTTACGCAACAGAGGAAAAATCCTAGCTAGATACACACATTATATATGTTTTAAGTAAAAGAGAAAGTAATTTAGGGAGGTAAAAAGTATAGAAAGTGTAGTAATTTTTGAGTCTTCCACATTAAGTTTATGTCTAAGTATACAGCATATTACTTATATTAACAAAAGTACTACTATTAAAAAGCAGTATATTTAAAACAACAGCAAGAATTAAACTAAACTGGAAGGAAGCTGAAGGAGTTTGACTAGGCTGTGCATTTAAACACATTGTACGCAAGAAAATGGAAATTAAAAGTTAAACGCCTCTGTATCTTCAGCTTTTTTCTCGATCTATAATTCTGACACTTGTTATTTTGTTCCCTCCCTGCACATATATAATCCATTGATAAAAATACCATTTAGTTAGAAGTACATTCGAAGAATGAAACACACAACATAGGATTATATTTTGTTTTTCAATTTTGTTATTCTATTAGAAATCATTAGTCTGGTATCCAGAGTTCATATAACCTATTCTCCCACACACACACACACACACACACATATATATGTGCACACACTGGAAGCCTTTGATTAGTGCGCTTAATGTGTACATTAAAAGACACACCTAATCAAAAAGGCATTAATTGAATCTAATAACTTATAGGAAATTATATAATTTGTACCTCAAATTTTAGTCACATTCACAATTAAGTGAATGCAGCAAATTCAATTAGAATTCTGGTTTCTTGTTCAAAGCAGATATCCATTGCACCACAACACACATACTCCAATTATGAATATTGTAAATGATAACTCATCCCAGAAATTCAGACAAAACATTTTAAAGTAAATTTGTAAAAGTTATCATTCCAAGATTTCTTTTAAACCATTGAATGAATGCTCTGTTTTTTGTTTGTTTGCTTTCTTTTTTATTCCCAAATCCATTCTCTTGAATCTCCAGACCATTCTTACATGTCTCCATCTCTTTTTATACTAAACTCTGTGATCTTTCCTTTATCTACCACTTCCCTTCCTCTCCTGACTGTTCCATGCTAGACAGTATTTCAGATAATATAGACAAGATCATTTTCTCCCATTCATTTGCTAATATATTGCTGGTATCCATACCCTGAACTTCTCAATCTCCCATGCAAGTGGTGGGTTTCCCCTCACATTTCCACAATAACCCTGATGGACTTGCTGCATCTCTGCTTCACTTCTATCCCTGACTCTTGCCATGCCATGCAGCTCTGCTCTCTTGACAACTGATTATGGATTGGTTTCTATTAATATCATCTTCCATCTGTTCCCCCTCCTTTCAGGAACCTTCTACCAGCAGAAGGTCTTGCTGCCATCAAAGAGCAGACTGGGAGTCATTCCACAACTTCCTTTGTGATGTCCCTTGGAGCAAAGATTCCTGTTGAAGACTACGCCACTGAGATCTCCTCCTGGCTCAAAACCGGCATCAATGCTTTTATCCCATCCAGGATGTTCTGACTTAAACCTCATTCTTTCTCTGGGTTCTCTCCTACTTGCTTGGCTGTCATTGATCACAGGAATCACTTCTTCCAGCTTTACCAGAGTGATGTGTCTAACTATAATAGACGCCTTTTTGTGTGCGTGCTCATAATGAATGTGTTCTAAATGATGCTAAGCTTTTGTTGACTGATAGAATGAAGCAGCATATAGCATCCCACAATTTTGGCTCCAAAGGCTATTGGTAGCTCTGCAAAAGTGTGCTAAACAACAGCAAAACCTCGATCACTCCTCTATTCAATAATTTTGAGGACCTCACAACCACAGCAGACAAGGCTGAGTACTTTGCTTGCAAATTCTCTTCCAACTTCACATTTGACTTGTTTGAAGTTCTCACACCCAACTTCCCCCCTAGAACTGAGGCTCAACTGAGTGATGTATATATAACCCTGTCCCTGGTCTCTAACATTATTTCTAAGCTTGACTCCTATAAAGCAAGTGAAGGTGATGGAATCCCAGTCATTGCCCTAAAGAATTGTGTCCCTGAACTCTCTCCTGTCCTCTCCAAACTCTATAACTTTTGCCTCACTTCTTGCTTTCCTGCATGCTGGAAGTCGTCCTCTGCAGATCCTGTTTTTAAAAACTCTGGAGAGCCCTCTGACCCTTCTGACTATCACCCTATCAGCCTCTTACTGCTTTTTGGCAAAGAGTTCAAGGCTATTATCAATGCTGAAATGATTCATCATCTCACATCCAACAGCCTATCCTGACAAGCAGTATGGCTTCCACCTCACCAGCTCTACTACTGATGTGCTAACAGCCATCACCAAATATATATCAGACTTTTGATAAGAACAGCAAAGTTCAAGCTGTTACCCTGGATATATTGAAAGTGTTTGATAGGGTTTGGTATGCTGGCCTTCTGTGCAAGTTACAGAAATAGGGTATAACTGGACAATTGTTTGATTTAATCCAATTGTTCCTATCAAATCCTAATGTGAAAATTGTTTTGAATAGGCATGCTTCCAAATCATTTCAGGTGAACATGGGTATCTCTCAAGGCTCTATCCTAGGTCCTACACTTTTTCTGATCTTCAAATATCATCCTGATGTAATCAGTTCCCATGTAGGCATCTATACAGATAACACCACCATCTACTTCCATCTCAATAAGAAATCTGACAGGACTGATAAAGTAAACCTCACTTCTGTTCTTGAAAAGGAACTCCAATCTGTGATAGCTTAGGATAAGAAATAGCTTGTAAATTTTAATGCTTCCAAAATGAACCACCATAGAGAAGCTTTCAATCAGTATGGATCACACCAGTCTCCCAGAAAGCAATACACTGCACCTCCTCAGCCTCACTCTCAACTGATCTAAAATGGAATCATCATTTATCCATCACACTCAGATGGTGCATAGGGCAGCAACTTTTTGTTGCTGTTTCTGTAACAAACCGTTTTTTACGGGGCAGGGTTGTTAGCCCTGCACCCAACCCCTAAACCTGGAGGACCAGTGGACCATTCTTGGTCCTTACGTTTACAGCACCTGGTATTCCCAAATGGTCACCCATTTAAGTACTGACCAGGCTCAATGTTGCTTAACTTTGGTGATTGGACGGGAACTGGTGTATTCAACACGATATAGCCGTAGACACTAAAATGGAATAACTACATTGAATTACACCTACTGCTAAGCAGGTTGAGTCACTGTGCCAGGTCAGGATGTTTTTCTTGTTAGGATCTATCTTGCACATTTATAAATCTACCATTCGTCTGTGTATTGAATACTGTTATCACATCTAGTCGAGTGCTCCTGCTATTTATATCAAGGTTCTTGACAAAATCCAAAGGAGGATCTGCAATATAATCAATCCTGATTTGGCAGCTCAACTTCAGTCACTTTCTCACCGATGTGATGTGGCTTTCCTCTGTCTTTTCTACAAATATTTTCATGGTTTCTGCTCTGACAAACTTCATTCCCTGGTTCCCTGCACACATGAATTTACTCATACTAATAAATTGGCAACTAGGTCCCACTATTTTACTGTCAAATTGGGGAAATGTAACTGCCAGTTCTACTCTAGCAGTTTCTTCTTCTCTTGCATCTCCTGCCTGTGGAACTCCCTTCTGAGTACTTACTTACCTGATAGCTACAATCTCCAAAAGTGCAATGTCAATTGGCATCATCTGTTTTCTTGACTCCCATCTTTCTCTTATCCTCTGTACCTTTTATTTTTTCCTCTTCCCTCACCTTTCACTGTAACCCCCAGCATACCAGTGGCCTTGCTTGGATTGAAACGATTATAAGATATATATATTCACACACATGTATGTATGCTTGATTACAGTGTGGCATTAATCTTCCACAGTCCAAAGGCAATGTTTTCTGGCCCAGGAGAAGTGCATTCTGATGCCAAAGTGCCAATGACATTATACATTTTACTATTGCTCAAGACAGATCTATAGCAAACCTAATCTTTAGGCCCACCAAACCATGCAATGATCAACCAGTATTAAATCCTATCCAAATCCCACTGTCAAAGCTACACTAATGATTTTATTTGCCTATAATGCTAAACAGATTTTACACATACATTTTATTTATATATATATATATATATATACACACACACACACACACACACACACACACACACTAGCAGTTTAGCCTGGTTTCATTCGGGTAGTTTAAGGAATAATAAGAATAAAAAACATGTGATGAATTTACATAGCAAATGATAAATTTACATAGATAACAATGTAGAATATCTCTATTGGATTATGGTGGGAGGAGGAGGGGCAACTTATATAGATAATATAAAGTGGAGTGATCGATTCTATATTATAATCAATACATAAACTGATCTCTGACTTTTTGGGGTGATAATATATATTTTTCTTCTTCTAATTTTGGTTTTCTGAAAAATTTCAAGGTGTCATTAGTGTTCTAATATTTTGATCTACATCTGAGCGCAACTCCTATCAAGCTAGACCACAAAATACAGATGCTAAGTCGAGTCTATCATACAAACAAATACTTACACAATGTCCCCCCCTCGTCACTTTTATATATATATATATATATATTTAGTATATCGAGGCAGCAAGTAATTTTCTAAACATATTCTATTAAATATAAGAGACAATGAATGTCTATTATGTTTAATCATGAGCCGTTCTAAACATCGTATTTTTGCTTTAATTTCAGTTGAAACTACAACCACGCTCTCCCGTAGACTTACACGTCATCTTTCTGATCAGAGTACTATTAAACAACATTTCTCTGAAAAACAAACATGTAGGTAATATCAGACAGATTTTGGTCAACAATACGGTGATCCTTACTCATACACACAGTAAGAGGAACCTGCAGATATTGGAGGCCATGTACATCAAATCAAAACAACCAACACTCAATAAAATCAACTTTAAAACAGGAAATAACATATTATATTGCATTTGACTACATGGTTTTGTTGTCATTTTGCGCTATCCCGCAGTGTGACGTCATAAAACCGCATCGCAAACTTAAGAACTGCGTTTATTATTTTTGGTAACTATTGCCGTTGCCAAGCGGAGTTTTATGTCAACACAAAATAAAATCGTCAGTGATGGTGGATTTTATAATATTTCAGTTTAAACTACCTCTCTGAAGATGGCTCATGTGAGCCGAAAGCTTAGAAGAAAACCAATAAATAATTATCCAAATGTTGGAGAATTTTTGTCTTTATTTTCAACTGAAATTAAAGCAAAAATACGACGTTTAGAACGGCTCATGATTAAACATAATAGACATTCATTGTCTCTTATATTTAATAGAACATGTTTAGAAAATATATATATATATATATATATATATATATATATATACACACACACACACAGGGAATTAGAGCTGGAATCAGTTCTGTCATATATAATGGTTAAATGGGAAATCCTGTATCAATGTATAAAATATCTGTATGTGATTTTTTTGTCTATACACACTCAATATTCAATCTTTCATATAGCAGATATTTCATACATGATTTCCTATTTAACTGTTACAAATGGTATCACTTTAAATGGATTCCAATTTCAGCAACCTAAAAATCATCAGAAGTCATATTTTGCTTACCATTCTGATAACACCCAGTTTTTGACAATGACTGATAGTCACTAGTACTTGAATATAACAGGGAAAAGATTAGGAACTCTAGAAAAAAAAAAAAAATATATATATATATATATATATATATATATAAATATTGCTTAGATCAGGTATTGTAAATATTTATATTATTTACATTGTTCAAACTTTTGTCCTTATCTTTGTTGCCATATCCACAACTCTTCGGCTGTTGTACTTTCATGTTGATTTTTGCAATTATTTGATTTCTTTTTACAGATTATCAACAATATGTGAATTATTTAAAGCTGAAATATTTTGAATTTTAAGATAACTCTTCTTTTGCAAGTGAACAATTTTTTCAAAATAACAATGTGTTTTTCAACAGTATAAGTCCTACTATCTAACTTATAGTTGGGGGTGAGTTGATGTATTCATACCTTTCCTAAGGGTATTTGTGCATAAGTGAATGCAACTTGGCTGTTTCAAGCTGTTATCCATTAAATCATGCACAATTTTGCAAAGTAGAAATAGATTAGAAGACAGTTTTGAATACAGAAATGACATACTATTTTATTTAACATATTTACATTTATAACCTTAAATATGTGTACTTAGTTTGGTCAAGAATCCAAATACAAAGAAATAGTCTCTCCAAAACAACTCAATATGGCCTCCAACACCAGAACCCAGAAGATGTAAAATTCAAAGAGAAGGTATTAAACCTGTATAAATATTTCTACAACCATGAAGGGAAAATTATGCAAAATACTATTCCATCAAAACAATAATATATACTAACGTTTATATGCTATCTTTTATTCCTTTCCCACTTCTTGTACATCCACTATCTCACTGTCAATTCACATCACCCTCTGTACGTGCCCTAATTCTCAGTTTATATGACATGCACCTGTGATCTATCACTGATAAATCCAAAAATGGACCACGAACTACAGAGCAAAAAAAAATAAATAAATAATTAAAAGAAATAATTTTTTTCTATTTATACTGGAAGAATTTTGTATCTCATAATCTCTTGTTTATAAGAACTCCCTTTGTAACAATTTCTCTCCATCTCTGATGACTGTTGATGGTACTATGCTTTGATGCTTCCATTTATATCTGAACACTGCTCTTTGAGGCACAGATTCTTCCACTTATTCTAATTTAAGTAACATGATAAACCAGAACATTGCCTTTTCCTGTTATGGCCTTGATCACTCAACAGATCTTCATGCTCCTCTTACAACTCAGTCTTTATGGCTAATGTTCCACTTTCCAAACAAATCCTTTATCAGTTCTGAGTAAAAAGCAATCCCATTATCCATTAGCATCAAATCCACTGAAACCCTCCTAATAAATATTCCTCCACTCAACATATCTATAAGTACATTTTTTCTGCCTTTCATAAGAACAATAACAGAGAGAAACAATGTCAACTAACAATCTCTTCTTGTTCTTCACTTGAATTTCTCTCATTTCCTGTACTCAGCAGAGAATCAATACATTGACACCTTTTTCAACTCTATCTTCTCCCACTGACTTGTGCATCAGGCATTCTATGGCTTCCCCAATTCTAATAGATCCTTTTGTGACATTAGGGTTGATCTTTCTGGTCATTAACAGAGTATTTTTTCTATCCTTATCTGATGCATGCCATGTAATTCTTTCAAGTACAGATTTAAAAACAAAAAAAATACAATTCGTTTCTCACAATCTACTGGTACCTCAATCACATTTTTCTTACTTAGTGAGAGTGTCAACATTATTCCTCTAAAAGAGTACAGATATGAATTCTAATTGAATTTCCTAATCAGTCTTTCCAAAATCCCTAAAAATTACTTAATGATCACTACATCATTGCCTCTCAGATTATTCTACAATGTGCTTGATGGGAAACTTTCATTTTCAAGAACATTACAAAATAAACACAATCTTTTACCAAGTTGCATATTTCCCTGTAATAACAAAACAAAGAAAAAAGTAAAAAGGGTATCTGTGGCTAAATACTGATTATATTTACTAGGTATTAACTTTATTGAAAGTTTGGTAATTGGCACTATTTATTGCAAATTTTTTTACTGTTGTTCATTCAATACAAAAATAAAATCCAAGAGACACTCAAGGTAGTAGGTTGAAAGTAGATTACAGCTGACCCAAGACTTGAAGAGTTTCAGATGATAATTGGGGAAGCATCCACTAGGGAGTCTATTCCACAAAGTAGATCTTGGAAAGATTTTCAAATGAAATTTCTTTCTTACCCATGAAATACAGAAGGAAGGAGAATGCTTAGACCCTGTATATATGGGATGGTGGGTTTTAGCTGTAAAGGTCTGAACTGGTGGAAGTATTGAATGGCAAAGAAGCTTTTAATCTCAGTAGAATCATTAATGGATCTGTAGAGTCATAAGGAAACTTAATACAGCAAAATCTATTTGTACTACTGAGAGTCAATTAGGCACAATACATATACTTAAAATAGGCATATTTATGTGTTTGTATCTCTCTCCCTCTCACACACACACACGAATAGTAAAATGAGAAAATGGATTGAATAAAAGGTTTGGTTCAACATTTCCTGAAAAAGGCCACAATGTATAACTGTTGAAATCTTATGTCCGTAACAGCCAAGAGAAGGACACTTATTCAAGTAGATATGTATAGTCAAAGACTGTAATAGAATTAATTTCATTTCTCTTAAATTGTTATTAATTACTGTTTTTCTTGCAAATTCTTTGGTCAAGAAATTAATATTTCTCAAGTATTACAAACTCAGACCAAATCAGAAAAAATTACATCAAGTATATATAAAGTTAAATCAAAAGCATAAAAATTCTAAAGTACAACTAAAACAAACATACTTGTTCCCAATCCTCGGTGACAAAACTTCTTTTGGTTGAGGCACCAACATCGGGTGGTTTTGTGATATCTCCTCAACTCTCTTCTTGGAGTTCAAATCTCGAAGAATCCAATTCTGATGCCAGTTGAGTGAATTACCAGCACTTAAGTCTAACATGTCCTCAATCTCTTCATCAACCTCTTTAATTGGAGTCAAATTGAGTGACAACAAGTCTGGGTCAATCTCTTTTGATTCAAAGTCCAATTCATCAAGATTGGGTAAAGTACAACGTGACCGATCTGCCAAGTCTCGACTTGTTAAGTTAAGGCTTGGTGTTTGATTGACGGACTTCCGACTTACAAATTTCTTTTCAATTGGGGCCTCGTAAGGGATGATAACTTCTTCCACCTGACGTGGCTTCGGTAATTTCCGACCAGGTAAAGATTTTGCATAAGATTTGAGTTCAGCAAAGATTTTAGCAGCATTGTCGTCAGGTGATTGTGGCACTTGACTGGCTTCTGTTGATGCATTTGTTGCTTGAAGAATCTCCTGAACGCGTTCTTGAGGATTTAGCATTCCTTCACGTCTCTGATTTTCAATAACCTGTAGAAAGAAAATTTCTTTTAAAAAATCTCAATTTAAGTTTTATATCTAGTATCCAAAAATAAATTTAACAACAAAATCTCAAACCTCAGTTTATTAGAAATGCAACCTGTTCAATTACATTTAAGACTAGGTAAACATGACTTCATCCTGCAAAATTGGGTGTGAAATATGAATTGCATTTCCAACTCATAAAAACAATAATTTAAAAGAATCTTCCATTGTCAAAGAAGGTTAAGCAAGAACAAAAACAAAACATCTATTGGATTCCAATAAATTCAAGTTATGGTTTTTTGAAAATAAAAACAACTGTATTAAAATCTTCATGCATAATTGATATTTCATTTTACAGATTAAAAATATTATTACTTTATAATTTAATATAGCTTTAAAATATTAGTAGCATTTCAGTACTGTAGGGAAAATGCTGGACAAATGGAAAATTGCTAAAAAGTAGGAGAAAATTTACAATTTCAGATATTATTTTAATGTTTTAAGAAAGAAAAAAAGCTCAGATGAATTGCTTCAGTTTTCGTTCAGTTGCAACATCAAGTCCTATTCTGTTAACAATAAAAAATGAAGTTAAATTGATAAAAACATGTAGAAAGTTTATTTTCAAGATGTAATGATTATGTGCAATGTGACTTTAATTTTTTGTTATTTTTAATTCAATTTTGATGATGCAATATTTCATTTTATTGCAATTACAATAATTAACAATACAAGAATTTCCCAATTACTTTTGTCATTTGTGAAAACTAAATGCAAGATTCTCTTCATTTTTTTTTATTTTATTTAATCACAGAATGAAGCTTTGCATATTGATGCTCAACAAAATCAATCATCCCAGAAGTAATATCAATTTCTACAAAGGAAAAAAATATGTAGAAATACTAAAAGAAAAAAAATTTAAATTAAACTGCAATGTTAAAATAAATGATAATTAGAAAGTAAACATAAATGATGAAATCAAAAGTTCCTGGTAGTTGGGTTGGTGAGAGTGTTTTTCCTTTATCTTCATTATATATATTTTTTTAAATGAGTATCACCCATAACAGTCCACAAAAAAAGATGTGTTATAAAAGGAAACTTTTACTTACAAAAAATCATTTCTACTTATAAAAATGTTAATAAGTTTAAGGTTTTTCCAAGTTTTATTTCTTTTTGTAGTTTTTGTTATTAATCACACTTTTTATTTTTATTGTTACTGGTGACTTACATTTTCTCTAGATGCACAAAGAAAAAAATCAGAAATCTCTAACTTTTCTCTACAGATGCTATAATAGAAAGCTAAAAAAATAAATCTGGGAATTAAAAAAAAGCAAGCAAACAAACAAAAAGAGAAAGAATGCATTCAATGGTTTAAAAGAATTCTTGGAATGATAACTTTTACAAATTTAAAATGTTTTATCTGAATTTCTGGGATACCAAGTTATCATTTACAATATTCATAATTGGAGTATATGGGCATTGTGGTGCAGTGGATATCGGCTTGGAACAAGAAATCAGAATTCTAGTTGAATTCACAGTATTCACTAAAGTGCAAATATCTTTGGGAAAGGTATGAGTTCATCTATTCTCCCTCCAGCTATGGGTTAAATAGCAGAACAGATTGGGCTCTATAGCTTTGGTTAGAAACTAGTCTACTACAAAAAGTAATGGCAATCTACTGCAGGAAAATCTTCTGCCCAGTCAGTCATGTCTCTTTCAAGAGACAGCTCACCAAAGCATGTATCATGTATGGCACTTAACTGACTGATTGATTGTGATAACAACAAAGATCAGGACAATGTTTCAGCCATTGTATCCAGCAGCCTCCCTCAGATGTATATTCATCTAGGTAAACTATAGGAAATTCTGAACTGAATTCATTATTTAATTTAATTGAGTCAACTCATGTCATTTAGTAACTGCTCAACCATTTTTACTGACAACAATAACAGATGAGGACAATAGTTCGAATATAAATGGAATAAATAATAACTTTAAAATGCTTTGTTTATTTCTAGATGCTACAGCACCACCATGATATTGATTAATATATTCTATACATTGATCTGAAATTACCTATGACTATGCTTGCTTGTAACTGTTTAACTCCCAATATAAAGAAAAAGAACAGCAAACAAACATGATCAAGCCTGAAAGAGCTACTCTGTACACAGATAAGTTGGAAGCATATTTCATGTTGAAATAAGAACAGGTAAATCAGCCACTTTATTTTGATATTTTGTATTGAAATTAGCCATGTCAACATTATTATAGCTTTTGGAAAATCTTCAGATCAGTCCACTTCTTGAGAATCAGTTTTCTGATGTTTGGTCCAACCAAATTCTTTTCAGCCCCACTTAGTATTATTATCTGAATATTAATAATAAAACAAGGGAATCATGTAGAACAATTAGAATATCAAAGATATTTTCTATATAGCATGTTCCTTCAGGACATGAATGATCATGGCTCTTCAGTTTCCTTTTTTTTTTACCCTGTTAATAAGATTAACAACAGAAATGACATAGTGGCATAGTGCATAAGATGTATTCATTCCAATTTTATTAACAGTTATATAGTAAAGACAACATAGTTATTTTCAATGTCTTTTTTTTTTCTTTTGCTCTTTTTAAAACCTTATCTACAAATGCAACACACAGCAGTTTAGAAAAAAAAATATCGTGAGGATGCCAATTTGTGTCATAGCTTAATATATTTGAATTTATTTACCATAATAAAGTATAGTCTTTTTCTAATGGTAAAAAAAAAAAAAAAAAAAAAAAAACATATGTGATATTAAGTAAAAGTTCATCTAACCAAAATAGAAGTAGATATATTAATTTAACAAAATAAAGTATATTTAATCCTTGGAGAAAAATAGTAGTGCGATTTCCTGTTGAATTCAAAGTTCTCCTATTCCTAGACTGGTTCAAGAGCAAAGTCAACCCAGCTATTTAATCCATAACTAAGAAAAGAGATGGATTCATGCCTTTCCAAGGGCATAAGTAAAAAATGAACAGAAACTCAGTTAAAATTTGAATTGCAAATATCCTCTCCTGTATCTCTAGATGAAGAAATTATAAACAGAAAGCCTGTATTTATTGCTTAATGGAAAAAAAGAATCAGCAATATGGCATCTCGGTTTCAATCACTTTTCCACTGCCGTAAAGCAGCATCTCTGTGCCATCTCTATAAATACTTTCATGGTAATTGTTTAATGAGCTTTTCACTATGTTACCTAAACTTTATGAATTTAAGAGCAGTATGAGATTCACAACAAGGTCTCATCAATTTACAGTTGCGCTGATTAGATGTAACCATAAGTTCTAGGCTAACAGTTTCTTTTCTCACATTTCTTTTCTGGCTCCATCCTTTCCAGTCAACTTTGATCTTCAAAAATTTTAATGCAATATCAATCATTATCTACTGTCTTCTTGATCACTCTTCTACTTTCTCTCTCTTTAATAACATTTGTTTTCTCATTCTTTTACACTCGGTAACTTCTTGTATCTTAGTGGCTTGGGGTGAATTCAATTAAGTATTGAAACTGAAAATATCTTTAGAAAAATATTTTGGCAAGTCATAATCCACAGAGAAATTGAAAATATCTTTAGAAAAATATTTTGGCAAGTCATAATCCACAGATAATATTTACCTCAACATATTTTGTTTTATTTTTATTTATTTTAAGCTGATACATACTATCTTTACTATTACTACTCTGAAGCCATCTCTCAAAGACATGAAATCCACGGTGAACAAGGCTAAAAACTACCCAGTCTCTCTGAGCAAGATCATAAAAATAGGCTTATACAATAGAAGCCAGGAAAATTGCCAAAATTGTGAGGAAATGCATAATGTGAAAGTTACCATTACTTCATCTAAGAATGTTATTTTCCATATACAGAAGAAACTTCAGTGCTTGGATCAGCCTTATTAAACATTAATGGACTCACTGCAGCATCAGCCAGAACTGAAACCATGGTCACCTTTGACAACAGAGGATGAAAAGGATAATTACAGTGTGATTGATTGTAATGGATGCTATACAGCCAGCAAATGTATATTGACTCTAGTCAGCTGTGGATCCAAACAGGAGTCACAAATAAAGATCACATGATGGTTTTCTATTAGAAACAAGTCATGGATGGAGCAAGGAAAGGAGATTGATAAATACTCAGCAACTGAGTTTTCAAGCACCAATAGTCATGGTCTGAAGGTTACTGAAAATGATGCTGGCTTCTGATGACTGTCTATAGAAAAATAAACACTTGCTAAATCTCAAGTTGCATTATGATAATACACAAATTGCAAGTAGTAGTAATAGTAAAAAAAAATGCAAAGTTGGAGAAAATTTAGGGAAATACATGAATCCAATTTTCCCTGCACAGTTCCACTGCCTAATATCTGAGCAAAATACCATTCTACAATGTTAGGAAGTGAAAAGAATGAGTGGTCAAGCCCTTGAGAACAATACTTCCTCCATAACATTTTGACCTGCCTCAGCGGAGTTAATAAAAAGCTGTTACACCTGGAAATTGAATCAAACCAGGAAAACAAACATGAGAGAATTCACATACAAAAGCTGAAATATAAAAAAAAAAAAACAAGTTCAATCAATACCTCACAGAGGAATTTTATATTTGTTATTTAACAAAATTAAATTTGATCAACTTTGCTTAGTCAAAATAATTTGACAATAAGTGGTACCTGAGGTTGTTGTCAAGGTAAATTATCTACTCTATTTTCTTCAGTCTTCAAAAATTTTAGTTTTAAACTTGTTATATTTATAGAAGAAGAATGCTTAACATTGGAATTAGAGTGTATATAAATATACAATAAAGACATAGGAATCAACATTGTATGATGACTGTCAGTTTCATGCTTCACAGTGAAGCATGAATGCGACACTAATGCACTGTCCATACTAATATATACCTTGTGCAAATTAATTGAAACAACTGCTTTACTTTCCTTCCTTTCATGATACTGTCAATTTTAGACCCACTAGAGTGATAGGGTGTAATCAATTTCTATTTTTTTTTCAGATTAGGTCATTTGCAGTGATGTGTAGTAATATGAATCTGTTTTTGGGGTGTATGATGAAATCTGTTTGGCCTTGAAAAATATTGCATCATCAGATTTTTATCATGCCCAGACATTGTCAATTAGTTTTCCTACAGCTGTTGTTTGCAATGGACATTACTCCAAGGAAGCATAAAACAGTGCTTGAACACACTGGCAAGCCTCACAGAGAGATCACAGATATTGTTGGTGTCAGCCAACTGTCAGTCATGTCAGCAGTCCAAAATGTAAAGGAAAATGCTCTTGGAAGAGAAAAACATCACCAAGTGATGACATATACATGATCAGGGACAGTGTGAAAGATCCTAGAAAGACATTATTCATTTTGTTTCAATTAATTTGCACAAAGGTGTGTGTGTATGTATGTATATATATATATATATATATATATATATATATATATACACACACACATGGGATGGTAATAAAGTCACTATACAGTTACTTATAATAAAAAAGCAAAGCAGAATCAGAAAAAATTTGAGATACATTTACAGACTTAAGCCATCACAACCATTTTAATGATTAATTTCTGAACTATTGATTAATTGTTTTGTCTTAATTGTTATTGGAAGTAACTATACAGTGTCTTTATTGCCACCCTCTATGTATGGACTAGAATCAACAAAATGCTTGGATAATAAAAGAAATTGGAAACATAAATTTAGCATGTTTTTTCTGATAAAGCTTAAATAAAGTGACATTTTAAATTTATAAAACATTTCCTAATTGTTCCTTAACTTATATATATATATAAGTTAAAACAAAAAAAAAAAACTTATTTTAGCTGATGTATTTCATCCTCTATGGAACTATATATATATATATATATATATATATATATATATACATACACACACACACACTCTCTCTCACACACCATAATTTCATATATCTAATTTTATATTATCCCTCCCACTTATGTACAACATGTCATACTTCTTTGAAGCAATGCAATTTGATGAGCATTATTCCTGTTAGCTATGTTCCAAAGGTTTCACTAGGGAAGACTAATAGAATAAAAGAAGAAATTAGATTTGTTACCTTAGAAACCACTGCTTGCGCTAGCTGATCCTCATAGCATTGGTGGACTTCTGTGGATTCGTCTGATAAGGACGAAAGATCAGATACTGCTTCATCTGATGTCTAAATAAATAAAATATTTAAACAAATGTTTCAAGCAATGTTTTTTTTAGATGAATAGCAAAAACAAATAGTACATTACAAAATACATTTTTAATTTGTTAAATGTTTTTGTTTATTTATATATATATATATATATATATATATATATATATATATATATAAAAACACACAAACAAATATGCATTCTTTTAAAATTGTTTGTTCAATTTTCTACATCAAATTTCACACATTTTCATTTGCTGCAACAGGAGATAATAAGCTAGTACCAGTGGACGATAAGTTCTTATAAATCATTGTAACAAATATTTCCCATTGAATATTGCTGCTACATTCGATCTGGTACTTCTGTGTATTTAGAGATTTGAAATAAAATACAAAGAAGAATCTGCAGTTATTGGTTCTGACCTGGCATCAATTTCCTTCCATTATAATGTCACATTCTTGTGTTTTCTATAAATAATTTTCATGATAATTGTTCCAATAAACTTTCTTCTATGGTAACTTGATTTCATGAATTTAAGCACAATACTAAATTGATGGTAAAGTCCCATCATTTTACAGTTGAAATGGCTAGATGTAACCAAAAACTAAGATCTGCTTCTCACATGTGGAACTCTTTGTTTTCCAACGAAATTTTATCTTAAAAAATTTAAATGCAATGTCAATCATTATCGTCTGTTTTCTTACTTCCTGTTCTTTGAATTTTCTCTCTCCTCTTAATGTTTTCTTTTTCTCATATTCTCTCTCACAGTGAGTAACTCCTCATGTTTTATCTGGGATTAAATAAAGCAATATACAATAAAACATGCATAAAATATAATATATATATATATATATATATATATATATATATATATATTATCCTATGTCTATGGCACAACTAAGTTTCATTCATTATGCGATCATCTGGTGCATATTTTAATAATAATACATATGTACACCCTCCTCATATGTATATTTATTAATTTACATCACTATAACAATATTTTGGAATGGCGATAATTAATTTTATTAATTAATAACCAAAATCTTCAAATTACTATTATAGATCATAAGAGAACATACTAAGAGAAATTTTCTTTATCCTCTGAATATGAGCAAAGGAAAACGAAGGTGATTAATTTTATTAACTAATTATTAACTGTAGCTGGAAAATCTTTATCTTTAAAAAGAAAGCAGAGATGAAAAATAACATCTGGTATTTCTCTATTATTGTAAACCCGGAAAGAAGAGAAAGAAAAGAGAAATGGATTGTTTTCAATTTCTGCCCACCCATACAGACAGATAGATAGATTCAATTGTTATTTTTTTTGGCCGGCAAAAGAATAGAAAAGGAAAACCAGAGAAAGAAGAAAAAGAAAGAAAAGACTAAATTAGTTCAAGCCAGAAACAATAGGTATCGGTTTCAGTCACCCCAAAGAAAGCTGATGGTCATTCTAAACATAAAGGAAAGATAAATTTATTTGTTATTGTTTCTTGGTAAAGGAAAGAGAAATTTCATTTTTGTTCCTAATGTCTGGCTGGCGGGGTGACTCTCGTGAAAGAACTAAAGATAACAAATGTTTTTGACTCAAGTCAAGTACTTAGAGAAAAAGTATTTACACTAACATCAGGGTAAAACTGACAAGGCATTCTTGTCACTTGAAAATATAGGTAACTCAGAGAATGGATATTAAAAAAAAAAAAAACAGGTGCATAGAAATTATTATTTGGGTAATGATGTCAATGGACCCTTGTCAACTTGTTTTGGGCAAGACAGTTCAAAAAGGTTATACCTATTGTTTTAAGGAAAAAAAAAATCCCCAAAATTGTTTCGTGAGAATGAAAATTTTTGAGGAAGAAAGTCCGGCCCAGAAAGTGGGTATGGGAAGATGACGTCATAAGATCGAGAGAGATTCCATTGGTCCGGTGACCAAGCCCCAAAAGGGGGAGACGACTAACAATTGATGTCATGAAAAGAAAACTAATCCCACAGGCAACAATGAGTAGCAGCTAACCTCAGGATTTTATTGGTTGCCGAGACAAGGGATTAGACACCCAGCAACTGTCGGCCCCACACCATGGCATGGGCATAAATACAGGGTCCCGAGGGACCAAAATCAGTTGGATCGGAGGAGAATCCAGATACGAGACGAGTTGGCATTCAAGTTCAGTTACAGTTACCGGCCTAAAGATGTAACGAAGAAGGTAGGCGCCATGTTGTTGGGCGCCAACTGCAGAGCCTGCTGGCCAACCAGAGATAAAAACAGACAGATTTTGCAGTCAAAGTTTTGAGTTGCAGAGAGCGACAGAAAAGTCAAAGTCAGAATGACAGAGATCGACAGAAGAGACCTGATACCAGCCAACCAGAGATAAAGACAGACAAGAGATTTTGCAGTTAAAGTTTTGAGTTGCAGAGATCGACAGAAGAGGCCTGATGCCGGTTAACCAGAGTTAGACAGAAGAGAATTTACAGACAAAATAAGTAGTTGCAGCTCAAGTGGCAGAGAGTTTGATTTCCCAGTCCAGAAACGTAATGACCAAAGACAGTTCCCAACTGAAGAAGTAAAGATACAGAGAGATGATTGTCATGCCGTTGGGTGCCAACCGTAGAGAAGCCTGTCGCCAAACAACCAACCAGCGTTAAGAGACAGACAAGAAGAGAATTTTCAGACAGGTCTGAAATTGCTGACTGAAAGAGAATAACCCAGCACTTCAGCAATTTCCATAACATTCCGGAAAACAAGCAACAAGTTGACTAGACTTATATAATGAACTTCGACTTCTGTTTGAAGCAGCAAGCTGCGGCCAGCCAGATTCCTTGTTATTGCTTAGGAGAATAGTTTGATTTACCTAAGAAATGTCCGTTCCACTACCAGTTGATAGAAGCAGGGATGGGAAATTATCCCAGAAGAGCATATTGTGTATATTCCACTTAATTTTCTGGGTGGTGGCATATTTGGTGCTGTTTAGACCAAGAGACTCTTGTGTATAATCTGTATATAAAGACGTATTTCACAACACTTTTCAGTCGTCGGTCCACTTATTTTCCTTGGTGTTATAATTCTTTGTTTTATTACTTAATTGTGTGCACACTTCCCAGCTTGGCAGAGAGACAGCTAGTGAAAAACTCATGTGACTGCCTTGTGATTAATCAACACAACGTGGGACAAGGGAGAAAACCGTGACAGAGTCAATCTACGACCAGCTGGCTGGATCAAAAACAACAGCGACCGGCCAGGTAGTGGCATACACTATATATATATATATATATATATATATATATATATATATATATATATAGATAACAACAAATCCAACCTTTTATATTTCCAAAGTTGCAAGTTACTATTGCATTTAATAGTGAAGCATCTTATAACAATAGCACTACAAAAACTTCCCACTCTAATACACATAATCTACGGACATTGTAAAGAAAATACATTGAACAACAATGAACTAAAGATAAAAAAATATATACTTAGGTATTTAAAAACATGTATGTATCAACAATCTATAGACCATTTGCAATAGCAGAGGCAAGATCTTTGAAAATGGTTAACAGATTAGCCATAAACACTTGAAATAAACAATCATCTGGACAATTTCCTCAGACACTATGTCTAAAAATATCTCTTGTTCAGTTATTTTTAACAAAGCATATATTAAAGAGAGTTTTCTCTTCAAATACATAACTCTTATGTATGTGTGTCTGTGCATATATATATATATATATATATATATATATACACTTTATCTAACAAAAGGCTAAAAAGCTGACCAACCATGCTATGCAAGTTTCAACCATGAGGTCTCCTTAAGCAAGTGGAAAGCGCACCATCATTAACCACTCGAAAATATTAAAATATTGGAAGTGAAAGGGTACGAGTAAGAAGAAAACAGGAGGTGAGAATGTCCCCCTCCACACATCTACTCCCCCTCAAACAAAAAAAATTTATAAAGCTCATCTGGGCTGGTAGATACCCAAAAGGTTCTTTTTTAAATATCTGCATTTTGCCATAATTTCTCTCCTTTCATTCAGGAAGATACTTTTATGTTGCAATGGACAACTTCTCTTCCTAGCACAGCTGGCAACTATTATTACCAGTTTTGATCCTCCTCAATATGTTCCTCACACAAGAACTTCTGCCATACCTCTCTCTGTACTTCCAGACACAATCAGTAAGTTTGGTGTCATTTCTATGATTCTTCAACCAAAAAGAACAAAGTATGGTTGCAGAATCTTTTTATATATATATATATATATATATATATAAACTAAATTCTCTACAAAAAACCAATATAGTGTACCAATTTACATGCCCATTCAGAGATTGCATCTCTGATACTAATCAAAAACCTTGTACGTATATTGTTTTTACTACAACCATGCTCTCCCGTAGACTTACATGTCATCTTTCTGATCAGAGTACTATTAAACAACATTTCTCTGAAAAACATAAACATGTAGGTAATATCAGACAGATTTTGGTCAACAGTACGGTGATCCTTACTCATACACACAGTAAGAGGAACCTGCAGATATTGGAGGCCATGTACATCAAATCAAAACAACCAACACTCAATAAAATCAACTTTAAAACAGGAAATAACATATTACATTGCATTTGACTACATGGTTTTGTTGTCATTTCACGCTATCCCGCTGTGTGACGTCATAAAACCGCATCACAAACTTAAGAACTGCATTTATTGTTTTTGGTAACTATTGCTGTTGCCAAGTGGAGTTTTATGTCAACACAAAATAAAATCATCGGTGATGGTGGATTTTATAATATTTCAGTTTAAACAACCTCTCTGAAGATGGCTCATGTGAGCCGAAAGCTTAGAAGAAAACCAATAAATAATTATCCAAATGTTGGAGAATTTTTGTCTTTATTTTCAACCGAAATTAAAGCAAAAATACGACGTTTAGAACGGCTCATGATTAAACATAATAGACATTCATTGTCTCTTATATTTAATAGAACATGTTTAGAAAATATATATATATATATATAAATGTTTTAAGTCAATTATTCAGACCAATATCCTCATCATTGTTCTGATCACACTAATGGGCTTTCCAATCATTTTTAGGCTGACGTTGCAATCTGGTAAGCCTCAATTTATTCATAATTTTATTTTGCTGGGACTAAAAAGATATAAATGATGAAGATTACTAGATTTAGACATACACCTGAAGAATGCTAGAGAAACCATTAGCTGAAAGGTAATCAATCAAAACAAAGGTGCACATATTATCTCTAATTTTTTTGCTAAATCAAAACATTACATTTAAATTATTTAAAACATTGAATGTTTATTCAAATGTATAAATACATCTATTAAAGAGGAAAGACATTGATAAGATAAAAGCCTAAGTGATTTGAAAGCAAAAATAGGGTTGGGTTATAGCAAATTATTGAGAAGTATTTTGTTTAATTCTGAGTGAACACAAACCCATCCAACAAATAAGCGGAAGAAATCTAACTCCTAGGAAATTCAGGCATAAACTGAACACTGAGTTGTTCATCAAGAAAAAAAGAGAAATATAATTAAATTTCAGTTTAAACAAGACAATACTATTATTTGAGCAATCCCAAGCCGAGAATTAATCTTAAGCTTAAAGAGGCTATACAGAAGATGATTGAGACTTTTGATCTGGATATTTCAATGTTTTGAAAAGTCATATATACTACGAATAAAGCCTTCAAAGAATACTGTCAGACCTTTTTCTTTTCAGACACAAATGCTTATTATGTACCCATATATATATTATTTTTATAATGTCACACGTTCCCAGCAGCATGATTCCTCTGATTGCATCAAAACGAGGTTGACTATATTTGTTCTCTGGCAATCTGTGTTCAAACTCATTTGTTAGCAGCAACACTTTATTTACAAATGACACTTACCCTTTGAGATGACTTCCTCTGGAGTTTATATTTCTTCAACTTTGGTTCACTATTTAAAAATATTGTTGCTGTTCTTATTCTCTTACCATAAACCCTTGAATTAACAATTTCTGATGGTGTGGGTATGTCAAACATCATACAATATTTCCATAGGTACCTCTTCTCAGAGATTTTCTAAATCAGTGAATCTTCATTTTAACAAATTAGGGTGTTGCTTATGTTTCCGCCTTTATCATTGTTCCATGTATGTCATTTTGCTCTTCTGTTTTTTTATAATGTCATTTTCCCAGAATTCTTTTCAATGTTGAGACATTTTAAGAAACACCTTATCTCCAGGTTTGAAGTATTTATTTATATTGTTATTTCTTGATGCTCTCAGCTTATGTTCTGGTAGTAATTTATTAAAAACAGACTTAATCTTCCTAGTAAACATTAACTCTAAAGGTAACATTCCAGACAGTGTTTGGATTTGGTGTTATTCTGAAAACACTCAGAAATTGTTGTAGCATCACTTCATCTGATTCTTCTCACTTCGACTTTTTTAGTGCCCTTCTAAACATATCACCAAACCACTCAGCTTGACCTTTTGATCTTGGGTAATAAGGGGGCATTGTAATATGTTCTATTGCTAATGATTTACAGAAAACTAAATTCACTAGTTGTTAATTGTATAGTGTTATCTGAAACAATAGAGTCAGGTACACCAAACCTTGTAAAAATCTTGTGTAAAAAAATTTATCATTACCGTGGTAGCTGGCTTTCTACATTTTAATATTTCTGGCCATTTAATGCAACTATCAATTACCACTAGATAATATGCTCCATTTAATGGTCCTGCAAAGTCTATATGCATTCTGGACCATTGAAATGTTGTTGGTGGTGATTTCGCTGCTAGAGTACAACCTCTGCATGATTTTACTAAATTTTCAATATTTTGATCCATTTTTAGCCAACACATAACATCTCATTAAGGATTTCATCCTAAAAATTCCTGGATGTCCAATGTGAAATTCTTTTAGCATACGTTTTTGTAATGATGCTGGCATCACAATTCTTTCTGAGTACATAAGTACATTATTGCATAATGTGTTATTTCCAGTAATATTCACTTTTCTATTTTTTTCTTTAAATCTCAAGTGCTTTTTATTTTTATTATAAAGTCATCTTTTTCCAACTTAATTTTTATTTCCTCCAATGTTATGGGCAGATCCCTTACTGTGTTGTATAATACATTATTGATTTCATTTTTGACCCTTATTACCGCAATTACTATGGTTCAAGTGTTTTACAGAATTTTGGTATTAGTCTAAATAGTCTGTCTGCATGACTCAATATTTTGGATTGTAGAAACTCCATTTAATAATTATAATAGGATAGTTCTCCAGCACTGTAGTCTAGTTACTGTGGAAACACCCTTTTTTGATCCATATATGGACAATAATGGATGATGGTCTTTTTCAGCTGCTATTCATGATCTTGGTTTAGTTTTTCCATCCTCATATTAATGTAGTATCTGAATCACTTGCATTTGATACAACCAAAATCTTTAATTTAGGGTCAAAATTTAGTGACAAGTCCAATGTTAAGACTTTCTTAATTTCTTCAAAAGCACTTTGACATTTGTCTAACCAATTCCACTTAATCATTCTTTAGCAGGTTATTCAAGGATACCCTTAATTCATGCATGTTTTATATATATATATATATATATATATATATATATATATATAATAGTAATTAGCAAACCCTAAAAATGCTTGTAACTTTCTTATATTTGTTGAGATGAGCATGTCTACCATTTGCATCAATAATTTATCCTAGATATTTAATTCGGGACACAAACAATTTGTATTTTCCTTCACTAATTTTAAAACCGTACTCTTTAATTTTCTCAAATATTTTATTTTGTTTTTGTTTTTTTACATCTTCTGCACATTGATTTTGAGTCACTTTTAGTAAGTACATCATCTAAATATACGTGGGCATAATCTGAACCAGCAAGTATCATATCCATAATCTGCTGGAATATGCTTGGTGCTACCTTTATACCAAAAGAAAGCTGGTTAATTTTGTATAGTCCTCTATGAGTGTAAGCTGTTAATAGTTTTGAGCACTCTTCGTCTAGTTGTAGGTAAGCTTCTAACAGGTCCAATTTAGAACAACAATTACCACTATTTAATTTGGTAAAATATTCCTCTGGACTTGGTAACAGGTAGTTACATTGTTTCAAACTTTCATTTAGCCTCATTGAAAAATCAGCACATACGTGGATTTTGTTATTTCTTTTTTTTATTGTAAGCTGTTGATGTCTATTTGAAATAATCTATATTACACCTATATTACACCAAATCTCTTTAATTTCTTATTAATTGGTTACACTTCTTTTTGGTTTAAATATTGGTGTTACATTCTCTTTTAATTCAAATTTAGCTTTTTTTTTGGTGCATGTCCCTAGACCTTCTGAGAAGACTTCTGGAAAACTTTTTTAATTCATTCTTTCATTTTTCAGTTTCCATATTAGCAGTGGAGGTAACAATATTTATTATGTTGCAGAAAGAGTTAATTGAAGGTCCCAAAGATCCAATAATGCAATCCAATTTGTTCCAAATAAATTAGCAGTATTCTTTAATACAGACACCACAACCACTTTCTTGGTTTTTCCAACAAAAAGTTTTGCAGATGAATTTACCCAAAAAGTTCCATCTCTTTCCTGAAACTCCACGTACAACTTTATTAGAAGTAAATAAACTGGGTTTACCCATTTTTCTTCCATCTTCCTATACTCCACCGAGTATTTAGTAGATTAATTTTTGAATAACTTTGCTTGGTTCTTTGTAATCCTGCAAATATGACGTCTCTTTGGTGAAGTGGTAAATATTAACTGAATATCCTATCACAATGAGTAGGATAAGTATATTTTGTTTCCTTGCGTAAGTTCAAACGAATACTTGTTGCCACTTTTGTAAAGTCACCTATGCTAGAAATAATGCCTTTGAAGAATACAGCCAGAGCCTTTTCTTTTCTCTCCTGAATGCTTATGTATCCATAGATATTATTTTTACAATGTCATGTGAACCCAGCAGCACAATTCCTCTGATTACATCAAAACAAGGTCAACTATATTTCTTCTCTGGTGATCCGTGTTCAAACTCAAATGTCAGCAGTGACACTTTTTCATACATGACTCAAATAAATGAAGCATTCTCATTTTATAAATGCTTATAATTATACATTCTTTGGTGACTACAGACTAGTTACTTTTGTTATGTCATACTTTACCTCATTAAAAACATATCTTTTTCAGTTTTTATGTAATATTTATTACCTACAAAAATATTGGAATAATTATAAGCACTCAGAGATGTTAAAAAAATATGATATAACTTATAAAAGGGTTAACATTTCTTTTTCATTGAGACCAGGTAAAAACTATTGGTTGCTTTTTATAGGATGTAGCGCTAAAAAGTACTTGGCTTGACCCACTTCCTAAATCCTAACCAAAATTCAGAATTTTTTTGAAAGGGCTTCTTAGTTAGGCCAAGAACCTTTCAACATTCTCTCATATATTTGAACATATTAGAAATATTTTAAACTGTCATTAATGTAAGTAGAACTGTAAAAGGCTCTGAAACAAGTGCAACCTGTATAGACACAGAAAACTATCCATCAGATGTTCTGTAGCATCCACACGATTCTTTCTGTTTATGTGTGTCATCATAAGAGTTTTGGCTGAGCATATATTACGAGACAGAAGCATCTACTCTTCTACTCTATGTATTCCAGAAGTTTACAACTAATTTTGAATAATTAGGTCTCATCCACTGTCCAGTGTGAAGGATTTTTTACTTGACCTCATTGTAGGTCAATGCCAAATTTGAAGTGTTAGATTCAGCTATTGACAACATTTAGCATCCTGCTGCCAATGTTTTTCACTGTAACCCTGGAAGGAGTGGCTTCCAGGTGCTGTACTTTGACAAAGTCAACATTTGTGATTTGGTTATTATGGTTTTGAATTCAGAGTTGTACTTCTTATAGACTGGTTGCCAACCACAGAAAGATCTCACTGCTTATTTAACCCATAGCTGGGAGAAAAGATGGATCCATACTTTTTCCAAGGATAATGTAACTTAAGGATTCTTCATTATATTATGAATAAATATATGAAAAAATATACAATTTTGAATTTTTGGAATTTTGTGATGGTTGATGTTGAATAGAGTAAGTGAGTTAGCATTTGAATAAACCACTCTGACATAATTTATCTACCCAGGTAGTACAAGTAGTAAGGAGATGTTACCTCCAAAATCAATCTGGACAGTTACTAATGATGTATCAGTTTAACAAGAATAAACTTTTTCTCTTTCAGTGTATATTTTAAATATGGATGAAATTCAAACAAAACAAAAAGCACACCCTTCTTGGAAAGTTGTTTGTGTGAATTCATAAACTTGTTTTCAACACCATTCATGGAATTTCACTGTAGGTTGTATTTTTAGTCCAAGCTGGGTAATTCAAGTGGTACTCCATGTTTAGCAGGATCATATAATTGTTAACATTGATTAAGACATTCTAGAACAAGAAGGTGTAATAATTTACTGACTTTACTTCAAAACTGATCATTGATAAGATCTAAAACTGATCTAATCTTCCACAATTTATCAGACTGTTTTTTATCCCACCCAATTTACACCCAATTTACAATAGTGAAAGGCCAGGATATCTATGAATTCTCTTTCCATGCATACAAGTGCAGTGTGTTAAATAACTAATATACAACAGAAGTTGTGTATGACGGGTTTATGGTCTAATTGACATCAAACATTATCTACCAAAAGGTCCCTACTTACCAAATCAACAGACTCTCCAAGTTGATCTTCCACAAGCCTCGATACAATCTGTTTTACTTTCTGGGACACATTAGCTGAACTCTCTTCTTCAAGATAATCTGAAAAGTAAAATGAATAAAAAGTAGCACAGTAACCATCAAAAAGGTTTGATCAGCAGTTCTGCCTAGTACCCGTTTTCTATGTGAAAAGTGTTACAGATACAACGCAGCATGTCTGTTTATTTTCATCATAGAATTGGAAAAAGAAAAGGAGAGGAAAAAAAAGCAAAAAAAAGTGTAGGAAAGAAAAGGTAATGTGAGAGAAAAATGAAAAATGGGTGAAAGGAAAGAAAAGGGATAGAAATCAAAAACCTGAGATTTTTGATCAATAGAATTTTTAATATTCACCAGTAATCTAATATTTTCATGACAGGAAGTGCTTCTTCATACATTGAAGACAAGTAAAAAGTATTACATTTTTTTTATACTTTTTTCTTTTTTTTTTTTACATCAAATACAATTTATCTTCCTCAAGCATACACTAGCATATAATATACACCTACAATTACACAAGAAACATTTTAATTAACAAAGAAGTGGAAATAAAACTATTCACCTAATGATTTATACATACTTATAAATTAATTTTTTCATATTTTAACATTAAATTATGATTACAAATCAAAATAATATTAAAATATATAAATTTTAAGTTTGACACTCATTTCCTGGTGACCTCCAAATTATGATTACAAATTAAAATAATCATATATATTCCATTCTGGAGTTCTCAAAAAAAAAGACTAGTGTATTAAACAGGAGAATTTTACATTTTAACATTATTTTGATTTGTAATCATAATTGAATTAATAATATACATTTAATTCTGAAGTCATCCAGAGACTAGTGTATCAAACAAGCATTCTTAGGTGTTAGTTTAATACTAATAACACAAACATTAGGAGGTGGAAAGCAATGCTTTTTATAGGTGTTTCTCTTGGAAAACAAGGGTTTTATATACCAAAATTATGCTAATTTTTCTGATTAGAGGAGGATGGTTGATATTTATTTATTACTACAAATTGAGACATTTTTCAGTCTGTGGGAAACTGTATATATCTTAATATAGCATTTTATAGCAGGTCAAACAAATATCACCTAGCTCCTTTGCTGCTCACTGTTACAGACAGCAAGGTATAACTGACTTACCCCTCCCAGCACAATGCAGAGGTGTTGCTTGAGGTCAGAACCCAGGACACTAGGCTTTAAATAATTTGTTGCTTTTGACCCACATATGACCAGAAACCTGCAACTGATAGTAGTGCATGGGTACTTCAATAGACTAAACAATAAAATCAGAAAAATAATAAATAATATTTCAAAACAAGAACATTTATTTTCCACACTATTTTTATAGTCGCTATTTATGTAACAGGTATCATAGGTAGGATTTATTAAATAACTATATCATTTTGTATCTCAAAAGAGTAGGAAATTCTGGCAAAAGAAAGAGTAGGAAATTAAATAATGTTAGTTAGTACTGATTCAATTTCAATTCAGTAACTTCTTTTATGTGCTGTGTCCCTTCAGAATGTAGGCTATCCTGGCCCTCCACATCTTCCTGTCCCTTGTAGCTCTTAGTAAGTTTTGTCTTTTTTATTTCTTCCAAACCCTGTTATGTCTCTATTTGCTCAAGCTCATCACGTATGCTACACACTGCTTTCCTCTAGCTTATGAGTATTTGGTTTTCCAAGTCCTCCTTTCTTATGACATGAGCCAGCTATATCCTGATGTTAAGTAGGTTTCCTTTTTGTTGTCATTCTCTCCAAATCCTTGTTGTTTGGTATATAGTATCCTCAGCATCTTTCTGTAGAACCACATTTCTATTGTTTCAAATCTCTTCTTCATCTGTGAGGAGATTGTCCAGCATTCACTGCCATATAAAGAGAACTGATATTATATAACAGTTCAGTACTCTTTTTTGTTTTTAACAATTTTTCTGTCTCTCAATACTCTGCTTAGCTTTTGGAATGCATCTTTGGCTATAGGGAACTTATTAAGATTTTAATAGAATTTGCAAAAGAATTAGATTAGTAACATGGCAAGAACTGTGTGACTTTGTTCCAGAAATGCTATCTTTATGATGAGAAAGCTATCAGAGAAAACAAAAATGTAGAAAGATCTAGGTTATATAGATTACACAAAAGTATTTAATAGGATAAAATATAAAAATGTAGTTGAAATGCTAAAAAGATTGATTTACACAGGACAGATGTTTGAGTAATCCATAAGCTCTGCTCAGAACAAATAGTCTACATTCAGACAGGAAATGAATTCAGTGAATACACAAAAATAGAAATGAAAGTAAGACATGGCTGCAGACATGGCGGCATTTCCTTACTGGATTTATTCAACGAATACAGTGTGAAACTTTAGAGAACTAAAAACCCTACATAGGGTCTATTATCAACAGACAATCTTAAGACATAAGATGACACTGTGTTGGTGACAGGCTCAGAAAGGAAAGTGAAACAACTCAATGTAATAATAGAAAGCAAGAAAGAAGGACTAATTAACTGGAAGAAAACAGAATGCATGGTCATCAGTAGAAGATACAGCCCAAGGCATGGGCCCCTACTGGGCATATCAAATTCAAGAATGTACAGAAATTTAACTCTCTGGCTATTTAAATAACAGACAATGGAAACGTGACAGAAATCCAAAGTTGTAATGAATTCAAAAAGCAAGTAAAATATTAAAAACATAAAAAAATATTAGAATGATGAAAGGATTTGTAATATCTAATCTTCTATCTGGCAGTTAATCTTAAACAATCCCTTCAGAGATGAAGAAGAGACTTAAAGTGACAGATGAGGTACTATCAACAAATGCTAAGAATACCATAGACAAAACATAAGCAATGAAGAAGTTTTACAGTAAACATAAATGACAAAGAAACTGATACATATAATCAGATGAAATTTCTGGGATGCATAAAGAAAGTACCTAGAAAATTTAATGCTCATACAACATATTGAAGGTAATAGAACCAGGTGAAAACAGTATGCAAAATATTTAATGAGGTTATGTAAATGGATTGCAGAACAGAGGGGAAAATAGCGTGTTCATCTTGTCTGGTTTTCTAAGTAAATGTAATCTCTGACAGTTCACACAGAGAGCATTTCTGACTTAGAAAGAGCTGGTGTCTTATATATATATATATATATATATATATATATATATATATATATGTGTGTGTGTGTCACAGACCCATGCTGACTATTGGCTAATATCTGCCCAGTATTAATTGTATGCAAATTTTCTCAGCACCACCTACTCTAAGTAGAATGTTCTCTCTCAACAGCCAATTGTGAAAGAAGATATAGCTCTTGGTACTTACTGCACTACATGCAACTTTGGGTCTCTTGTTGAGTTGATCAGGTTCTCCCTTACAAAGAGGGAGTGTATAAGGTAAAACAGTAGTGCAACAAAAGACAGAAATTCGTGAAGAACAATGATCACCCACATTCTAAAAGAACTTGATATATAAAAGGCAAAGTTTCAGTTTTTCCTTATCACTGACCACCGACTACTACTATTCCATATTTTCTTTGTTTGAGTTTAGTTATTTCTGTATTAACAAAATTTGATGAAGCACAAATTTTGACAAAATTGGTTTTACTAAATTTTGACACTTTAGTTTAGCATTGAAAATTCAGAAAAAAAGGGATTGTCCGTTGTCAGAAGTTAATACAAATGCTACCAACAAAAAAGAACAAAAACATGCATAATGCTCACAAATTTACTATAGAATACATTGAAAAAAAAATATCAAGATGAAAAGGATTGTCAGTGTTCAGGAATAAATGTTCACTTAGAACAAGCACAATAGAAATATAAAGGATTTATTATTTAGTCCTCACAGGGTAAAATATGACTTGTGAAATATTGGGTGTTTTTTTAAGAAATATTCACTAATCGCTTATGATTTATTTCTTTTAATATCAAAGAAAGAAATAATCGTTAAAAATAATCAGAGGCTCACAGGTTCTGAATAAATCTAATATAATAATGATGAGGTTTATTTTATATATATATATATATATATATATATATAACTAATGAGTAAAAACAATGTAGGATTTATTTGAGCAGTTTAGACATTATCTGCAATGGTAGCCAATTGTCAAATTATATCATGAAGTTTGCCAATCAATCATGAAAACACAGAACAAGAAATATCAATTATTTTGGCTAATTTCGTTAGCTACTAAAATATTCATGTCTGTTGTGCAGAAAGAAAATCAGCTCAAGTAAGCTAGCCAAAGCCAAGTGAATGTAAGTAGTTGTCTAGGTGAGGCTGAACACAATTTGCAAATAGCACCTGGTCAATATATAACCTGTCTAACAACAAAGTTGATCAAAGCACTAAAAGCAATAGTAAAAATATTGATCCTGATGACAGTTTGCTTTTTATATGGTTTATGAAACACTTCTTGGAAATAGGATTCACAAGTACTGATCATTGTATAATACAGACATCCCATTTTTAAAACAGTAAAATTTATACATTGTTTATAAAATTAACCCATATATAAAATTGTTAATGCAATAACTTTTAGAGATAAATAAAATTCAATAAAAACAAGTAACTATATACAGCAAAAAGATGAATATTTGATTTTTAAGACAGGAATTACCAAGGTTTTTATTTAAAATAATGATTACTATACCAGTGTTTTCTATCAATAATACATAATATTTTGTATAAAAAAATTAAAATAAAAACTTTGTATATAAAAAATGACTAAAGTTAGGAATTAATAATTAATGGTTTAAATAACTAAAAAATTAAAATAGCTATCACTTCTTTTGCACCATCAGTTTAACAGAGAGAATGTGATGAATTATCAAAATTAATCTTTTAATGCTGCAAGATACCAAGCATGATTAGCTACTGTTCATGTAGAGACTTGATGTGCACTGAGCACATGTAGCCAGAAACTAATATATTTTTCATGAAAATTAAAACCAAGAAAAAAAATTTATTTATTTCCCTCTTCAGCATAAGTTTTCTTAAAGTCTGATATTAAATTTAACATAAGACTTTCAAATCAGTTATCTGAGGAAACAATGAGAAATGTAGAAAATTGTGCCATCTATTTCAGCCATGAAGTAGAACACATTCTAAACCTGTTTATTTTAAAAGTAAAGATAATAGTTTCTTAAATCAAAAAAGTCAGAACAAAATACTATAGAATAAGTACAGGTCGAACACATTGACTTAGATAATTCATGATATTACTGATAACAAGAAAGAAAAACTGTAACAGAGAAAAAAATGGAAATAAAGAGAAAAAATAAAAAAAGGAAAAAAAGCCTGCTAAATCAAGAAAAAGAAAACACATTTAGTTGATAAGCATTTATTTAACAAAGTTCAAATGATTTCTTCATGGTTTAAATCTTTTGCCTTTTTAACTATACAAATATACTCCTGACCTTTTAGGATGTATCTTAAAGCTTTTCCTCTTGATAAGTGTTTGTTTGAAACAAGGTTTATTGGATTTACATTTGAGCCTTGAACTGACAATGAGAAGTTGCAAAATTACTTGGCTTAATGTACAAAATGAACTCACTTTCAACAGCTAACTGTAGTCGCTGTGATAAAACAGAGAGTAATTCCCGGATACGTTTCCGATAACTGACCATGATTTCACCATCTGTGAATAAGAATATGTGAAGAAAAAAAAGAAGAGAGATATGACAAAAGCAACTGAATATATTAATTACTAAAAAGTCATGTCATATTACAGTGTTACTTTTATAAATATTCATCTGACCTATTGACATTTTTCAGTGACCTTTACCATCAGGAAAGAGAAAATTTATATATAAATCTTACAAAAGATTTTTTGGCTTTTTGCATAATGGGTTAACAAAATTACAAATTTATATCCATAGTTAAGAAAAAAAAAATGATCTTGTATATTTAATATACTAGCTAATTAAATTAGGAAAATGTATGATTTAATAATGTTAATTTATATTCTCTTTTTGAAATTTATTCATAGTTTCTCAGACGTTTGTTGCTTTTAAAACATTTTCCCAGTCAATTCTCCAATTTAAATAATATGATTTTCAGTAAACTTTAAGTTAAAGACAATTTAAGCATGCTAAAAATGAACACTAAAATAAACAAGAGGTTCAGCAAATGTTTATACCAAGAGTTTAATGTTAAAGGCTTCAAAAAATTAAAAGACAGCATGTAACTTACAAGATGTACTATCATGGATACTGGAAATTCCACTGGATGTTTGACTGTCCAATGCTTGTCTAAGATCCTCCAGCATAGAGTCAAATTTGACCCTGAATTTGTGCTCTTCTGCTTTACGGGTATTTTCAAATGCCTCCCAGTAAATATCTACAGGAAAACAAAAAAAACACAAAAGAATAATTATGGCAGAGAAAAAAATGACATGTTTTGTAAGAATAATTTTGTTCAGTTTATTTTTTTATTTCCAAACTTTGCTATCAACTTAACAGAGAAAAGGAAAACAGGAATAAAAACATAAATAAAAAAAAAAACAAAGAATGGTTCAACTAAGACATTCATAAACAAGACTATAATTTTAAATTACAATTGACATTCAAAATTTTAATTTGTCCCTGTATTTTTAACATTTTCAAAATGCAATTATAAGTGGTGTTTATTGTATTTTTTCAAACCTACTTCATTAGTAAAAAAAAATTTTTGCACATTTTAAAACTGATAAGGTTAGAAAATTAATCCATAGAGAATTTAAGTCTACACCTAAAAGTAACAATCAGTAGTAATTTAAAAAAGTAAACTTTCTTGATGTAACACTGGACTTATTAGATAATACATACCACCATACATGATACATCTATCCAAAGTCTAATTACCTCTGCCAAGTATAATCAAACATTTACCTTCCTCCATAGAATATGTAATTAGTAAAAACTCATCCAGTAAAAACGTATCTTATAAACAGTGATTTTTATAATAATGCCCTAAAGAATAGTGGCTATAAAAACTATGTCATCAAATACACAAAACGATATAACTATAAAAGAAAAAAATTGAAACAGAAAAGTCATTTGGTATACATCCCCATTTAATCAAATTGTTATCACTAAGTTAGGGCAGAAAATCCTTAATTTAATTAAGAAACTTAAAAATACCTTTAATTTAGGTTATAGTTATACAAATAGTCTAGAAAAAATTATTGAAAATCATAATGAAATTTTAAATCAGCACACAAACCAAAGTAACAATAATTATTCCAATACTGAAAATAATAATGATACAAATTTATGTAATTGTCAAAATCTTACCAATTGTTTACTGGAAAAAAAGTATCTAACAAATTCTATTGTTTACCAATGTACTATATCATCTAATGAAAACCCAACTATTAAAAAAGTTTACATTGGTTCTACTAAGAATACTTTTAAACAGAGATGGTATATGCATTTAACTTCCTTCAAAAATAATGCATATAAAAAAAAAACATCCCTTTCTGCATATTTTTGGCTGTTAAAGAAATAAATAAAACCCCCAAGGTAAAATTGAAAATTCTGGAAAAAAAAAAAAAAAAAAAAAAAAAAAAGAATCTCTAAATAATTCATGACATTTGCCCTCTGTGCCTGAATGAAAAGTTGCATATTATAAAGTTTCCTAAAAATAAAGTTCTACTAAGACATAGAATTGCATTGACAATATCATTTAAACCCCATTAATCTTTCACTTTAAAATTTAATTATGATGTTCATTTATAATTTATGCTTTAATAATTACATAATTATATCTTTAAAAATTAATAACTCACACAATACTTATTTATTTTTCATAACTCCAATATACCTTAGTATTCTATAATTACTTAATTTAAATTGTAAGTTAAAAAATTTAGCCCCTTCAACAAATTCAGTAGTATAAAATTTTAATTTCTCTAAAAACCTAACATCTGACCTAAACCACTGTCTACAGATTTGAATAATATGTGTTTCTCTATGTATCTTCCCAAGACAGATAAAAAAAAGTGTCACTTTATCATGACATAATTAAACAATTCACCTTCATATGACCTAAATGTTCAACTTTATAGTTCAACCTAATTCTCACTTGGTTGAGTAATAGTCAATCAGTCAGTTAAGTGTCATATGCAATACACACTTGGGTGATTATATCACAAAAGAAACATGACTGGCTGGGCAGAAGATTATCCCACAGTAGGTTGCCATTACTTTCTGCAGTATACTGACTGCTAGCCAAGGCTACAGAACCCAATCTATTCTGCTATTTAACCCATAACTGGAGGGAAAAGACATTAATACCTTTCCCAAGGGTATTTGTGCATAAGTGAATGCAAGGAATTCAACTGGAATTCAAACTCGGCTCTCTGATTGAGTAATAGACACACCTATAATCATATTGTTTAACTTCCTCCAACCACACCTTAACTTTCTAAATTACTATGAATTCCTTTTATATTTTCAAAAATAAATCATTTTCACCATTTGTTTTAAAATATCACCCAAAGAAGAACAATGCTCTGAAACACAAAATTTTTTATATAGTTATATAATGCTTTTATAAACCATTGTAATAACATTACAATATTAAGCTCTCCTCTTTATAAAAGTAAATGCAATGAACAGTAGGTTTTTAATATATCTGTTCTTTCACTTCCTTATATATATATACTTTTCTTATATAAAAGTGCATTATTTGAAATACTTTTAAAAGAGCTTCTGAATACATATAAAAATGATATTTTTTATTCTTTATCCACTAACAGCTATTTTTGCAATGAGTGATTTTTTGTTTATTTTGAACAATCTCTAACTGTAGAACATTTTTAAAAAATGGGAAAAAGTGTAGATTTTGTATATTTAAAATAAACACTCATTTTTAAAGTCACTCAAAATGAAACAGGCTACTAATAGATAAACAATTTTAAAAAATGTTATGTTTATGTGTGTAAAAGACTGACTTCATTAATACTTCACGTTACATCGGTAATTTGTTCCAGGAGAGGTGACTTACTTGTCTCTAAATTTACTTGTCACTAGGCTAAACAACAAATAACCATATTTCTGTATTTTACTCATAAACACATTTTTAATTTATCTATGGTCAATAAGAATCAATTTTAAGCTTACAAATAAATTTTAGTTTTTAATACAGTACAAGAAAAAAAAAGTAATCTAAATTTATGAATACATGTACATAGATATTTGTAAATATAGATGTTTACAATTTGGAGACCTTTACAGTAGATCACAGCCTCTTTATTTGTGAATGTAGTTTGCTCTAAAACATAAAATAAAATGATTTTGTAAAATGTAAATAACAAATACAGTTATTAAAATTATTTTGTGATAGTAGAAAAACTAATTTGTTAATTATTTTAATATTTTATATACTTTTATTATTATCTATTGTACAGTAACATGATTTTATATGTTTTTATTGCTTTTCTAGTGATATTACAACTTCAGTATTTGTAATGGGTAAGCATAATTTCAAATAAAATGACTTAAACTTGATTTTTATTTTTTTTATATATTTTTTTGACAAACGACATATAATTGAGAATGGTTTAATGTGAAACAACATAACCCAAAGTATATCTGCATATTACAAACACAAACAAAGTTTCATAAACTAGAACATAAACATTAATTTTGCAGTTGATCCATATAACTGTCATTGCAAAACTTATCCACAATTATGGAGTCATAATTTAGAATCACACAAACATACAATTACATAATTTTCCATTGTTTTACCCTTTAACCAAAATAACCCATTATTATTTATAATTAAAAAACTACACAATCAAAAATTTAGTTCCTTTTTATGAATTTCAAATAAATTCAAATCTCACAAACCTTCTGCAAAAAAAGAAAATATTATGAACATTTTGGTTAAAAAAAGCAAAAATTATAAGTTTATAAAAAGACAAAAGTTGTTTTACCTTTTGTTTGAAGAATTGTTGATGAACCATTTTGTACATCTTTCTTTTGTAATTTTGAAACATTTACTTCAAGCACCTTGTTTGGATCCCGAATGGGCAAATCCCATACAGAGTGCCGCTGTAAAGGATCTCGACTGATAGTTTCCAAAGACTGTGTCTTTATCAGATTAGTTTTTGGCAATACATCTAATGATGTACTGCGAGGTAAATGTCTACGGTTGACATCACTTTTATGTTTTGAAGTCAACAATTGGCTGGTCAGATCGACCTCTGAAAGAGTCAGAAAAACAAACAACATTAAATTGAAATACTTCACAAGTTTTCATCATATAAGAAATGTATAAACATTTTCAAAAATACTTCTCTAATTCTGCAGATGGTTATTCTTAGTATAAATTTTAGCTCTTATTTTACATTGAGCACTGTTTTATTATTACCACCGGCATTATATATATATATGACTGCTAAAAAGTTCTCAACCTGACACACTTTCCAAAATCTGAGCAAATTACAATGATCAGAATTCTGAGCTAAACTTGTTCTTGGTCAGGCCAAGAAATTTTTGACACCCCTCATCTATACAGATATAAGCTTGCATCAAAATTTAAGCATTCTTTTACCTAAGATGTCTGAAGCTGCATTAAGAACAACTTGACATTATCCAATCATCTTTTAGTATCAATATAAAAATTCATCACCCTGTTTAATTGTTGCCTTAATGCACTGCTCAGGTATAACAGACAGCTGAGAAACCTTATTTTTAATTAGTTTTTTCAATTATTACATCATTTTATCACCTCTTTTAGAGAAAAAGAAATTTAAATTAATTTTCTCATAATTCAAAAGACATTCAACTAAGAACAGATGATATCAGCTAAAATTTTCTAATATGTTAAATAATTTTGCATTATCTAAATCTGAATTTTACAGATTTGTGTTGCTTTTCCAGAATTTTTACAACCCTAGCATCCTCATCTTTATTGTTATTTAGGTAGAATTTAGGTTATTGCTAGGTAGAAAATATCTTAGGTTAGTAGAGAAATAGCAGCAATAAAATGGCAAAATTGTCAGGTTCAGGTTCTGATAAAGATAAGTAAAGATAAAAAAATTTGCTAAATGTGATATGAGTAAAGAAGGATAGAAACAAAAATAAGAATGCTCGTCTGAAAAAGAAAAAACAAATCTATTTCAATAAAACATTATATATCCAATAATAAAATATTTTAATAAATTTAACACATCACATGCTTTTTTTTCATTATCAATTTACAGAGATTTCTGCACATTAAACTAAAAATATTTCAAACAAATTAGAAAATGTCTTCATTAACCCATTAATGCCCACTGTAAATTTTGGTATTAATTATACAAATTGAAATGAAAATTTTCTTTTATTGTGACACTGGGACTTGAGGGAGTTAAACAAAAAAAAAAAAAAAACACGAGTGGGGGAAGAAAGAAAAAGGGAAGAAGAAAGTAAGTACTGACTGAGCAATAATTGTTGAAATTCTCAAGAAAGGGGATTGAAAAGTCAAGAAATTTAAAAACGCAATACATTAAAAATTGTATTTTAAAATAATAAAATAAAATCAGAAACAGTTTCAACAAGAATTGAACCCAAATTTAACAAGACCAAATTCAGTAAGATTGAGCAAAACAGACTACCAGTTCTTTTCCCCTTCCCATCAATAAAAAAGAGACAATATATCATCAAAGATGTCGGTCCTACAAAATAAAAAATGGGTGGTCACCAAAATTGTTTTGGACAAAGAGCCAAGAAAAGCATCTGGTTTGTGTCAGCCACCCAGAAGAAAAATATTCCTACAAAAATAAAAATTAACACCTAGGATCAGGAGGGCAAGTTCATTGATTTTAATTTCTGTGACATTCATCAAAATTTTTACATTATTTGGATTATTTTGGAGAAAAGCTGATAAAGATTAATTACTAGCTTGGAGTGACGATAGGCAACAGCCTGTGTGGTCTGGTTGACCAAGAAACATATAAACAGAGAAAGATAATTTTTTTTATTACTAAATATATTGAGGATATTTTTCTTTTACTTTCCCACCCATAATTTAAACAGAGTTAATTCTTTATTCAAAAATATTCTTTTTTGTGTAGCTCCTTGCCATTGACCTACTCACCCTCTGAGATCAACAACATAATGTGGCTGAAGAGTGAATGGTCATGAAGCAGACAAACATCATGAAACCAGCAATATATAAATGAGTGAATAGTCAGCTAAATAATAACCATAGTAATAGTTAAAAAAAAGAAAATTCAGTGTATAATCCAGTATTAATTACAAGTTTTTCACTTTTAATTCCTATTTTTCTAAAATTGTAGGTTTTAACATAGTAATGCTCTTTGTCCCAAAATGGTACTTTTTGGATTAGTACAAGGACCCATCCATTTTTTTTTCAGCATATTTAGTGATGGATTATATATGTGAGTTTTACTTGAAGCCTGGAGGAAACTCTGGTCCCAGTAGACATCAAGCCTCATTGATAGTGCAACCATTCATTATGATGGAAGAAGACTAAGACTGATTGGTAATGATGAAATGACAAACTTGGTTTTAAAGGTACTGAAAGTTACACACCAGTCTTTCCTTATGAAGCTGTTAAAGCTTGATCAGTGAACAGATCAGTTGTAAGACTCTGAAGATACTTCTGTAAACAATAGTGCCATCAACATGTTTAATAATGATTGCCTTCAGTATAGCCTGTGAGCATTAAACTCACAAGCCCTCTTTCCTCATCATGTCGGAGAAATTTCAGCTGTCTTTCTGATTGTAAATATCAGTTTCTTTGTAGTTAGTATGTTCCTTAAAACTTTCTTGTTATTTACATGAACACTCCATGTATTCTCAGCATTTGTGACTTCATGTCTTTTCCTTGTCCGTGAGGAATTTAGCTAGTGTTCACTGCCATATAGGAGATTAGATATTACATAGCACTCTTTTTTTATTTCTGTAACAGAAATCTTTCTAATTTTTTTACCAGGAATTTGTTTGATAAAATGGACATTGCATATAAAAATCTAGACAATGAGACAATCATTTGTTAAAAATCAATACAAGCATAAATGACATAAGACTGTTGTATATAAATATGAAAAATAAATTTCAAATCAATGGACGATGTTAATCATTAAACAAAATTTAAATTTAAAAAGTTATTGGGTTGTCTGAAAAACTCATGATTTTTAAGGGAAATTAAAACACAAAACAAAACTGTGCCATTAAATATTTATTCAACAAAATATGAACCTTTTTGTTGCACATTTTTCCTTCAATTTATCTTCTTAGAATTTTGGTGGTTTCTAGGCAATTAACTTATTAAAGTTTTTTTTTTATGTCATCCAAAAAATTAAAAATTTTTTATCACTGAAATCATTGAGATTATTTTGCCAAGAATTGAGTAAATGAAAATCCAAAAGAGCAAGGTTTGGTAAATATGATGGGTAGGGTAATATATCCCAGCCAAGCTGCAACAACTTTTGCCAGGTCACCAAAGAAATATGAAGTCTGGCATTATCCTGATGGAAAACAACATCTTTCCTATTCACTAATTTTTGCCACTTTTCCTGAATTGCTGCCTTTAATTCATCCAGTTGCAAGCAATTGATTGGTTACTTGGCAGAAACTTATAATACAAGATTCCTTTAACCTTACCAGATGCACACCTAGACTTTCTTAGGATGAAGACATACTTTTGGGGTGGCTAATATTGGTTCTTGTTGCTCACCCCAAGATCTAAGTGCTCATGGAGAATGGATTTTAATAAATTTAATGTTTATGCCAGTTGCCAAATTGTGTAATGCAATGTTATTCTTAATGCCTTGATTTGGTTATCCTTTTTGTTGGAGAGGGGTCTGTCTTCTCAATCTCTAATTCTAAACTTAGTGAACCACTTTGTTACACTTCTGTCAGCTAATGCACCTTCACCATACACAGCACATACCTATTTTGTTGCTTGCAAGGCATTTTGCCTTCACAGTAATAAAAAAGCATCAAGTGTCTAAAATAGACTTTATACTCTTCCATTTTCATAGGAATGCAAAATTGACTTGAATTAAGTAATTTTAAACTTTCTTAAGAGAGAGTTTGACATGTACTATAATTGGAAATGTAAGTCCAAGAATTTAAGTACCTAGGAAGTGTTCTAACAGGAGATGGTAAGTGCGACACGGAGATCCGAAGGCGAATTGGCATGGCAAAGGACGCGTTCCAGAAGATGAGCAAAATACTAACACACAGGAAAATCTCAATAGAAACGAAGAAAAGAGTGCTAGACTGCTACATGATGTCAGTTCTTCAATACGGCTGTGAATGCTGGACTATATCATCGAAAATGAGGACAAAACTGGAAGCGGCCGAAATGTGGTTCTACAGAAGGATGCTACGGATATCGTGGAATGAGCATACAAGCAACGACGAAGTGTTAGAAAGAATGGCAACAAAAAGGAAATTGATGCTGAGCATCAGGAAGAGACAACTGAAGTTCCTGGGACATGCAATGAGGAAGGAGAGCCTGGAGAACCTGATACTGACTGGTCAGATAGAAGGAAGGAGAGACAGAGGAAGGCAGCGGATAGCATATTTGCAGGGTCTGATCAGGTGGATGACGGAACGGGGGTTGCCAGGAGCAACAGGAGCAAACATACTAAGAGCCACAAGGGATAGGGAGGCGTGGAGAGCCATGATCGCCTACGTCCTGAAGGGACAGGGCACATAGAAGAAGAAGAAGCATATTATATGTCAATAAAGGCTGCTGAGAATACCACTGACAAAGCACATTAGCAACGAGTAACTTTTAATGAAAAGGACATTTATACTTAGAATCAAAACAAATAATTGACATTTATGGGATACATAATGAGGAAAGAGGGATTAGAGAATTTGAAATTCACAGGACAGATTGAAAGCAAGAAGGACAGAAAGAAACAACAAATAACCTAAATAAGTTTGTGAAAATGAATGGTAGAACAGAGTGGGTAGGTTAGTAAAAATATTTCTAAGAGCTACAAAGAGTAAAGTTGTGAAGAGCCATACGCATAAAAAGATTAATATTTATCAGCTATCAGATTAAGATAAGAAAATTGATGCAGGTTCATGTCTCATCAGAGTCTTATTTCATTTTATATATATATATATATATATAAAAAATCAGATCTTATAGGTCTATTTATTTTGTACAATCTAACTGTAAAACGTTGACTTCCAAGATGTTACTCTAGATTTAGTTAATAATGCATACTCACTCTATATAAAATACAATGTTAACCCAATTTACATACATCCTAAATCAAATAACCTACCACCTATTATTAAACACATACCATATTCTGTTGAACAACAATTTCTTAACTGAAGACATTTTTTATAAAAACAGTCAATACTACAATACTGCCCTAAAAACAGTGGCTATAAATGCAATGGCATTAAATATTATAAACAAAAAATAATAATAATAAACATAATAGAAATAGAAAAATAATTTCATACACACCACCATTTAACCAAATGGTTAGTATTAAGTTAGACAATAAATTCCTTAACCTAGCTCAGAAACACTTCCCAACTAATAACCCCTTTCGCAAAATTTTTAATAAGAATACACTGTATAGCTACACTAATAATCTTGAAATGGTAATAAAAAACAATAAAATCCTAAAACAAAATAAAAAAAATTAACAATCTGAATCATCCTATTATAAATGATTGAAATAACACTAACACTTGATATTGTTGTAACCCAAATGAATGTCTGCAAAATAGACGTCTTACAAATTCTATAGTATACCAAGCTACCATCTCCACTATAGAAAATCCAAATCTTATCAAACATTATATTGGAAGTACTGCAAACACTTAAGGCTAAATTTTATCACCATAAACTATCCTTTAATAATAAAATCTATTATAGCTCAACTTCTCTTTCCAAATACTATTAACAATTGAAAGATGTAAATAAAACTCCTACAGTAAAATGGAAGATATTAACAAAAGCTAGAACATGTAAATCGTTACATGAAATATGTTTTCTTTGCTTACAAGAAAAACTGTATAATTCCCAAAAACTAACTTATTAAACCAATGTAATAAAATTATTATTTCCTGCCATGATAACAAAATTCATACTCTTAAATATATCTAAAATTATTTCAAACTGCTTACTATTTACTACAATCTATAAACCTACCCCTCTTAATATATATATATATATATATATATATATATATATATATATATATATATACCGTAAATCTGAACTTAACTGTCATATTGCTGTGTATGCTTACTTTCACTATTAGTCATTTCTAAAATCTAATAATTCTGCTTTTAAAAATCAACTTTATGGCTTTACGTCCATTTCCTTACCTCAGAATTATTTTTTTTTTATATCAACAAAACCCTTTGAGACAAATATTTTATTTTTATAGTGTTCTTATTTTTTATTTTCAATCTTGTTGCATCTAAAAATAATACATAGCTACATTTTTGTTCCATTCTTATTTAAACAATTGACACTTCTTGTCTGGTTTACATTGCTCTACTTTGCCCCAATATTCATTATTCTACACCCACAATTCTTTTAAACTCTAATAACCTAAAATTAGCTAAGATGATGGTATTTTTTATTTTTAAGTTTAATTTTTGTTATTTTAAATTTCCTTAACAATATATATATATATATATATATATATATATATATATATATATATAACCATGTAACTGAACCACATTTCACTGCCTGATGATGTATTGAACACCGAAACTTGATAGCTTTTAAGATGCAGTATGCTAACATCACTCAATAAATCCTGGGCCTAACTAATAAAACAACAACTTTTAGACAATTTTTTGAATTTTTCAACATAGCCTCCTTCTAAGATGATACACTGATTCCAATGCTTCTCTAAAAATTCAATGCCTTTTTTGTTGAAAATATTTGTCTTTAGCCTCAAAATACGCCTCAATTTTTAATATCACTTTGTCATTGGAGCCAAAGTTGTTGGGGGCCAGATCTGGAAAATAGGGTTGATGCAGAAGCAATTCAAAGTGTAATTCATGTAGTTTTGCCATCATTGCGATCAGCTTGTGACACGGTGCATTGTCTTTGCAAAAGATCACTTTTTTCTTCTTCACTTGTGGCTGTTTTTTGGTGATTTCTTCTTTCAAACGCACCAATAATACTATATAATATCCGCTATTGATGGTTCTTCCATTCTCAAGGTAATTGATGAACAGTATACCTTGTGCATTCCAAAATATGGAGACCAAAACTTTGCCTGCTGGTATTTGTGTTTTTGTTCACTTTGGACAGATTTCACCTGCTGCTGTCCTCTCAGCTGACTGCTGATTTGACACCGGAGTGAAATGGTGAATCCATGTTTCATCCAATGTTATATATTTATGCAAAAACTCCTTGTTGCATTGAAATAGTTGCAAACAATCCTCTGAATCATCAACATGTAACAACATGTTTGATCAATTGTGAGTAAACACAGCACCCACTTTGAACACAGTTTTGTCATTGACAAATGTTTATGCAAAATGGTGAATACACTGCCTTCTGATATGTTCAACTCCTTTGCTATCTCACACAACTTCAATTTACAATAGGCCAAAAAAAGTTTGTGGATTTTTTTTGGTGCTTTCCAGGACAACTCCCGATTTTTGGGCGACCAGGGTGTCCAGCATCATTTGTGTCTGTACAACTGTGTTTAAAGTCAGTATACCACCTCTTAACCATTGTTTCCAATGAAGCAGAGTCTGAATAAAACTTATCAAGCCATTGCTTTGCTTGAACAGTATTTTTTTCCATCAGAAAGCAATGCTTTATCAATGGATGAAATTCAGATTTTTCCATAGCTTTGAAAATTTGCAACAGTAGCTTCACTTAAATAACTGTAATTTCTAAACTAATAATCTGATCAGGCCTAAATTTTGTCACATGCCATTTGAAGGTTAGTACTTCATAAAAGCCATGTGGATTTTTTATTAATTGTGCCATCTATATGTCAGGCCAAGTGATTATTGAGTGATGTGTCATTATTATAACAACAATAATAATTATATATCTATAAATGCTTTACTTCTGTACTGAGCACTTTTTATAAAAAGTAAATATTAAACTGTGGAATATATATCCATTAGTTTAAACCACTTATATATATATATATATATTATCCTACATTTTTAATCATTAAAATTAAGAATTTTACATCTTCTGTGTTGTGTTTCTTCAGAACCCTTAGGTAGGTTATGCACTGTTTTTCTCTGTTGCTATTGCCTTCAATATATCTTATGAGTATCAAATTTTCCAAGCCTTCATTCCTCAATATGTGCCCTAGCAATGTCAACTCTTTCTGATGTTATGTATGTATTCTTTTTCTCTTCATTTATTCTTGCTCAAATGTTCAGACTATGGTATAGAACCACATTTCTGTTGCTTCAAATCTCTTCTTTATCAGTAAGGAGATTAACCACTATTCACTGCCATATAAGTGGACTAATATTATATAACAGTTCAGGTTTCTCTTGCCTCAAGTCCCTTCTTCATCTGAGATTTTTCATCATTGATTGCCAAATAGGAGGACCAATATTGCATAACAGTTCAGTCCTCTTTTCTTTCTTTGTAACAAAATGTTCAAAAAATAAACTGTTTGGGTATCTTGGCAATTTTTGTTCATTTTGATTGAAGTCAAAAAATGAATGTTTCTTTTTTTCCAAGACATTAGAGATAATCCTGTTTATAACTTTCTTAATAGTATCAACTTTCTTTAAAAGAATTTAGAAATTAACTGTAAGCAGAAAAAAAAATATAATTTCAGAATATGCACTTCACTACCATCAATGAAGTTGGTAAAACCCTGAGGTAGTATACATAATATGACAAATGATTAGTAGAGTTTACTTTAAGTGTCACATGGTTTATTTTACATCCCACTTCAAACGTTTCCATCCTCTTTCCACTTATGACAGAAAACAAAGTAAATCAGAAGTAAATAACTAAGAAGCATTGACAAGATAGTAATTAAATTTTTTTTTTGAATAAGAAAGAAAAATTCAGTTTGACACTGAGGTCATAACCAAGTAACCTAGTTATTTAAAGCAGAAAATCCAACCAATTAAAAGTGAGCAATTACAATCAACTGAATATTCAGATCAACTTTTACAACACTTAATACCCCTTCTTGTAAGATATGAAAAATCTTTTTAAACAATTGTTTGCTAGATTACAAACAATTGTTTAAAAAGATTTTTTTCTTGTGGGCAAGAATGGCCACAGCACTTTGAAAATGAAAACAGATTTATGCTCTAGCAATCACACTAAAATAAGTTCCAACCCAAAGTTTCAATGAATAACAAATATTTGGAGATTTCAAGGAAGATGTAAGTATCATTGAGGCACCACATTGCAGACCAAATTATCAAGAAAAATCCTTAAGGATTTAAATTTTTAATACCATTCCCTTTCAGGGTGATTATGACTCCCCACAGATTCCATTTCTTTGTTATCTGTGAATTTCCATGATATTTTGAGAAAAATGGTGGAGTGATTTCCTGTTAAACTTCTTCGTAATTTTTTTTTTTTATAATAATTTCACCTCAAACAAAGCAGAAATGCCACTAGTGCACAGAGGTAAGAGAATAAAAAAAATGGTACAGGGGATGTACAGTTGTGAATTCAAAGTGACTGACACCCAAGGCTAGAGAGCCCAGTCTACCCTGCTATTTAACACAGCTGGCAGGAGATGGATTCATATATTTTTAAAGGACGTCAATGTGAAGTGAATATAACAGATACTTGGACAAAATTTAAACTTGGTTAAGTAATTCTAATTTCTGTACTGAAAACGACAAGCCTTTATTCTGTTTGTCCATAATGCTTACTTTCATTCCAACAACTGACAGTCATTTTCTTGCCTCATTTTCAATTCATTTTCATAGTTCAATCATGCACAACACATTTACTTTATACATATAATAGCTGCATTCCATCTGTAATTTTTGCATAATCCCCTCTTTACTGAGAATGCCCAACAGACTTGGTGCTGAAATATAAAACAAATTTTAGGTCCCAAAACATTGTCAAGTTTGGTGTTTACTCCTTAAGTTTCTTACCATTAGAACCATTTTTCTGTTAGTAAAGAAAATGCCTAAAACTAAGTAAGGAAACAGCTAAGAAGAATTAACTAAAACTGAGATATCCAAAGGAATAAAACGTAGAATTAGGGCAACTTCCTACACCCCTATACCAAGTGTTCGGTTTAAAAGTCCGATAAATATCATTTGAAGTCGGTTGGAGTACAATGACAGAAACATTGTGACTGTGGCAATAAACATGAGGACAATAGTCCCAACAATGTAAATAGTGTAAAGTTAATTCTGCTGGAAAGGTTATATTCATGGGTTACTGAAAGAGAAACTAAATATTAATGGCCTATGAGACAAGTATTCAAACCACAACAATATGTCAGTCATTTTACTCACTAAAAAGTTAGTACATCTAGTTTGCTCATAAAGGATGTTTAATAAAATAATAAAAAAGTATTTTTTTCTTTGCATTATTCTTGTGGTTACATCTAAAAAAGCAATAATTATCAAAAAAAGTAAAAAAAATTAGTAAGACATTAGATTTATAAGTCCCCAAAATTAATTTAATGATATTCCCCAAGAACACATGGTCCAGTGGATAAAAGTATTTGCTGAAGTAATCCAGTGACTTAACCCAAAGGGTTGTAAGTTCAATTCTCTTCAAGTGATATATTTCTTTTTTATAATTTATTTCAAAATTTCAAGAAATTGTGTATTTGGCTTTTTTTCAGTTTAACAATACCTGGCCAGAGCAGAGATAAACAAAAAACTTATAGAGTTGAGTTACTAAAGGGAAATAACTGAAACGGAGATATCCAGAGGCATTGAATGTGAAACTAGAACAATGTACCCCAGTGGACTAAATAAATAGTTCGGTTTGAAATTCAAACCGATTTCACCCGAAGAAGTCCAGAACCTACAATGGTAAAATGTTGTGAACATGACAAAGATGAGGACAACAATCTGAACAATGTAAATAATGAAAAATTAGTGAAAGTTTTTCATTTAAAACTTCAAAAATTATATATCAGATCATTTTGTCTTAGTGCTTGCTCTATAGAAAACAAATATGTGTAAAATTAGCTACAATCCATTTCTGCTTCTTTTATTGCATTGTACATGTTATTGTATATTTAAAGCGAAAATAAAGAAACAAGTGGGGGTATTTTTTTATTTCAATGAAAGTAATTATTTACAAAGTCCCATATCAATTTTTTTTTTAGAGATGTTAATCATTTGGTGTTATGTTCAAGGAAGTTGTGAAAAACTAAAATGTTTACAGTCCTCTTCTGATCAGCAGTGCTGAACCAAAAGTATGTAATAAATATAGGCATTACAAGGAAGTATCATGTGACACCATTATTAAAAAGCTCTGCAGGTAATATTTAAGTTGAGAGTATTTAGCAATAGTTTATTAAATGGATTTGTTTATCAAAGAAACCACATTTTTCTACTTAATGACACTTTCAAGATAAAGAAAGTGGCATGCACAAATAATTAGTTGTTTCAAAAACAAAATAGTGAGTATTGTTCTTCTCACATGGGCAAATCTTGAAATAAACAAATTTGAATAGTCAGAACTTCTTTACTCATTTAATACAAGCTTATGAAGTCTCATGAAGACTTAAAGATATCAATAAAAATAGGTTACAAAAAAAATAACTGCTTTATTGTAAGTAACCATTTTTTTTTAACACACAATCAAGGCATAGTTCTATCAATTTAAAATCACAACTCAGCATATCACAGAATCATCACTACATAGATTTATTCTTCTATGCCCTTCAGGATGTGAGTGATCATAGCTTTCTACAAATTCTTGTCCTTTGCAGCTCTGGGAAAGATTTTTTCTTTTTCACATCCTTCCACTTTCTTGTTCTGTCATCAATAACACAAGTTGGTTAGGTTGGTTACTTATTTTTGTCTGTTCCTCTTGTATGTCTTGAGATGACTAATTTCATCTGCAAAGTCAATTTCTCTCGAACAGTTCTTAAAAAACACACACATATTATAGTCTCAGTTAAAAAAAAAAACAAAGAATCAAACTCATCCTTGGTCCTTTTAACCCTTGTCCAGAACAGGAAGGAATGTAATTTCACCCAGCTCTCTTGCTAAATGTCAAATTAGTTACTGTAACTTTCTTATCCTCTCTTACTGGTCTGTTTCATAAGCTGTCCCCCAAAACTGTAATCGCAATGCAACAGAACATCAAAAAATAAAAAAGGTGCCTTTCTACTACTTTCTGGCTTTTTATTATGCTGCCTGCATATCCACAATTCATATCACCTTCTTCTGTTAGTGAAAAATATTAATCTAACATTGTTCAGTCAAAAAGCTAGGTGAAATTACATTACTTCTGTTCTGGACAAGGGTAAAGGCTACAAGGATGAGTTTGGTTCTTTCTTTCTTTCTTGGACTGCAATTTTATTTCTTTTCTTTTTTTTCAGTTAAGTAAGAAAAACTTCTTCCTTCACTCTTATCTTCTTCAATTACACATGTACTAGAAAATATATAAAAAGATCTGTCAACATCCATTATTCATCTACACAATGTGATTTTGTTGCTATTCCTTAGAAAAGTCCAATCAGATAACAAATTCACAAATGAGATCTTCATAAATCTGTCTGCAGTATTTACTTCATCAATATAACCTTAAAGTATATTTAAGGTTGTTGTGTAACAAATCAAAACTTTCAAGATGTTTACTTCATAGATTGTCTGAACTTCAATTCAACCTTAAAAAAAAGAGGTCAACCTAGCCAAATTCTGGAAAAATCTTAATATTCTCTTAATATTTCTACTTACTGCTTAAATAATGTTTATATTTAAGTTTGACTTCTGTTAATACATTGTGTTTTGTTTTGTTTTATTTATATCTTTTAACCAAAAAGTAAAATACTTTCTCTGCACTTGAAATATGATATCAAGCAAGAAGTTGTCAAAAGTAAAAATAAAATCTTTAAGTTGATCAAGATTATTTAAGCAGGTAAACAGATTATGACACAGGAGAAAAAAATAAAAATAAATATGTTGGTAGCTGTCATTTTCCAAATGTTAAGATCAAAGTAACTACTAATCAAAGAGTAGAAAACAGTAAACAGTCATTTAACTCAAATTTGTTACTCTACAAGAATTAAATTGCAGGCCAAGGGAGAGCCAACAATTTTAACAATAGCTAACTGCCTTTTATAAGCAGCTACAGTCAATTGTGCACAACGCAAGTCTCCCTTCTCAAAACATTGCTTCCCTGCAATCAAGACAGTATTCAACTACAATGGAAATGTACTTAATTTTACAGGTATAAAATAGCTGGCAAAGGAAATAGAATTGTTAAACTGAAAATAGCCAAGTACACAATTTCTTAACATTTCAGAATAAATAAGAAAAGTTTATCACTTAAAAAGAATTAATAAAAGGTTCAACTTAAGTGAAGCATAAAAAAATCTATGATGTCAGAAAATTTGGACTTCTATATTATTACTAAAAGCTAGAAGTTATAACAGTTTAATACCTCCCCAAAAAAGTATTAAAAGAAAAATATAAAGTTAAAATTGTAAACTCTAATAGTTAAAAATTCTAAAAGAAATTTTTAAGTTCAATTTTAAGTAATCAGATTATTTTAAAAAGTGATAAAAAAGATAAGAAATCCAAGCAAGATAGATGAATATGGATGATTTGACACCTAAATTACAGAAAAATGAAAACAACTCACTAACAGATATATTTACCAAATTTACACAAAATATCTTGAAATACTAATGAGTAAATTTATTCCATAAAATTGTCATTGCCTTCAACTACAGCCTCCAAACAAATTTAGAATCTCCTGTAACTCTTCTGGAGAGTCACCTTGTTTAAAATGGTGAATGCTTCCCTAATCCTTGCCTTCAGTTCACCTTTGGTATTACAAGGAATTTTGTTAGGCTCTTGTTCAACTGCCTTCCACATATAATCAAGAGGGTTGCATTCTGGAGAGTTAGGTGGACAGATGTAGGAAGTGATAGGATTGCAAAAATTATCTGACAGCCATGACTGGGTTCTCCTGTTTGTGTGGCATGGTGCAGATTCCTGTTGCCAGAGATAGGGTTTTCTAGCAGCCATCCTCTTGACCCAGGGCAGCATTACCTCCTCAAGGCACTTGATTTAGGCCTTCATGTTAAGTTTGAGGCCTTCACCAACAAACTCAAGAGTTCTTTTCTTATCAGAACGATCAGAGGGAGTTTTCTGAGCTGCCACACCTTCATAATCACAATTAGACTCATCCAACATTTTCTGAATCCTCTGCATTGTCCTCAGATTTACACTCAAATACTAAAATGTTCATATTGAAGCTTCTGGTACAAATGCTAAGCTGTAAAGCATGCAATTTCTGGTAGAGGGAATTGCATTATGGTTCTCTTTTTCTCACAGATGCTGCCCAATTGGTCCTACTATACTTTTCAGTTGAGAGTTTCATTTAATTTTAGGTACTTTAAATTTACTATAGTTACTGCTTTTATTTTCTAATTATGTCATGTATGGCTGTTCATATTTAAAACAAAACAAAAAAGAAAGATTGGTATCTTTATACAGACAAAATGAAAAAATGCAAAATTCTTTTAAAATACTGGAGATCACTGAACTGTAGTACGCTTTTGCATTCATGATTAATAATTATAATTTTTACTTGATAATATTATCTAACTATAGAATTGTAAAATATTAAAACTTTATAAATTATTCTATTTAAAATCTTTTTTAAAAATGAAATTTTTTGTAAAAATGTTTTTAAGACAATAGTGTAATAATATATCTTATTAATGAAAGCAATTAAAAGATTTTCAAATTAAATAATGTCTTTTATAATTCAGAATATATTTTCACCAAAATTTTCTAAAGAACTGTTTATAAAATAATTTAATTCATTTGTGAATAAGTCTTGAAAGTTTTATATCTGATAATTATTTACTTTTTGTAAGAATTTCCAAATCAATATGCTTTTCAATACAAGATGCTAAAATATCCTATACTAATTTATGGTCACCCACTAACAAAAAACATTTTTTAACTTAAATATTTAAGTTTCTACAAAGGATTAAAAATATAACTTAATAATCAAAAATCCTTTGGAGGTACATTCTTATATATGATACATATATATTTAAATTCTAAATATAGTATTCTTCAAAATAACATGAAGCTAATAGAAATGTTTATCTACGATAGTTTTGACATCAAGTTCTTGACACTGACCAAGAGAGTTTAAAGTACAACAAAATGTGAAACTTGAATAGTTTCTGCATGAAGTTGATCGAGATATGTAAGAACTTCTTTGAATATTGGAAAAAAAAATAAGACAGACCTTGTAATTATAAATATATATATATATTGTTAAATATAAGAGTCAATGAATGTCTATTATGTTTAATCGGGAGCCATTCTAAACATCGTATTTCGGCTTTAATTTCAGTTGAAAAAGACAAAAATTCTCCAACACTTGGATAGTTTTTTTATTAAGAAAGCTTAATAAAAAAATTATCCAAATGTCGGAGAATTTTTGTCTTTATTTTCAACTGAAATTAAAGCCAAAATACAATGTTTAGAACAGCTCATGATTAAACATAATAGACATTCATTGTCTCTTATATTTAACAGTATATGTTTACAAAATTTTCTGCTGTCTCGATACACTAAATATAAAATATATATATATATATATATATATATACACACACACACACATGTAAATAGGTATACATGCAGGTATATATAAATATCTATCTGGTGGTGTTAATAGAACAGTGCTCAATGTAATACAGAGCTATAAAGTGCGTGTATGTGTGTGTGTGTGTATATATATATATATATATATATATATATATATACTTACAAAGCCTGTCTATATATGTGTGTGGGGGTTTAGAGAAATCAATTCTGTGGTGACTTAAGATCACTTGATTGCACACAAATATCAAAGCATTTACACAACACACACTGAAAGAGAGGATAATCTGATAAATCAGCTAAAGTATTTTTTTGCTGAGCACCTCAATACATAACCTTGTACCATGCATAACTAAGCCAATGAATGCAAATTTAAGCATGCAAAAGTGAAATACCTGTAAGCACATGAACCATTTACACAAATCAATCATTTAAACTTGACATTAGCTGTAAAAATTAGTGTTGGATGAATGGGATTTTAATGATGAAAATTTGTTGGATAATGGAAAAAAAAAAAAGGGTGAAGAATTGCAAATAGAAGAAAAAAATCTGGTGATATAAATTTCTACTTTTGTTTTTGGAAAATGATTTAATAATACTTCATTTGCAATTTGTTTTAACATTTTAGCAAGGTATTCTACAACTAAAAAGAGAACAAAATGTACAAATATGTTAGAAATGAGAGAAATAAAATTGATTTTTTTATTTAGGGTAAAAACAAAAGAAATCACAAAATTAATAAAATAAATAAAATCAAAGAATTTCAAAAGCAAAAGGTTTAACACAAAAGATTATATATTTTTTTCAGACCTGAAGATTGCATTTAAATATGAAACAGACTGCTGCCAATCTTGACCTTAGTGTCCACAATTATATAAACACTTGTTCTATCCATGATATTGATCACTTTTGCCTATAAATATAGCAAATCTTAAATCTAAATATAAAATCAAGAAACAAAAACATGCAAAAATGCAGCATAAATATTAACTGAAAATAAACTACAAACATACCAAAAATTTATTAAATAAATGGAAAATATAAAGAAAATATTTTTAAAATATCGGATAAAAAAAGGAAAATCCAAATCTTCATGCAAATTTGTTTATTTTAATAAAGATTCTAAAAATATTATCGTCATCCCTCAAAACCTTGCTGAATATTCATTAATACCATCTGCAACAAGTTCAGTATCATTTTCTTTTGCTTACTTCTGTCAATCTGTAGATTGAATTTAAAACTCTTTAACAATCTGAATGCAGCTCCAATGTTGTGTGAAGAAACAATTTATTTCTAATCGAAAAACCAATGATAGAATTAACAGAGATACAGCAAAGAAACAAGGCACAAAAAATTCCAAGTGAAATCATTTAGTAAATCTATTTGCTGTTGAAAGCAAAACTACAGAAAATAATTATTGTGTGAAGCCTTACGATAGTTCAGCAGTTCTTGAATTATACTGGAAGCTATAAATTTGCACTTTAATGACTGATGTTGAATTTAAAATGCCTCATAACAAATGAAAATCATTAAAAAAAAAAGAAAAAAATGAGAAAGACTTTGAAAAGCTGAAACTTCAAAAATAGTTAAGGTCAGTTAACATCAAGCAATAAGCCAAATGATAGCATGTCTCATCCCACTCTGGATACACATATTGTAGGATCTGTGTCACAAAGTAAAAATACTCTTTCAAAGTAATATACTAATTAAAAACAAATATTAAAAGAGAAAGTTTCTTGCCAAAAAGAATATTTTTTTAAAAGCAGTCAAATATAAAAGTTATTAATGAACATTAACCATGTGTATCCCTTTTTTGGATAAAATGTGCAATCAATGTACAAATAGGTTACAAAGAATTTGTAATAAATGACTGACCTGTTGATTGGTCTAAATGTTTTTTCCTTACATAGAGTTTTAATAAATATAAATGCAATAAAATATGCTACCAAAAAAAAAAAAAAAAAAAGCTGGTGTTACCATCACATCGTTATTTCACCAAATTGATTAGTGTAAGAAAACAACAAACATTGACTTGCTGCTGCAGACTTTTACAAGTTGGGTTTTATGATGAACCCTGGATACCTTTGCCCAAACTAGATTAACCTAAGTGATTATATAGTTTATATTTTAACAAACATTTTCCCTGCAGCTCCAAAGCAATATTCCCAAGAAATATTGAAGAGAGAAAACATAACTCAAAATTTTAAAAGAAATATAAATGAAAAAAAAAAAAAAAAAAAATAGTGTTGACATGACCATGACATAAGCACAGTTGAATGTTAATTTAGATTTGCCTTAAATGCCAAAACGAAGCTGCTCTCCTTTAATCACCATGGAAAACCTTTTCTACCTCCTATTCCATATGAATCATGCTAGCAATACACCACACCTCCTCGGCCTCACTCTCTCAGTCGACCTCAAGTTGAATGACTACATCTAATCAATAGCTACATCTGCTGCTAGGAAGGTTGGGTCACTGTGTCAAGCCAGGAAGTTCTTCTCATCAGAATCCATCTTGCACATTTATAAATCTACCATTCACTGTGCATTGAATACTGTTACCATATCTGGTCCCATGCTCTTGCCATTCATCTCAGGGTTCTCAACAAAACCCAAAGGAGGATCTGCAATGTAATCAATTTCAATTTGGTAGCTCAACTTCATTCATGTTCTCACTGTTGGGCTGTTGCTTCTTTTTGTCTTTTACACTAATATTTTTATGGGCTCTGCTCTGACAAGCTTATCTCCCAAGTTCCTTATCTACAAGAATTTATTTGAGCTTCTAGATTGGCAATCAACCCTTTTACAGTAAAAACAGTCAAATGTAAGCTCCACTTCTACTCTATCAGTTTCTTTTCTTGCACTTCCCACCTGTGGAACTTCCTTCTGTATACTTGCTTCCCTGATAGCTACTATCTTCAAAAGTGCAATGCCAGTTGCCATCTTTTATCTTCTTAATTTTCATTTTTCTCTTATCCTTTCTCCAACACCACCACTTCCATACCTTGCACTTCATATTTTTTTGCTCTCTTCTCATGTAACCCACTGCACACCAGTGACACTACTGCCTTGCTTGAGGATTAAAAAAAAAATTACATCATACTTCTCACAATTCTCATAGTAGTTATTCTTTTTTGCTTATTAGTTGGCTGTTAGAATGTTGGTGTTCTATGATTAGACCATATATATATATATATATATATATATTTTAAATAACACAGACACACAAATCAGCTGTTCTTAAGAAGAAGATACAAAGACAACCACATCAAGTTGAAATAGGATAAACTCCAACCCCATGAACTTCAACAATTTCTGTTGATTGGTTCAAGTGGTGTATTGTATGATTCAAAGCAGCATTAAATATACAAATCAAGTCTCACCTGTAGTGCCTGAAGGTGAGCCAAGAAAGACATAGGAAGGTGTCCATTCCTTTCTCAACAGTCTATGTTTCTTGCCCCACCTGCAGCTATGCATATTCAAATTTGGCCTAAGCCATGTATGTTCACAAATGTTGACTGCATAACATTTGTTTTCCTTGGCCCAACATAATTATATATATTAGTAAAACCTAAGTATTTGTTAAGCTTTATACAACAACAAACATAGCAATGCACATCACATGAATCTATGTAGCATTTCAGTAAGAAACTATATCAACTTAAATCAAAAACATCCAGACTTTTCATAGGTTCTAAAAGGCATGAAAGTGGATAAATATATATAATTATATCAGTCATGGTAATAGTAAATTTACATGGAAGAATACATAACACAAACAAAACTACTAGAATAGGGATATTACATTTATAACCTATGTAATGAATTTACTGATACACCTGCTCCAAATAGATAAGCAAATATAAAGATTGAAATGTCTGACTCATATTAAACGCATAATATTTAATGCCAACAGACACACACTAGAAAATCCAATTATGCATAAAATATTTTACACTCACACCTTTACAAATGTTACCTTTCTGAGGAACTAACAGCAAAATGGCAAATTTAAAACAATCTTTCTTGGATAGACCTGTAAATTACACCCACTTAAATGTTTCTATATGTCTTCCTCTATTTACTTTGACATCAGAGAATGAAATTCTTGATAACCTGTTTATTTAGACTCAAAAGTAAAGAGAATAAAAATGGGTTACTGTAAGTGAGCCTCAAAGGCATACGGGTCCTCCCCAGCCCCTACTCCAGTCGTTACAGATCAATAACCCTTGTAACAGATGGTCATTCAACAGAACTTAGGTTGACTAACAGTGAAAACATTTGTAGTTTAGCACATCTTGCTTGCCCAAATATTTATCTATCCTCAAAGCAAGATTTAGGTAAATGCTGACAAACTATGAGATGAGTTTGTGTTTTATGCAATGTTTTGAACAGTATTAATAACATTTTCAAAGTCAGTCTATACAAAAAGTGCTAATATTTTTTTTAAATATGAGATTTAATAAGGTTGACCTTATTTACTAATGACCTATTTATAAGTAAAGAGCAAAGAATAGTGTGTACAATTTTGAAAAGAGTCATTATTACCCGAGTTGTTTGGACTACTGACCTCTTTCTTTCTGATACTTTCGCTATTACTAAAATATTTTCATTTAATTCTTCTACATATGTACAAGCTGTAAGTTCAGAAAGAGAAAAGGAAAAGGGGATGGTCAACTAAATAATTTGCAAACAAAAATGGCCAGTTCATTAAGTAGCTCAGCTCATTTCCAACAATACCATTCTCAGCAATGCATATTATGCAAGAGATTCCATATTATACATTAGAATGTTCTTTAATTCCTTCCTTGCTAAGTAAAGAAACTCAAATTTTAATTAAATCTAAACTGTCTTTTTCAATTTTCTTGACCTTCTCTCCTTGCCAACTTGTTCCTGTAAAAGGAACACATTTTCTTTTTAGACTTTATATCTGATGAAGGTTTTAAAAGCAGGTGAAATGTAACAAAAGCAATACAAAGAAAGCGTTGGAATGATATAAAGAAAAATAGAAAAGTTTATTTAACTGAAATGTCTATATAGGCAATGGTCAAACTAAATCTATCACTCAGTGAGTAGAAATTAAAAAGTAATTTTCATTTTTTGTACTTTTAATCTTATGGAATTTCCATTTTATTCCATTTTTCAAATCCCCAGGTGAAAATCCTGTCTTAAGGAAAATGAAAAGGTAATTAGATATAAAGAGGAGGAGAGAGGAGCTTTTGCAATTGAAAAATCTTCAGGTCCACCCAAGATATTTGCTTTTGAATAAAAGATGTTCAATTGACAGACTCAGTGCTGAAAAATTCTTTTGGTCAAAAGTTGATTTTAAAAAATTAAAGAAAATTAATATATAAAAAGATTAAAAATATCAACTAACAAAATCCTTTATATACTAAGTTTTGCTTTACCAAAGTAACTGTTGTATTACCATTTACTAAATTTTAACTAATTATTTAGTAATTGATTTGATAAGCATGAATATTGTATTGAATATACATATATGTTTAAAATTTGGCATATTTATAAGGGAAGGTCTATCAGAGAGAGTATTTCTAAATATAGACAGTGTGGATATAGGAATCAGTTTCCCATGTTGATGAGATCTTCAGAATAAATTTCAATCTCAATCTCTCTCTCTCATATGTCCCTGAGGAATTAAGAGAATTGTAAGAGGGAAGAAATAAGCTCTTCCATTTTTCTTTTAGGGGCTAATGCTTAGGGTTATTTATGCTTATGAGTTCTGTATTGCTTATTTGCTCTGGAGTTGAAGGAAGTAAATATGCGAGGGTTAGGATCATAACTAGGTGTTGGTCCCAATCCTGTATGGAATGAATGTGCAATACTTTCCCCTTCCCAATTTATAGGCAGAAACACACAAATTCATGCTGGAATTTCTTCCTAGCCAATAAGATAGTTCCAGTGTGTCTTGAAGTCAGAATGCTACATTCATTTATTCAAATTCAGTCTTATGTGTAAAGTCCAATTCTTAGCTTGCAAACTTTTTGCCATATTACTTTTGATTAGACTTATTTTATTTTTAGTTCTTTTCTTGCTAGTTTTTATTACAAAATTTGTTAATTCTGTATGTTAGACAGTTCTGTCTGTTATTTACATTTGACCAGGGCCACTCACTCTACACTTGGTCTGAAGTTTAGATTGAGGTTGATGAATGATAGTCATCATAAAGTGCTGATTCTTATTGACACACTTGTATTTTTGCTTGATTTTAAGATTAAATGAAATAAGTAACAGTTTGGGCATATTATGTTTTTATTTAAGTAAAAATGGATCTTAATTGTAAAACAAAATGTGTGTACTTTATGGAGGAGGTATTGCAAATGATCAACTGTGTCAAAAGTGATTTGCAATGTTCTGTATTTGATAGCTCTTGCTGAACAATGTTTCCTGGTTGGGTCAACCAATTGAGGTGAATGCAAATGAAATGAAGACAGTATTTGAGAATAATCACTGTCATAAAACATGAAAGAAAACCAACATACAGAAAATATCCAAAACAAGTTAGGTTATGTTAGTCACTTTGATGTGTGGTTTTATTTATAAGAGAAAAGATTACTAGACCAAATTTAAATTCTTGGATTTTAAGCCAATTCATAATGGCTAATCAACAATAGATACCCTACAACAATATGAAATGCAAGAGTCCCAGAAGAAAACTAATACAGTAATGGTAATATTAGTCATTTCCTTATAATAAAACATTTGGCATTTGTTGAATAGGCAGTTTGTACATTGGCCAGTTGAAATTTTAAATTTTTCTCTTAAAACAATTTTTCAGGGAAATAGGTTTCTCAAGCCCAGTAGCTTTTATTACTCTTTGCAGTATTGATAGGAGTTTCCTTCATAACTTTTTATTTGAAACAGTGTGGAATGTCACTATCTTCATTATGTCATCATTTTCACTTCAAGTTACATGTGCTATCCATTTTAGTTATTGCTGATGTTGAAAATCCTTGAGTGATAATCTTATTGAACTAAACTAAAAATTCAGTTTATACATAAAAAAAAAAAAATATTGGTGATGCTGTATATATGGCAAGATTGAAAGAAAATCTTCTGCTTTGAGATCCTTCTGGAATATTGATTTCGAGAAGTACTGCTCCAAATTCAACCAGATAAAAGCAGCAAACTGAGAAAAGTGTAACATTCCATAATGATAGTTCTAACTGCTTGGTGGGAATATTTTTGCCAAATGTTTCAGCTACAATTTACAATTTATTCTGATATTTAAAAATTCTCTTGAAAATCTTCTTTGAAAGTCTGCAAAAAGCACCTAGAGTATTTTTTTCAGAAAGATAAAAACACTAAGTAATAAAGTTACCAGAAAGTGAAAAGAAAACTGTTTTTTAATAAAATTAATGTAAAAGAAAATTTAAACTACTGTCTTTTTGTTTAATAAACTCAAACTTTGGGGGACCATCTATTTTTTTTTTTTTTTATTCAATTCACACCAAGCAAGACAATAATGCCATTAAGATGCCAAGGGCTACTGGAGGTGAAAGAGAATGAAAAGACATTACAAGGAGCTGGAAATCTGGTCCTAAACAGGAAACAGCAGATAAACTTCTACTTTTGTTCCAAGGACTTCAAAGAACTGGACTCTTATTGAGGATAATGTACTCATTCCCATGATACTGAAAATTTAATGGAAAAATAGTCTTGAGTATATTTGAACCTTTTATCACTTTCCTTTGGTTGATCAGCCTAATAGATTCCAAATTTTCATTTTAATATTGTGATTTTGATATAAACTTAGCTTTCTTCTGACTAAAATTTCCTCCATGTATAGAAAACTCTCTATTAAATCTTTTTTTGCTCTCACAATAACATATATAAACACAAATGGTTAGGTATACAAATGGAATGACAAAGATATGGGCATTGAAAAGAAGTAAAATACTTCATAAAAAAATACTTTTAATAGCTAAACAATAACTCAGAAAGTTAAACTACTACAAGACAAGAATAAAGTAGAATAGCATAAAATTAAAAGTGGTTACATTAAAAAAGTTTATATGAAAATGATTTTTGTTAATTTTTAAACTAAAGAATTATTTTGCAAAAAGGAATCACGTCACTCGAGGACTTTCAACAACAACTAAAATGGATAGCACATGTAACTCAAAGAGAAAATGATGTTGACATTCCGCACTACATCAAACAAAGTTAGAAAGGAAGTTTACATCAATACTGGAAAGAGCAATAAGAAGGAACTTGAGAACCTATTTTGCTAAAAGTCTGATTTTAATAAAAAAGTCTAAATTTCACCCAAAAGTAGCACTGGCTGTTTGGTCAGTGAATGCCCAATGTTTCCTCATAAGGAAAAAGCTAATATTACCATTAATATAATCGTCCTATAACTAAATTTCATACCCTGGCAGTAACAGTGAAATTAGATGTTGATTCCAATCTCTTAGAGGACGGGAAATTAAGAATTCAAAGCAACTTTCCTCTTCACTTTTACAAAAATTTACAATGACGTGTGAAATCCTAGTTTTGTCAAATAGAAAAGAACTGACCACAGTGCTGAAAGAAAAATTTGAAACAAGTAGATGTTAAATTAGTTTTCTGACCAGTGGCAGTGATTTGCAAAAGTGAGATGAGTTGGTGATCCAGTGCGAAAAAATAAATGGTTATAAAAGGCGAAAGGAAAGCCAACCAGACAGTCAGATGGGAACAGAGAGACAGCAACCTAAAATGTAACGGGGGGGGGGGGGGGGGGGGGTTCCAAATCAACCCAGACATTAGGTCACATCACACATTCATTCTCTTTCTCATGTGCTGATTCCTTTTACTTCTTCATTCTCAACATTCCTACTCAATTATAACATACATGCCTACAAATAAACTCTTTCCAACAAGTTACTACTATGAACTCTCAATACCCTTGACTTTCACGTTGAACATTAACTTCTACATTTCATGTTATCTTTTTCTACGAATAAATTTCTATTTTAACATGCAAAATGTATATTTCATTCTTCCACTATTCCACATACTTCAATCTACAACCTGCTGATAACCTTTTGATGAAAACAAACAAATCTGTAAGTTGTAGGGAGTTCAATTATATGACAAGGCTAAATCAATAAACATTAACCATCTCCTTACAGCTTTAACTGAAAAATAAGTTTCCCTCCCTATTTATAGGCAGAAGCACATGAATTCCTCATAGGATTTTTTGTTCATAGCCAATAAAATAGTCTAGGACTGTCTTGTCTTGAAGTCAGAATACTATATTTGCTTGTTCAAACTTACTCTTGTGTGTCAGTCTCAATTCTTAATTTGTAAACTTTTTGCCATATTACTGTTGCTATGTCGTATTACTGTTAATTTGCCTTGCTTATATATATATATATATATATATTTATTTTTTTTACTGTGTCCCTTTCTTTTCTTTTTCTTGTTATTGCAAATGTTGTCAATTCTGTTTGGATATCTGTTATTTATTTTACATTTGACCATGGCTACTCACTCCAAAATAAACTTGATAAATGTCTAGTTTTATACCATTTTAAACTAACAGCTAAACAATGTCTTTTCTTTAAGTGCACACAACCATTATATATATATATATATATATATATATATATATATATATATATATATAAGCCTCTTTATAAGTAATGATATAAGCAAAGAATAAAAGTATATAAAAAAACATGTAAATTAGATTTAAAGTTCCTAGTTCTAGGTTCAAGATTGTTCAGTGGAACAATATTTAAAAAAAAAAAAAATTATTTCACCCCAAGCAAGGCAAAGTGGGCCAACACTATTTCACCGGGTGTTACAGTGAGGTAAAATATTGTGTACAGGGTGTATTGAAGAAAGGATGAAAGATGAATGAGATTCAAAAAATAGAAAATAGCAACTGAAGTTACATGTACATTTGTGGAGATTGTAGCAATCAAAGAAGTAAGTAAACTGAAGGGAGTTCCACAGGCAGGAAGTGCAAGAAAAGAAACAGTTTGAGTAGAAGCGGCATTTATATTTAGCTACTTCAATGGTAAAAGTGTGGAACCTAGGTGCCAATCTAAAAGAACACTTAAATTCACATAGTTGGGGCACCAAGGTAAAAAGGTCATCAGAACAGTTGCCGTAAAAATATTTGTAAATGAGAAAGTGACTGCAGTTGAGATGCCAAGTCAAGATCAATTACATTACAGATCCTTCTTTGGATTTTGTTGAGAACCTCAAGATGAATAGAAGGAGTACACAGTTAGATATGGCCACAGTATTCAATGCATGGGTAAATGATAACTTTAGAAATGTGCAAAAAAGCACCTAGCTTTCCTAGCAGTAGATGAAACTATAGATCTGATATATTTGTTCCACTTCTGGTCATGTGAAAATGTAAAACCAAGAAGGTACAGTGTGTTGCTCTAAAGAAGACTTGAATCAGCCCTGCTGATGGCTTGCATAAAAGTTTTTCTATAGTGGTTAAAGGAGATCAGTTTTGTTTTGCAGGCATTAAAATTTACAAGCCATTTCCTGCTCCAGTTAACCACTGATTGAAGGGCTGTTTCAAGACCAGCAGCCAGGTTTACTTTGTCAGCCTTGGCAGATTTTCTACATTGGATGAATGTAATGGTTTTTGAAATTGTTGCCAGAGTAAATAGTTCAATCCATGGATTGGTTAGTATAGACTTAGTGAGAGCAATAACTGAGAAGCACTAAATAAAAACAAGATATCTCTAGAAATGAACATTAAAATGAGAACAATCTAGACTAAAGAGTTGGAATTAACTCAGAACTTTACCTATCTTGACAGACACGTAAAGAACACCAGTGGCTATAATGGCTGAAACATTGTGATAATAACAACAAAGATCAGGACAGGAGTCCAACCGTAAATAAAGTAAATAGCAAAAATCAAATTCAAAATTAGAAAAAAAATAGAAAGAACAAAGTAATTTTTAATGACTATTTTTGGACAAGGTTCTTTGTCAGAAAAAATGATTTAAAGATTAAGAAATATTTTAGAGAAATTCCAGATCATTATTTATTGCTTTATTGTCAATGTACAATTTCACATTGTTTATTTTGCCCTAATCATTTTTCTTATTCAAAACAAGAGTAATCTTAAAAAAGAGAAATATATTCTTTATAAAATGTAAAATAAAAATTGTCTCTTTTAATCACCTTTACATTTCATTAAAAAAGGAAAAGCATTTTGCGTTACTAATCAAGAAACACCTACATAAAGATGTCAATTATTTTTCTGGAGTAAATCATGAACAACTCACACCCAAAAGCAAAAATGACAAAGACATTGAATGAGAACAAAGTATTTAGAGAGAAAGAGAAATTTTGTAGTTTCTTTTAAACCTTTTGAGTAATGAATGAAAGGCAGTAAACAATCCACAATACCATCTCTGGAGCAAACACACCCCACCTTAAAATGATTCCTGACAAATGCCTTGATGATCCTGTCTTGCAACATTCTTTTTATTTTAAATATATTTCATTTTTTTTTTATGAACAAAGAAATGAAAACAAGAAAAAGCAGGCATATGAAAAAAGATTTCTCTTGAAAAGAAATAGATATAAACAGATGCATTGAGAATCTAAAAAGTTTGAAGAAAAAAATTTCTAAGTATTTTAGTTTGTCTATTGAATTGTGAGATTCATTTGTTTGACTAGAGACCAGCACAAATGTACTTTTTATTCTAACCCCCAAAATTATTATTTTGGTTTATGAATCAAAGAAAAAGTTCTTTTCTCAAGCATCAAGTGCACCTTAAATACACTTAAAATATAAAACAAATTATTTACACTATTTACATCATTGTGCGCTCTGACCTTCTTCAGGCAATATATGTTGGACATTTCACCAAATCCTTATCCACAGAGATAGATTGTTCTAATTCTACAAGCCATGCCTTCTTTTTTTATATATAAATCTTCAGTTCAGATAACTGCCTTTAGTAACTTAACTCCAAGTTTTTATTTCCTCTTCTGTGGCCAGGTATTTTGACTCTTTGAATCAAGTCATTTTTTGGATTACACAACCAAGACTTTTATCCACTGATCCCTGTACCCTTGGGGATGGAAGAAACAAAAACTTAGTGTTGAATTACTACATGGAATTAACAGATACTGATATATCCAAAAAGGCATGACACATGGTATTAGAACAATGGACTAAAAGGGTTCAGTTTGAAATTCCATTGTACATCACCTGAAGAAGATCAATACATACAACAATTGAAACATTGTGATCATGACAATAAAGATGAGTACAACAGTGATTGTTGTACATAGTTACAATACCTCATCTCAGAAATATAAACAGAAATGAGATTTATTCATAGTCTAATAACCATACTTCTAAATCCTCTACAGAAAACCAATATAATGTTCCAATTTACATGCCCAATCAGAGATTGTATCTCTGATACTAATAATAAATTCACTACATATATAGGTTTTACTACAACCACACTCTCCCTTAGACTTACCTGTCATCTTTCTGATCATAGTTCAATAAAACATTTCTTTGAAAAACATAGCCATGTTTATTATAGAGTTTAGTCAATAACACAATAGTACTCACACATATAGACAGTAAAAAGAACCTTCATATATTGGAGGACATCTACATTAAATTAAATCAAACCAGACTCAATAAAATCATATTTCAAACTAGTCACAACACATTACATTTAGACACATGGTTCTGTTGTTAACATTTTGGTCTCTCACATGATGTGAGGTCATAGAACTACATTACTAATTCATGACCTGCATCTGCTAGTTGATGACAGTTATTGCAACATGACTTTTTATGTTAACACAAGAGAAAATCATCTTTGATGGTGAATATCTTTGTTAATGTCCCTACAACCAGTCTGTAGATGGCTCATGTGAGCTGAAAGCTTAGGACCATCGTAATAAAAAAATATCCAAATATTGAACAATTTTTACCTTTATTTTCACCAGAAATTAAAGCTAAAATAAGATGTTTAGAACAGCTCATGATTAAACATAACAGACATTCATTGTCTGTTATATTTAACAATATATGTTTAAATATATTTTATATATATAAAAACAGTAAAATTATATATAAGTATATAAAAAAAGGTAAATATATATTTAAATTTGTCTTATTTAAAATTAATATAGTTTACATTGTGACATGGAAATTTTTGTTTTGAGATTTTTTCCTCTTAATCAGACAATATTAGCTCATTGTTGTGAAAATGATTTTCATTTGAATATAAGAAACAATATGTTTGTTATTTATGAATGTGAGAAGAGAAGACAAAAACTTATGTGTGTTCAATTTTACTAATCAGAATAGAAATCCACTTTACATTTGAGAAAAGGTTATATTTTCAGGGAATACATGATTTCTTCCTTAAATCTTAAGGTCAGTTGATCAAACCCCCTGTCTAGACTATCTAACAAATGTATTGTTTCTTATATTCAAATTAAAATCATTTTCACAACAATGAGCTAATATTGTCTGATTAAGAGGTAAAAATCTTGAAACAGAAATTTCCATGTTGCAATGTAAACTATATTAATTTTAAATAAAAAAGCAAATTTAATTATATTATAATCTACAATATTTGTTGTATTGATCATTTTTTTTTTTTAAAGTAAATGCTGGAGAACTCAGAATTGTAAAGCTGTTGGTTCTCTTCACACACATATATATATATATATATATATATATAACAGTAAAAGAGGTGCTGGTTAGACCAACAGATGCTGAATGCACAAACAAAACAAAAGAACTGAATATGCAAAGCCAAGAATATGTCAAAGAACAAGATATACAGTACTTACTTGCTACCTAAGTCTCAACCATACTGGTTTTCTCAGTGAGTACATTTATATATATATATATATATATATAGAGAGAGAGAGAGAGAGAGAGAGAGTGAGAATAATATAACATTTGAGTTTCAGCTTTTTAGCTTGTAATATATCTTTATTAAAAAATGTAACTTGTTTTTGGTATATCAGGTTTTATTATGCAAACAAAATATCATAAATCATTACTTAATAATTTTAAAAAGATGAACCTCGGAAGGATATATTTCATACACACAATATCATATAGACCTGAATAAATTATAAATCTAACTTGCAGTATATTTTATTTCTTCCCGGAGATGATCTTTCCTTGTAGATTCATATTTGGGGTGGCAGGAAGCCACTCTATTAATTTGGTGCCTTGAAAATTAGGCAAAAGCCAGCTTTCTAGAATGTAAAGGAGCCTGGATGTGCACAGACTCCTTGGTTTCTTTGTTATGTAGCACTCCAAATTAGAAAATGTTCTGTCTAAGAACTTACAATAATTCTCCACATTTATCTTGATGCTCTCATTAACTTTTAATAATCTATAACTACTACCTTCAATACTAATCAAAAGAATAACTACATCTGCCATTCATAGTATCTTCTAATTTATACTGGTTGACTATTTCTATGAAGAATCCTAGCCAGAAGGTTCATCGAATGTTGCTCTACATTCACTCTATATTTATGAAATTCTGTTAGAGTAGTTACAATAAAATAAGTGACAATTGGTCTTAACTGAACTTTAAGAATTAAATTCCATTTCGTGAAATCTTAAATTCCCAAGAAAGGGAGTTATGTTTCTGGTCAAAAGCTTACACAGTTTGGAAAGTCTCATTTTATATATATATATATATTTATTTATTTTCTAAACATATGCTGTTAAATATAAGAGACAATGAATGTCTATTATGTTTAATCATGAGCCGTTGTAAACGTCATATTTTGGCTTTAATTTCAGTTGAAAATAAAGACAAAAATTCTCCAACATTTGGATAATTTTTTATTAATTTGCTTAAAAATTCTTCCGTGGAATTAATACTATATTTACCAGGAAGATAGGGAGTAATTAGTTTAAGTGTTTTGGAAAGGTTATATATTGGTGTGGGTATTTGAGAAATGATGATCCCCTCTGACCTATCATTTCTCAAATATTCACACCAATATATAACCTTTCCAAAACACTTAAACTAATTACTCCCTATCTTCCTGGTAAATATAGTATTAATTCCACGGAAGAATTTTTAAGCAAATTAATAAAAAATTATCCAAATGTTAGAGAATTTTTGTCTTTATTTTCAACTGAAATTAAAGCCAAAATATAACATTTACAACGGCTAATGATTAAACATAATAGACATTCATTGTCTCTTATATTTAACAGCATATGTTTAGAAAATTATCTGCTGCCTCAATACACTATATATATATATATATATATATATATATATATATATATATAAAATCCCTCACCGATAGAATGACATTGAATTTCATGCACAATAGTATCTGAGTATAAACTGAACATTACATAATTTTTAATAAACATATCTGGTCATTGACATAGCTACATTATACACTGAAATTATGATTATTTTAATTTTAAAAAATTACGTTTGCCACTTAACATAAATGGAATATATATATATATATAGTTGTGAATATGAATCATTCACATTAAAAATACATGAAGATTACTTGTATTTAAAAAAAAAATGAACAAATAAAAATTAAAAAAATAATAATTTACATTATAAGATTAAAATTAAAAATAAATTAATAATTACCAATTATTAATCGCTATTAAACTATCTTTAGCTAATCTGAATGAACATATTTAAGTAGATATTGTTTTTATGCCTACATGTAACCATAGTTTCATTTTTCTTGTTTACTAATTAAGTGTTTTAAGATTATTTATTTCTTAGCAAGACAAATTACTATTGTTTTTTTACCCTTGTAACATTTAGGTCTCCCTATGATATCTCATTTGATGACAGGTGAAATGCCACCATTTTTTAATTGTCCAAAATATTTTTTTTAGTGCTTTTTTTTAATTTTATATTATTTAAAGTCATTCAATGATGATAGAAATGAAATTTCCAAGAATTTTCAGTGGAATAAAAATAAAATTTAACATCTTTACTAGAATGTATGGTAGCTTGATATATTATGTTATCATTCATACATTGATCATTTAATGGACAGATTATATTTTTTCAACAGTTGCATTTATTTTTAAAACATTTAACATTATCTTTGTTGGAAATATATTTGTTTAATATAATGTTGCTATTTTGGGATGTAGATTTAGTAATGTCATTAATGTTGCTATAACTAATCTTAATATTACTTTTGTCAAAAATCTTTAAGTGTTAGTGAATGTGTGTGTGTGTGTATATATATATATATATATATATATATATATATATACACACACACAGTGCAATATGTAAATTAGACTATTTTATATTCTTAATTCTTAATTATATTCTTAATGCATTGTTTTAATTTCCTTGACTGCACAGTAGAGTCAGTTAGCCACCATCTGTGAGAAAACGTGCACCATGATGCAATTCACTTTGTCAGAAATTTGGAAAAGGCATGCTGTACTGCTCAGCATTTGCACCAGAAACTCCAATACAAACATTTCAGAGTGTTTAAGTGTCAAGCTGAGGACAATGCAGAGGATTAGGAAAGAGTTGAAGGAGTTCAATGGTGATTACAAAGGTAAGGGAGCACAGAAAACTCACTGTGATCATTCTGATAAAAAAAGTTCTTCGAAATCAGTTAATGAGGGCCTCAGATTCAACATAGATTTCTTATTCAAGTGCCTTGAGGAGGTAGTACTGCTCTAGGTCAAGAAGGTGGCTATTGGAAGACACTATGTCTGGCAACAGGACTTTTCACCATACCACACAAGCAAGAGAACCAAGTCATGGCTGTCAGACAATTTCAGCAACCACAGCACCCCCCTTATATCTGGCCACTTAACTCTACAAACTGCAAACTCCATGATTATTATATGTGGAGTGCAGTTGAGTGAAAGACCAACAAAATTCCTTCTAACACAAAAGATGAACTGAAGGCAAGAATTATAACAGCATTCACTAACTTGATTAAGGAGACCATCCAGAAGAGATGCAGGAGATTCTGAAAACATCTGGAGGCCAATGGCAATTTTATTGAATAAATTCACTCTTTAGTATTTCAAGATATTTTTGTGAAATTTTGGTAAATGAGATGTCAGTGTTATTTTCATTTTTTCATAATTTAGAAGACTATTTGTCCATCATATTACCTTAAGTGTAGAAAATTACAAGATCAATACAATATTTATAATTTGATGATGCAAAAATAAATTTAACAAGACCTTTATTGGAGTAAGTTAAACTTTACAGAGATAGATTCATGAAACAAGTTGCAATGGCTTCAGAAAACATTGAAGTATAATTACATAATATGATAATTATACCAAAGTTTTGTATTTCATAATTTACTGGTTCACTGTTCAAATATTGCACAAACAATATTTTCAAAATCTTTTTTGTTGCTTTTTTTTAGAAATGTAAATCTTCCTGAAAGTCTGAGTTATTCAACATGATAATTATTAACCACAACATTTGGTTAACATGAAATAAAAACTCTCACACATTCACATATCATAGATTACATTGAAACAACTAAGCCAGCCACATTCTTTTCTCAATTACTGGTATTTAACAGCTTTCAACTAATAACAAATAAAAAATAATATAAAAATCAAACTAAAAAATCTGTTTTTAACTTTTGATTTTGTATTTCTGCATTTTTTAAATGCTAACAAGGCAATTTTTTTCTTTCCATTATTTCAAATTAACTGCACTTAATACCTTTTTATATCTATCACAATTGCACATCATTTAAAAAGAAAGATTACAGGGTAGATTTGAAGCAGAAACAGCTTTGTGGGTGGTTTCTCCTAATTCAGCTGAGGTAGCTGAAAGGAATGCATATACTTTTTTTTCTTTATAATTGCATAATCAGTAACTGCAATTCTAGGAAATGTTTTACCAGAATCTCTTGTTTTATGCTAAAATACAACAATGATGGAATTTATGGTTGGTTCATCCCGTGATCCAAAATAATAGAACCTGTTGAAGATTTTCAGGCACCCTTTAGATAACAGGATTTACTTGACAGCATTCATCTCTTACTTTAAGTAACTAGGTTACTTAGTTCAAAGCAGAGATCTCTGATCTGAATGTTCTTTTCTCTATAATTTATTATGGCTTGACAGTGATAAGACCTTTGTCAAGACAATAATTTGTATTTCTATTAGAAATGTTTCACAATAAGGCTCAACTTTGTATTTTAAGCAAGAAATTCAATGTAGCAAATCTGTTAAGGCATAAAAACAATGTAATTATGCTGAGTTCATTGCCTGAGAAAACATTGACTATCAAGACAATGTTTTGACAGACAATTCTTTGTTAGAGAGAATAAACAGTGTTGAACATTTGTCTCTACTGATATTTATATTTCAGTAGAAGTGTTATATCTACAATTTAAAACAGTTTTTTTAAATTATGGTCCAGTCATTTTTTTTGTTATGCCTGTGCTTCCAGAGAGTATGACACTATTAAATCTACTGTGTATTTACTATAGAAACCATGGTGAGAAATAATAGCCAAAAAGTGTGTCAGAATTTACTCTTTTGAAAAAGCACACATCTCTTGCAGAAGACATATTCCAAGAAGTTTTACCAAGCAGATACCTTCAGACTTTCTGTATAAAACATCATATTGACAACTTCACTCCACAAAAAGCATCATTAAGAATGCAACACTGTACAGTATCATCAAAAATAACATTACAATATCCTCTCACCAAATTTCTCATTATGTCTTCATAACTAATAGAAAAAAGAAGGAAGTGAGTGAGAATAAAACCATTTTTTATTATTATATTACAATCCAAGTAATAGTGGCAAGTAGCTGTTACAGCCATTTTCAACCTTTACAGAAAAACCAATATGTTATAAGTTTTGTATGATTCCTTCAGTTTTGTATTACTTTTTAATATAACATTTTTACATGATCTCTTCTTCAACTGTGGTATGCTAAACTTTGACATTTAGAACCAAGAAATAACTTTGCACTAAACATAAAAAAAACAAAGGAAGTTTAAAAGTATTTCTAATACTACTACAACTAGTATTCACAGCAGTTAGTAATATGGAATAGAGTTAAAAAAAAAGACATTGTATAAAGTAGAATCTCATCCATGAATGACAAGACTCAATGTATAAGATGTAATTTTGAATCTTGTCCAAATGTATTGTTCACAATCTCTAAAGAACAGATTGTCTGAAAATGTTAGGATAAAATTCAAAAAATAACAATGCTTAGAAAAGTGGTCAGATGTTAAATCCAACAGTTTACCTTTGAGTAATGTTTGAACGATTACATGCTAAAGTGAAGACAAATCTATAAAACAGCTAACATTTAATCTATTGTCTCGTCGCAGCGGACCGGGTTATCGATATTCTTTCTCGAATTACAAACCACTTTTAACAAAGGATATACCATTTACGTGTGTCTGTATGGTGTTCACTTAAAAAACTGATCAATTTTTAACTGGGTTAAGAACTGTTATTATTCGTTGTATTTAGTAGTTTGTTTTTCTTCTTTTCTCTGGTCATTTTATGATTGCAATAAGTGAAAAGCATAATGAAGTCAGCTGAAAATAGAGCTGCAATGGTGAAAGAATCAATTTCTGTCGAACATATGTTAATATTTGGAAATTGAAAATGTGTTGCATCTTGAAAATAATCTGTAATAAGAATAAAACAAAAAATGTTCTGCTATACAGAAATACAGAAGAAATAAAATGTTTTTGGTATTGCATGCTATTGTTTAAGTAGAGGAAAGACAAATGGATAGAAGAAAAAAAGGGGGAAATAAAGAAAAACAAAACAAAAATTACTTTTCTAATCTTTGCTTAGATGTGGCACAAGGCTGAAAGTAAGGGGTATCCAATGATGATTGAACTCGCTACTCAGTTGTAATAGATTCTAGCGGAACAAGCTTGATAACTATTACACCATGTCGAGGTGCCATAAAACAAAATAAAAGAAAAAAAAACATTAAAATAAGCAAATAGAATGAAAGGAAAAAGAAGAAAAAAATGGGGAGAAGAACAAGAAAAGTGATAAGCCAGAATGAAACAGAGAGAGAGAAAATTGAAAGAGAGAAAAAAAGATGAGTGAAATAAAGAGAATGAGAAAACAAGAAATAAAAAAAAAAGAGAAAGAAAATAAGAGTAAGAAAGATGATAAAATGGAGAATGAAACCAAAGGAAAGATTTTTAAAAGCCATCTGTTCTGTGCCATATTGCCAACAATAGAAAGCCAGAAATAAGTTCAAAGACTGAAATAAATGTATTTGAATATATTAACTATTAATTCCTCTCACTGATACACAAATAAAAAAGGTATGGTCCCATACATTAATTTCTAACTTTGTTATATTTTATTTTTGGTTACTATAATTTCACTGATCAATAATTTATAAAAATAAAAAAAAATACATGTACACAACAAGAATATCTGAAACAAATGGTAAAGAAATAAATAAAAATTAGTAGTGTTTTTCTTTTTTGGTAAATACAATTGAGCTTATTTACATTATTTATATTTGGATGGATGTTTGGCCCATGGGACAATAGCCTAGTGGATTAAAAACATTGGTTGGTTCATGAATTTGCTGACAAAGTAATTGTGAGTTCAATTCCTGGACTGGATAATATAGATGTAGGTACAGTAGAATTAGAGCAAACAGTAATTGATTAATACAAATTAGAACTAGATGTAGACAGAAGAACAAGATCGATCTATTCCTGTAGATTAAATAAAAACCTCAGTTTGAAATTCCCTGAAGGTTAACCAAATTGACAAACCTGAAGAAGGCCAGAATGCACTATGGCTGAAACATTGTGATAATAACAATGAGGATATTAGTTTGAAGATAAACAATGTAAGTAATGATAACTTCCAGAAATTCAGACAAAAATCAGAAAGTGCTTGTTCTTCATTAGGTATATATGTTCAAATATATTTACAACATATATACATAAATTTACCACTGTCAGCTGTTACTGAACTCATTTATGTGAACATTTTCTAATGTTGATTAACTTGATTATACTAATGTCGTGTAATTAAGTTATTACACCAATTTTTCGGTGATTTACTTAAATTAGGATGGAACTAACAACCATTTTTATTTAACCTTATCACTCTCTATATAACTTTATTTTATGTACAAAATGTTTATCCTACTATTGAAGGTGATTGTGATCCTTGAACAGTAATGTGTTTGAATTTCCTAGTTGTGTTGTCATATCCTGCTATGGCAATAGAAAACAACTGAGTGAAATTAACAATAAGATACTGCAGTTGAGAGGCCTTGAAAAAGAATACAATGAAAAGGAAAATGATATAAATAATGCAGAGTGCTAAAGGTTAAACCATAATAATGGCATTTCTTTTTGAAAAAAAAAAAAGAAAGAAAAAACTGACTCAGAAGTAAAAAAAAAAAAAAAAAAAATAGTAACTCAGTAGATCAAACATGGCATCCAAAGTTTGATTTCTGTAAAAGAATGGACATAATCACCATTATTAGACCACAAGCTTTGTGTGGTAAGATTTTGAAAAATCTTACCACAGAAAGCTATGAATTTAGCTGGAACTTTTTCTAGATTGAATAAGCAAGCTTAAACCTCCAATTCTAGAAAATATTTTCTAAAATAAATCTGTTTTGCTTTACAAAAATCTAACAAGAAAACAACAGACTATGTAATAAAAAATAAAAAGAAATAAAGTCTTGCCTACAATATACGAACCATGATAGTATGTCAATATATTATGATAAAAAATTCAACTGCTGTAACATACCAGTGACAAGATTTTTTGTTTTCATTCAAGAAAAAGTTAAATCAGGCCTTCTCAAAGAGCATTATTATTAAAGGAAAGTGATTTCAGCTGGAATTGAAACTATTAGACAAATATTTCTTTTGCCTAGTATATATTACACAACCTCCCATACACAAGTACATTAACTATTCATCTCAAAGCAATATCTTGGTATACATTAGTCTAAAAATGCTTGTTTTGGCCAAAATTGTGTGCATATGTATTCACGATTTCTTTTATTACTTTTTAAAACAACTTAAGCAACCATTCCTTAAAAACGTGCATTCAAGTTTCACCTTCTGTTGCTAAAACCATTTAAAGAAGGTATTTTTGAAGGGGAATTTAATTTTTTTCTAATTAATGAAAAAGAGACAGTTGAACAATGACAAATAAATAAATAAAGCTGATTATATAGTAAATATTAAAATATATGAATATAAAGAATTTAATTAAACAAATTCTCAACAGTGAATATATAGCACAATTGTAGCTTTCCAACTGATTGGTGTCTCTAACTGGATCAAAATAAATTATTGCAAAAATGGCTTCTTACTAATCATGTTGAAGTCTGTTTAACATTCTAACCTTGACTTATTTGAATGATTTGTGTTTCTGTGTAAAAATTGTTCAAGTTGCAGAGAAGAGAGTTGAAAAGCTTTGAGTTTTATCTGCATACATATACAGATTTTCAACCTTGTTATGGCTTATGATTCCTTTGATAATGGCTATATGGCACTCAGCAAAGAAGAGAGCTGCAAAGATGTAGATCTCTTTTTTCACCTCACAAGAATTCAGTTCCCACAATTTTTTTGTTTTTTTTTCATATAACAAAGCATGAAATCAATTCTTGAATTGTTTTTTTTTCTACATCAGAATTTAATTTAAATTTTCAATGTTAAAATTTTATTTCTATTTTTGCTGCTAGTTCATAAAAGATTTTAATTTGTGATTTGAATAAAACCTGGCCCCATAGTAGTCCCAAGGACTGACAGGAGATGCCACTATATTGGCATTGTTAGCAAGATAAAAACAATTGTATATCATTTGACAGGACTATGTCACAGTTTATTTATCACATCTTGACCTTCAAACTGGGATCAAAACATAGTATCCATTTTCTTTAAATTATGGAGAATCATATTCTGAGGATTCCAACTCTAGCTGTATATTCATCATTGCACTGAAAAGGGAGGGTTCGTGAATACTGGCATCAGCATGACAGTAGTCAAAGAGACTGGACAATTTTTGTCATTGACTCGTATATACAAATGGGGGTACCCTACATTAATCTAACTTTGTCAAATTCTATCACAGTTTATTTATTAGTTATGAGAAAGTTTTTTTTATATTGACAATTAAAAATTTATCAAAGTAAATTTTTAAATCAAACCCATTGTTTGACGCTTATATTAAAGAATCTTGAAGCCAGCAAATTTCCTTTTAAAAAGAGAGAAAAGAATTCATGAGAAATAGAGAGAAACAAAATTTTTTTTCAATCATCTAAACAGAAAAATCAGACAAATTTAAACTCAGACACATGACCTTATTGATTAAATATGGTCCCACTGTGTCACAATTTGAAACACTGAAATAATGACTAAACTCAATTATAAAAAAAAATATATTGAGTTCACAAAAATCTATTTTCCAAGGAAATTAACTACTGTTACTAAATGAGAGACATTTCTGTAATTCTAAAAGATTTTGAACTCCCTGCATCAGGCACTAAATAAAATCAGAGAAATAAGCAAAGCAACAATGATCTCACCCTTCTGACAGTTTTTATACCTTACCAGTGGGATGTGTGCATTATTTTTATACTTTTGTTGCCATCCTAAAGATATTAGTCAACAAATAAAGATAGCAGAATTCCACAGTTATAATAACAATCAACAAATGCTTTATCAAAAAATAACAGCAAATACCACACAATTAGGTCAATTTATTATGTCATTCTTTTATTTGTCTTTGGAAGTTGAAACATATTTAATCATATTTTCTGTACTTGTGTTTGTGTGTGTCAGACTAGGAGTTTAGAAGTTATCAGATTATTTCATTTCTTTTCACATTTCAACAATTGTTTTGCAATATTTTACATAAAAAATGACTAAATAAATTACATTAAGACATTTTAAATCTTTAAATTTTAAAATTTCAGTTAACAATAGTTTCACATTAAACTGAAGTCCGATTAAAAAATAGTTAAACACAAATATTCAATCATTTTATCTGATCAGTTGTATTTAATTAAGACAATGCAAAAAGGCATCCTATTTTAATACTATACTCAGGCAAAAATAGGAAAAGTATCTTCATTATCAGAATTTAAAAGATTTTCTTTGTAAAATACACACAAAGGATAAAGTATTAAAGTGTTTTGAAAGTAATTACATTTTAGCAGGAAAGATATAAAAATGAAAGCAAGATAAATTTATTGAAATATAATTTGTTACCAGTAACAAAGCCATATAAAATATTCCTGGTTAAAAGACTGCTGCAGATGTTGAAATGTGTTCAGTTCTCAAGTAAAAGATTATGAGAAATCCAAATTCCCTCTTTACAAGTTTCCCTAATTAAACTTTGACATACATTATAAACAATATACTAGTAGATAGAAGAAATGATAAACTAATTCTAGACGCTACCATTCAACCGTAGTTCTGCAATGGTTTGTTGACAGCTCCTTGCCTTAAATTGTCTGAACCTCTATTACAGATAGCAATCAAAAGATACTGAGAAATGTACCAAGAGTAAAAAGCAACAGATATGGAATTTATTTTGGTAATATTTTTTAATAGTAATGAGCAGTATAGAGATTTTCCAAATAATTCATGTGGAATTGGCAAGCCAAATTCAAATTACAACCTAGTCTTTTGCCCTAACTTTTGGACTAAAGTTAATCCATTTTTCTCTCTCTAGCTATGGACAGGGCACTTCAATGTTGTGTGACAGCAAGTTTGTCTTACTAGATCCATAATGACTGAATAGTGAGTTCAATCCTCACTGGGTGCCCCATACTTTCAGCCTTGTGCCACATCTAAGCTGTGCTTAAAAAATTCTCTCTCTAGCTATGGACTAAACAGTAGGTTAAACTGGACTAAGCTTTTTTTTTTTTTTTAAATCATTTCACCCCAAGCAAAGCATTCCACTGCTACTATAGTGCAGGGGGTTACATAGGGGAAGGTGGTGAGAGAGTGATTAGATATAGGAAATATCAGAAGGAGGGTGATAGATGAGTAAGGAGGTACATAGGAAGAGTGTTTGAGAGAATGGGTGCGAGTTAGTGTGTTAGGAGGTGTCTATTAACCTTACATTTAAACTCCTGGAGATTGTAGCTGTCAGGGAAGCAAGTATGCGGAAGGCAATTCCACAGGCAGGAAGTGCGAGAAAAGCTGTTGGAGTAGAAATTGCGGTTACATTTTATCGATTTCACTGTAAAAGGGTGGGACCTAGTTGCTAATCTAGTATCTCATGCAAATTCGTACCTAGGGGGCACCAGTGATCTAAGTTCATCGAAGCAGAAGCCGTGAAAGTATCTATAGAAGAGGCACAGGGAAACCACATCATGCCAGTGAGAGAGTGACTGCAGCCGGTCAGCCAAGTCGGTATAGATCACATTACAGATTCTCCATTGTATTTTGTCAAGAACCCCAAGGAGAATAGCAGAGGCACTCGGCCAGATGGAAGATTTATATATGTACAGGATAGATTCAGGCAGAAAGAACTTCCAGGCCCTGCACAGAGAACCGACTTTCATAGCAGCAAATTTAGCAATGGATTCGATATAGTCACTCCACTTGAGATCTGCTGAGAGTGTGAGGCCAAGCAGGCGTAGCGTTTTACTCTCTGGGAGGAAAGCCTGTTCCATGCTAATGGGAGGTAGGTGCGGTTGTCTAAAAATACAAGCCAATGGAAAAAAAAGTCACTGCTATTATTGATAAGAAATCATGACATTTTACAAATAATAAAAAGTAATGTATAGAGAACCAGGAAGCACTGAAGAAACATGGCATTAAAAGAGAAAAAAAATGGAGTATTCAAGATAGAAATGAAAACTATATTTACCACACATTTTGATAATAAAAAGCCACAAATAAAGGAACCTGGATCAAATAGATTTTAGAATTCAAATACATTCTACATTCTTTTCATTTGGTTTAAAACTGTAGACTTAACCCAGAAAGAACTTAGCAAGGTCGGTCATAGAACTGCAGTGATTCAGAAAAAGCAGATGATTTTTCTGGATAGTTTCTTTTTCATCTCTAATTTAAATTTAGCTCATCCATATGTTTTGGACTTTGAACCAATAGAAAAACATTTCTACAAAATATTAAGTGTTAGGTCATGTTATAACTAAGAAAAAAAAGGAACAAAAATTTCCTTTTTTTTTTCAAACATTTTCCCACCAAAGCGTCTTCTACTTACCTGCACATAATAAAAGAGAAAAAGCAAACCTTTATTTCTAGCTCTTGTGGATATACGACTCATTTTCATGACACTAGGATTCTGATTTTTCATGAGTAAAATTTAATGTCTTTAATACTTGAATTCATATAGGGAGATATTACACTAAAATTTATCTTTTAAAGCATTTTAGCACTATTTCTATCATAACAGAAATATTTTAAATACTTTCTATTTCTGTGATTGAACTTTGTCTTTATATATTATTCTTTTGAAAGAAATCTGAATGAAAATTCATTGGCTGTTTTATTTTCATATTTGTTTTTTCTTTTTAGTATGCTTTTGTTCCAGTCTATTTTAGTTAATAATTGACTCATTTGCCAATTTGAATACTACAATCTTCCCACAAGGCTAGTGTACTGATGATGAGGTGGACTATGCTAATAATATAGGCATCCATGATTGAGATAAGAATGATCTTAAACAAAAAAAAAAAAAAACAAAAAGATAAAAATCAACATCCTCTTCTAAGGGTTCTAAGAAATAGGATTCAAGATAAACCTTTCAAAAACTATTATCTGGAATTTGAATGAAAGCAATAATGATGCACTGAATCTATCAAAAAAAATTCAGAATGTGAAATTAATAAATACTAAAATATTCCAAGATATTTGTATACAAAATAAGGACAGTTGATGTAGAATAAGCTATACTAAGAGGATTCAGAAAGAGTTGGATGAGTCTAATGGTGATTATGAAGGCATTTAGAGTGAGCACTAGTGATGTCAATGTTATGCCTCCATTCATCTTCCGACAGAGCCTCAGAATCAACACAGGCCTACATCAAGTGTTTGAGGAGGTAGTGCTGCCCTGGGTCAAGAGGGTGGCTTCTAGAAGAACCTATGTTTAGCAATAGGACTCTACATCATGCCACACAAGCAGGAGAACCCAGTCATGGCTGTTAGACAATTTCAGCAACCACATCACCCCTTACATCTGGCTGCCTAACTCCCTAAACTGCAAGCCTCTTGATTATTAAATGTGGATTGCAATTGAGCAAGAGACCAACAGAAGATGAACTGAAAGCAAGGATTACAGCAACATTCACCAACTTAAATAAGGAGAATGTCCAAAAGAGATGCAAGAAATCCTAAGACTTCTGGAGGCCATGGTTGAAGCAAATAGCAATTTTATTGAATTAATTTACTCTTTAGCATTTCAAGATATTTTTATGTAATTTTGATAAATATATCTGTAAAAATGAGATGTAAGTATTATTTTCATTTTTGCATATGTTAGACAACAATTCATCCATCACTACCATATAGGAGGACATATCACATAGCAGTTTAGTACTCTTTTCTTTGTTTCTAGCAAAATATTCCTATTTCTTAGCACTCTGAATGCTTCCTTGGCTATCCCAATACACTCTGTTAAAACACTTCCCAGATATTTAAATATCCACACTTGTTTAGATAAATAAACATATCAAATGAATTACCAAAAATAGTATGATACAACTATAGTATTCACGGTAATAATTCAGTAGATATATTTGAAACCAACCATAATAATAACCACGGCTGTCAAAATAAAAGTTCTTGAATAGTAGTTGTATTACAAATGATAATGGGAATAAAACAGTCAAAAATCTAATTACACCAAAGAAATGATCGGTCATGACAATAGCTGTTGATTTACATCATCACACTTGTAGCCTTAACTAAATGTATACATAGTCAATGAGTGTTAGAAAAACAAATGTTGTTATATACCTATTTGCTTGGTCAAGTATTCTTATCTTAGTTGCTACCAATGCAATATTTCAGCTATTCTACCTACCAAATTTCTTCAGTTAACTGTTGTAATTAAATATCTTGTACGAAGTTAGAAGCAAATCTCTTTATTAGAATAGATTATTCTCATTCAACTGTCCATGCTTGAGCAGATCTCACATCAGTTAATTCTATCTTATTAATTTGTTCTTGGGATATTGTACCAGAGTATATGACTTTTTTGTACTACCTAATCTAGGGATTGAACTTAGATAACTTGATTCACTTAATGAACATGTTTATATTTTAGGCTATGTGTCATACATAATAATTTGGTAGTGGAAACTTGGATCCTTAACCTGAAAATTGCTTGTCTGCCTCTTCAGATGGACTAGAGTAAATGGCTTTTACACTGTCTGTAATGTATTTAGAAGGAATGTTTGAGTATTAGTGCTAGTAGAACAGTAGAGCTTAAACTAAAAACAAGTTATTTCTTAATTAATGGCTCTTATATAGTGTTTATTTTTATACTAGGCCTACTGAAGTATTTATTAGAGCCTAGTGTGTTTGGATCCTTTTAATCACCTTAGTGCAGCTCATTATCATTTGTTCTGACATCATTCCATAACAGTTGGTGACCCACTCTTTTTCATCAACACAAAGATGTGATCTTTGGAAATGTCAAATATAAAGAATGCAACAGATCAGTTTTGTTGTTCAGACTTTACATATGCAACTTTCCAAAATAATACACTTTTTTTTTTTAGACAAAAAGATCAGGTTAAATGACAAATGCCAATAACTTTGTAAATATTCTCATCTTTGTTATTAAAATCACAATGTTTTGGCTATTGCACCCACCAGCCTTCAGGTGAATGTTTACCCAGATAACATTCAGGGAATTTTAACCTGAACTTTTTATTTAATCTACTCTGTACAACCATATAAAACTCTAGATTCAGGATTATCCTACTGCTGGTTTCAGTTTGACTGAAATGACTACAAAACCCATTTCCCACCCAAATTTATAGGCAAAAGCATACAAATGCATGATGGGATTTCTTCCTAGCCAATAAAATAGGTTGGTTCTTGGATTCATCTGACTCAGTTTTGGTCTGTTTTGTCTTGAAGTCAGAATGAAAATTTTGCTTTTCCAAACTTGCTCTTGTGCCAACCTCAATTCTTTGTGAACTTTTTGCCTTATTACTCTTCATTTGCTTTGCATATGTTGTTTGCTTGCTTTATATCATCTTTTATCCTGTTGTTTTTATTGTAATTGTTTATTGCAAACATTTTAAAATCTGCTGGGCAGTTCTGCCATTTATTTACATTTAACCATGGGCACTTACTCTACAGTTTCAAACATTAAAACATTAATTTAGTGGCATAGTAATTGTAAGTTCAGTTCCTAAGCCAGGAAGTACAGAATCAGACTCAGTAGAAAGAGAATTAGCAATAAGTGAGAAATGCTAGAAAAAAACAAGATGACATACTACTAAATATGGACAGTAAAACAAGAAAAAATTGTGGCCATAGATAAAATAAAGATATCAGTCTGACATTCTTGAAAGCCAGAAATCTTAAGAGTCAAAAGATTAAAATAAGAACAAAGGTTAGAACATTAGTCTGACTGAAAATAATGATAATTCATCATCCCAGAAATACAGAAATTTACCATTGTTAGTATTGCTATAGAAAGAATACTGCATTTCATTCCACATGGGCAATCAAAAAGCCCAGTTTTATATAATCAAGAGTTGAAATGTTTTCAAGTAAACCAAAAATCCTTTTAAAAATATATCTGATCATTTAGCTAGATTTGTGAGTCAGGCAGAGAAATTTTCAGCATCTTTTCATATGTATGTGAGTGTGCGAATCTCTATACAAACACATGCATACATATCTTCTATATGCCCTGTCCCTTCAAGACAGGGCATATAGAAGATATGTATGCAGATAGAAGAATACATAGAGAAGAAGATATGTATGGCCTTCTCCATCTCCCTTTCCCTTGTTGCTCTTAATACCCCTTCTGTTACTCTACTCAATCCCCACTCTAACATCTATCTGTCCAAGTTCAAGTATGTCATTCATTGTTTTCCATTGTCTCTCTTCTCCTCTATCCATCCTGTGAGCATCAGATTCTCCAATCCCTCCTTCCTCATTACATATCCCAAAAACTTCAGTTGTCTTTCACTGATGCCAAGTTTCCTTTTCATGTCCATTCTCTCCAAAACCTCATCATTGCTCACATGTTCTGTCAATGGTATCTTCAGCATCTTTCTGTAGAACCACATTTCAGTTGCTTTAAGTCTTTCCTTCATCTCTGATGAGATTGTCCAGTGTTCACTGTCATATTGAAGAACAGACATCACATAACAGTCCAGTACTCTCTTCTTTGTTTCCAGCAAAATTTTCCTGTCTCTTAGGAAAATTCCACTGGATACATAAATATATTAATATTACTCTTTATTTAAATATTGCTTACTTTTAGGTAGGACAAAGAAAATGATTTTGTTGCCTTCAAGCAAGTGATCTACCAGTCAGTTGGCTTCCCAAACATTTCTGAATTTATAGTAATCTGTAAAATGCTGAACAGAAATATGAAACAAATTATACACAAATTATTTTTGGTATTTAAAATATGTGAAATGAAGCAAAATAAAAATAAAAATTCTCAAATGATTCAAAATGATTTTTATAATTAAACAGTAGATAAAAAGACCAGCAGATATAAATAAATATACTGCTTAATTATAAAAACCCATTAAAAATAAGGTTAAAAAAAATAAATTAAAAATATGTCAGGGTTAATCCATTCTGTAATGTATTTCATAGAATTTAGTAAATAAAGTGTCTTTTATATTAGGATAAAAAAACAAAGCAGATATGAATTCTTTGAAAAATCAGAAAAATGTGTGTTTAAAAGCATTATTTTAGACTTTGACCGTAAATCCTTCATGGTTGAACAATCTAAAACACATCAGATCAAGTTCAAATCCTGCCAGAGTATGCAAATTTTCCTAACAAGATTTCTCAATTATTCTGGCCAGTAGATATAAATAATTATACTGTTTAATTCTCAAATACAAGTATCCATTAAAAATAATGTTTAAACAAGTAAATTACATATATAATTTGTTTTTTTTAGAGTTAAACAGTATATTTATATCTAGTGGCCTGAATAATTGATAAACCTCGTTAGGAAAATATGTGTCCTCTGTATGTATCATTAGCATAGTGTCCCACAAAATAGATGCATTTATGCATGGATCAGTATTTCTGTCTAAGATCAAAGTAGTATTTATGTACTGTGAAAAATCTTAGATAAAAAAAGAAATATGGGTTTTAAAATTTAATTTTGTATGAAAATAAAACTACACTAATTTTGGTAAAATTTCTTTCTCTTAAGTGGCATATAGATTTTTCTGGTTATTCAAAATATTTAAGATGACTGACAATCAAAATTGTTATTGCAATATTTTAATAAATTTCTATTTTTCACATATTTTGAAATTTGGTTCAAGGTTACTGACAAATTGTGACAAATTTACAAAAATATAGTAAGTCTTACTAATTAACCTGTAGCATAGAGAGAAGTGGATTCATACTTTTCCCAAGGGTATTTGTGCATAAGGGAATATAACCAATGCAATGAAAATTGGAACTTGGATCTCTGATTAACAATTAACAATTGAAGGTCTGTTTCAAGAGAAGCAACCAGGTTTATTTTGTCAGCCTTGGCAGATTTCCTACTGACACGGGAGTAAATGGTGGTGTCATCTGCATAGATGCCTACTTGGGTACTGATGACATCAGAAAGATCATTGATGAAGACCAGAAACAGCATAGAACCTAGGATAGAGTCTTGAAGATCACCTGCATTCGTGTAAAAGGATTGAAAGCTTGCCTGTTCAAAATGACTTCATTTCACAATTCAATAAAAACAACTGGATTAAATCAATCATCCTGATACGCTGCAGCCCTGGAGCTTACACAGAAGGCTCGCATGTTAAACACTTTCAAACACTTTTGAGATCTAAAGCAACAATTTGAGCTTGGCCATTATTATCAAGAGCCTGGTATACATATTCAGTGATGGTCATTAGCACTTCAGTTGTAAACCTGATGAAGCAGAATCCATATTGTTTGTCTGAGAGTAGGTCAGAAGTAAATATATTTAAACTGAATATATTTTCAAATGCAATATTGAAATTTGATCATTTTGACATCAACAAAGCAACAAGTACCAAACTATTAAAAAATGAAAGACATGTTTAAATTTTACTTGTATATGCAAAGAGACAATAAACCAAAATTATATTAAATTTTGAGTGGGACTTGAACATGCTTCCTAAACTGTTCTTACTAGAAAGTGATGATCCATGTGAGACATGACACTAGGTTTGCCATACTGATTGTACTGAAATGTACAATCTCTTTGTGACAGTAAACTGAATATATTTCCTAATAAATGTAGCCTTTAAAAATAGACAATTTTTATTTGAAATTTGATCATCTTGCCATCAGTGAAGTAGCAGTTACCAAACTAGTACCTATAAAACCTTTAAGAAAAAAGAAAAAAATTCAGACAGAGATCCAAAATAAACTGATTTACATTTTAATGGGAGGCTATTATGTAAATATTTGGTACAATTTTCATTGGTCTAATCATAGCAGAAAGTATTAAAGCTTTTTCCCACTACAACAGTTTAGATTCAAATAATGACAGTAAATTAAATAAACTAAATAAACTAGAAACAAACTAAAAGAATAAATTAATTTAATGATAAAGAAAATGAAATATGAGTGGAGAGATTGAAAATACTTAAATAAAATCATTTTCTAAGCTTTTCAAGACAGCCTCCCAACAAATATGGAAGTATCAATCATCTTAGTCATCCAATGAAGGACATTTCCTGTTTATAAAAAAAATTATGTCCATTAATGTTTAATCTAAAAGCTAAATACAGTTGATATCTTTGTCATGTTACCACCCAGAAAGGTTGTATAGCTTGTCCAATGTTTTTCAAAAGACCCATCTATCAGTCATATATCAAAATTGGTATTCATTCATATTTACAACACTTGGGATGCTCTGATACCCTGACACAATTTTCTTTTAAAGTAGATTACAAATAATTGAATGCCAAATTCAAATAGAAAAAGGTCATTGCATTTTCAGTTATTTTGCTACTCTTTACAATTCTATTCAAGTTTTAAGTATAGAGACTACGTAGGACACACATGACTTGACACATTTGGATGCTGTTCCCTACTTAATTCAATGAGCTCACATTTTTTTCTTTTTTACATCTAACATTTTAGTTCTATTTATTTCCAGCTGAGAAACTACTAATTAAGTGTTTAATTATATTTCCTATATAGACCTCTTGAATCCTTTTATTAGAAATGTTTTTTCTTTTAATTCTATATTTGAATCACTTTTAAACATGATATGGAATTAAGTCACAAAAAGGTATGTAGTCCAATAAAAACCAGGGAAAGGGATTTTGTGCTGCATTACTGAAATCTCTTCCCCAGATAAATAGTCTTCTGTGCCCCTCACACTTATTCTCTCTATATAAATAAGAAAAATGATTTTCTCTTATGAAAAATTTATTTCTTTAACAGATTTAACATGGATGGTTGATGTTATAAGGTGAGTAGTGGTAAAAAACAGAGTGAGGCCCAATAAAAAATAAAACAAAATATATAGACAAAAAAAAAGAATTCAAATTAAAATAAGGTATTTGCAGTTTTCTTTAAAACCCTTATCTCTGTCTTTCTCTAAACTTCTTCCTATACTTTCCTCAACTAACAAGAAGGCAACTCTCAAATAAAAAGAGAAGACTGAACCCAAGTGAAAAATACCGGAAGTTTGCAGGATCAGAGACTACTTATTTGTGACTGAAAAATAACAAAAATCATGGAGCCTCCATGCATAACTTCCATTATAAAAAGAAAATGAAAAAGAAATGAACAGCAGAAAATAAACTAATTTTGGCCAATCAAAAAAGTTGATACAAACCAATGTTCACACCAGAATATCAGAATCCAGTTGAAATGGATATAAACTTTTTTTAAATCATTCCCCCCCGCCCGAGCAAGGTGGTACCACTGCTGATGCACAGGGGGCTACATAAAAGAGTAAAAGTTTAAGCAGAAGGAGAGCAAAGAGAAAGATGAACCAGTTACAGGGGGTGTCAGAGAAAGAACAAGAGGAAGATGGGAATGCAGGTGTGATGACAGTTGTGAAGGTAGAGTGAGAAAGGAAAAGAACAACATGCATGTGGTGATGTGGAAAAGACGAGGAAGGACTGGAGTCAAATGGATATGAAATGGGAATTGACATTGCATTTAAATTCCTGGAGATTGTAGCTGGCAAGGAAACAAGTATATGGAAGGGAGTTCCACAGGTGGGAAGTACAAGAAAAGAAGCTGCTGGAGTAGAAGTGGTGGCTGCATTTGGTAGATTTAACTTTAAAAGAGTAGGACCTTGTTGCCAGTCTGGTTGCTCAAGTAAATTCTTGTGGAGGGGACATCAGTGAGCTAAGCTTGTCAGAGCAGAAGCCATGAAAATATTTGTAGAAGAGACAGAGGGAAACCAAATCCCACCAGTGAGAAAGTGGCTGGAATCAAGCTGCCAAGTCGGGGCCGACCACATTACAGATTCTCCTTTGGAGCCTGTCGAGAACCCTGAGATGAATAGCAGGGATACCTGACCAGATATGACAACAGTATTCTATGCACAGTCGTATAGTTGATTTGTATATGTGCAAGATGGACTCAGGTGGAAAAAAACTTCCTAGCTTGACACAGTGACCCAACCTTCCTAGCAGGAGACTTAGCTATTGATTCAATGTAATAGTTCCACTTGAGGTCAGGTGAGGCTGAGGAGGTGCAGTGTATTGCTTTCAAGGAGACTCACTTGGTCCATGCTTATGAAGTGCAGGAAGAACTGCCTGTGGCGGTTGACAGATAGCAGCTTCGTTTTAGAAGCATTGAAATTTACAAACCATTTCTTACCCCAGTCTACCATAGAATGGAGGTCCTTCTCAAGATCAGCAGTGAGGTTATGTTGTCTGTCTCACCAGATTTCTTACTGATGCGAGGGTAATTGGTGGTGTCATCAGCGTAGATGTCTACTTGGGATTTGATCACATCAGGGAGATCATTTATGAAGATCAGAAAGAGTGTCTGGCCTAGAATAGAGCCCTGGGGGACACCAGCGTTCATGTGGTAGATGTGAAGATAGTTTTTAACTTTTAAAAATTTCTCTTGCAGTCTATTTCTGTTCTTTCTTGAGACATATCTGGTATCCCCCATACCCAGATGAAAACCCCACTCTCCCAGCCAGTGGATCATATATAGGGTAGCTAGTACCAATTTGAACTGTCAATTTGGTCTCTGCTAAAATGGTAAATCTGTATAGAAATTGTAAGCATTTTTACCTTACTGGCCATCCCAATTGTGGGCTATAAAAATTTTTTTCCTTTATTTTTTCTCTCCTCTTTACAAAATCCTACCATTTTATTCATGTCCAGTCTGAACTGGTGTTAGATTTCATCTATGCTTGAAATTTTTTTTTTAAACTGTAAGTCATTTTCATGTATTTTTTAATTTATCTATATTTCTCTCCCTTTGAATCTGTTTTCATGTCTCTGTTATCTATAATTGAATGTTTGCCATCATATGGTTTTTTTTTAACTTTTAGAAACTTCTCTTGCATTCAAACTTTTACTAAATTAAAACTTAGTATAAAAAAAAAACAAAAACATGACACCTCTGAACTAGAAGCAAAAGAGATGGCAAGAGTGACAAACGAAAGAGAACAGAACAAAAGAATAGTACTGTGTAGAAACTAGCCAAGTGTGACATGCAAATAAGTAGTTAAATGGTCATTATATTTCTGCCTGCTTAGGACCAAGAAAAACATGGTAGATTGACACTAATCTATTTCTAACATTACTACTAACCCTATCCATGGTCTATCTTCAAAATAATCGAAACAGTCATTTCTCCAAATGGCTACAAATATCCATCTTATAAACGAACATTTTGCTACACTGAATACCTAAGGACTCACTAATCCCTGTAAAGCAAATAAATAAAAGTATATAATTTATTTTACACTCTCGAGTCAGTTTGTTTCATTCTAAAGTTTCTAACAAAGAAAAATACCATCACCTAACCACATAAATATACATGAAACAAAAAGAAAATTTAGAAGAGTAGGTTAAAAGAGTAACGACATGCGTTGTGGATATTGGCTCGGACAGGAAATCAGAGAGCCAGTTTCAAATTCCAGTTGAATTCATTACACTCACTTATGCACAAATACTCTTGGGAAATGTATTAATCTATCTCTTCACTCCAAACGTGGGTCAAATAACAGAACAGATTGGGTTTTAAAGCCTTGGTTGGCAACCAGTCTGTCATAGAAAGTAATAGCAACCTACTAAAAGAGACATGATCTCCCAAGCATGTTTCATGTAAAGCACTTAACTAAGATTTAAAAAAAAAAAAATCTATTAAAATTTTTATTCTTTCCTGTTGTAATTTCAACAATGTTTGCAGTAAAAGTGAAGAGGAAACATAAGAGTAACAGGTAGAGTTGTTATATAAATAGGGAAAAATGCCCTTCACTCTAGTTTTGAGAAAATCTCATTAACACTTAAAGGTCAGAAAAGGTTGCATGAATGTTAAACAATTAAATAACAAGAAAATTCATTTTTTAATGGGAGATTTTATGCCTATTTTTTTACTTTAATTAAATACAAAAACTATAAAAATAATATTTTAATTCTTTTAAATTATAAAAATAAATAAAGAAAGAAAAATAAGCACAAATGTTTCTAAAGTTAATATTTTTTAATAGTGTGAACTTCCTTGTAGCATTCCATGCACAATGGAGTTGTGCATTTTGTACCAAGTTGTCATTATTTTTGCCTCTTCAGTTAATTCCCATATGTGATACATACATAGGCGATTGTATCAAAGAGCCATAACTGATGGGGCAGGGGATTTTTCCACACTAGGTTACCATTGCTTTCTACAGTAGAGTTGCTGCCAATCAAGGTTATAGAACCCAATATGTCCTGCTATTTAACCCATAAATGGAGGGAGAAGCAACAGATTAATACTTTTCCCAAGAGTATTTGCATGTAAGTGAATGCAACAAATTCAACCAGAATTCTAACTTGGCTCTTTGATTTCTTGTTCCAAGCTGATATCCTTTACGCCATAATGCTTATTCTCCAAAAAGTATGCATGCAGACATAGCACTGTCTTTGATTTGTTCCAATTTTATTTGCAGGCAAATGCTCCAGGAAATGAAGGATTCCTAGTAAATAGTAACTTGATGAATCCTAGAGATGCTATCAAACATTTAAACACAAATTATGAATGAATAATGCCCAGATTATAGAAAAAAGGTGAAAGCTTAAGCTTTTAACACAAAAAAGCTTAAATTTCCTAAGAATTGTTTAGAAACTTTGATGATATTCAGTCATCAACTGATGATACCTGCCAATTACTGAATACTTGATGAGGGTTGGAAACTGGATCAGCCAAAATGTAATAACAACAGCAAATATATAAAGAATGATTTAAACTGTCTGTACTCACTACCAAAGAAAAAACGATCTGAAACCAAACCCTCTTTATATCTACGTAAAAAATTAAAACAACATTGTAGCGTTTATTGTTTGTTTATGAAAGTATAATTTGTTATTAATAAAAGAAAATAATTTACTGTCAGTCATGATTGAATTTCTTCATCTTTAACAATGACTTTTTACTTCCATTTACTGTTGCTATAAATTAATAAAAGCAATAAGCAAACTAATCGAGTAATTAATGTTTAAAAAGAAACTGTTCATTTTTTATTCATTGAGCTTATTCTCTCTGCCAGAATATAAATAAAGAAAAATGTTATCCTCTTATGAAACATTAATTTCCTTAACTGTGATTTAGTAACAAGAGCAATCAATGTTATAGGGTAGTGGAGATAGAAAACAGATTTAATAAAATTTATACATGCATGAAACATAGAAACAGTTTAGAAATGAGAAAATGACAAAGAACAATATTTTGATTCTTTCTTGTAAAAAATCTTAATGTTTGCAGCAAAGGTGGAAAGAAAACAAAGATAAATTTGTTCTACAAATTAGGGAAAAAAGAATATATATCAATTATACTTGAGTAACTGAGGAGAGTTCTGAGGTGTGGCTAGATTAAAATGTTTTTCCTTGGTTTTCTGTCTTGGATCAAGGTACCATCTGCACACTCTACCTTAGTATTTGTAAAATTTACTGTGCTGTTTAAGCAGCACAAACTGGTATAGTGGATATGTCACCCGCTTACTTAACTCCAAATCAAATGTTCTATTCACATCAGGATTAACTTTTTATCTACTTGACAGAAATTACAAAGGAAAATGAATTTATACAGAAAAGCATGACTTTATAATTAATTTTAAAAATTTAGTGGTATTTACTAAGTTTAGATAAAGAGTTAAATTATGATGATAAAAAGATTGTGAGATGCCAAATTCCATGTAAAGGAGGCATATTCAAATTGAAAATACTAACTAATCAGAAAATCTTTGTATTTTGAGATTGTAAAATTACAAGTTGGATTGAGTTATTTGAATTTTAAATTATTTCAAATGTTAAATTAAAAACTTAAAACAATTTAATTTGTACTTGAAGATTTTATTTAGGTTAAAAAATATATTTTTACTAAATAACAGATATAATAAATCAGCACTTCTGCCTTGAATCAGAGAATCTGTTCTACCTAGGATCAAATGTTGATCCTTGGTTTTCTACCTAAGTTCAGTGTAGTATCTGTGCATTTTACTTTTAGTATTTATAAATTTTACTGTACTGTTCAAAGAGGAGAATACTAGTGTAGGGGATATGTTACTTGCCTACCTAGCTCCAAATCAAAAGTTCAAATCGCAGTGGGATTAACTTAATAATTGTATATCTGATTGCTTTAACTTGACAGAAGTCACAAAGAAAAATAAAGAAATACACAGAAACATCACACATGTGACTAAATTATATCTTATTCCCAGATTTAAAGAAATTACAATTTATTTGGAATGATAACATTTCTTGAGTTGAATTTACAATGGATTTCATTTGCTTTTCAATTTGCTTACTGACAATAAAAAGGTTAGAATAAAAAAAATATTTATCAATATAATAGAAAAACTATCAGCAGGTTTCCAGAAAAAAATCACTACCCTTAAAAATGAATTTATTTCCTGGTTCAGCAAGTGTCCTTTTCTTAGGATTCCAGCCACACCTCAGTTGCACTTGACAGGTTTTTAACCTTTTTCAGTTAGTGAAGCATAACCAATTTGTATTCAGTCACTATTTCCCTTTTTACCTGAAAAGACTTAAAAGAAAATTGAGCAGGTGTCTTGCTGTGAAAAGTGAAACAGTGGACCTAAGAATTTTCATTCATAGTCACCTGAAAATAAATAGAAGGAATTAAGGATATTCTTCAGGTTTCTGTCTTTAATAAGCTGCAGATGGTGGTCTTTTGATGTGCTTATTTAAAAAAAATGATTTGTGGAAGAAAGGATCTGGTAATAACAAGTTTAAAATATTTTACATATTCATTTTAGCTTGGAAATTATTTTTGACTTATCTATGAAAAATCAGAACAATTTTGTTCCAAGATTATTTCTTCTCCCTCCACCTCCACTCATAATAATAGTATCTACATATTTTCTTGCTTTTACTCTTAAAAAAAGTAATTTTAGGAAAATAGAACATTTTTGGGATGAATTATTCTTAATATGCTATTAAGTTTTTTTTACTACTGTCTTCATCTTCGTTGCTAACAGAGTGTTGACCAAATTCTATGTTAAGAACGGATGTACTTTGCCAGTTTCAGCTGAAAATTCTTCCATTAGCACAAAACTTGGTTCCATAATTTCATTAGACTGTAGTGTTTTTGTTGGGAAGATGAAAAAGAAAAAACATACTAAATGACTTCTAAGGACAGCCAGATGAATGCACACATGAAAAAGATTGAAAAATATATCAATTTTATCATTGAAAAGAGAGAAAGAAAGAAAAAGGGATATTGAGACAGAAAACAGAAAGAGAGAGAGAAAACAGATTGAGTGTGTATATATATATATATATATATATATATATATATGTATGTATATACATAAAGAGAGTGAGAGAGAAAGAACAAAATGAAAATATTGAGAAAATATGGAATAAAAAATTGAAACTTTGAGAAACTTCTTTTATACAATTACAAAAATGCCTCCTCAAAAGGTGCATTTAAAATTCTCCCAAAGCTTCAAGAAATATACCAATGTTATATACAGGCTGTAGTAGAAATACCTCCCACATAATGGTATAACATTAGGAAGAGAAAGATGTCATTGCCACTAATGCCTTACCATTATGTAGGAGGTATTTCTGCTACCTGCTGTATATATTTTTTTAAAATCTTACCTCATATTTTTTTTTTCAAATATAAGACTCAAAATTTAATTTTGTAGATTAAAAGTATATTTTCAGTCTATTTTAATTAAAAATACTAGGAAAACAATCTTCTGTCTTAACTGAATATATTACAGGTAATCATATGTAGAAAAATTCATCTATTTACCAAAATAGGATTAGACTACAAATGATCAGTAACCAAAAACAAATGTATTCATGTGGTCAGTCAGTGGTCAACATAAAACTATTCTTATAACTTGAAACAAAATTCCCATTCTTTCATAGGCCAAAAGATTCAAATAGCAAGTAATCATCTGGAAAAAAAAAGGCTTTACTGAAATTAAGATTATTCATCTAAGAAAGCAGTGTATGGAATATTTGTTATCACAAAGAAAGAAAATTGCACTTTGCATGACAAATGATAGAAATTCACAGTAAATTGCACAACTTAATTGAATACCAAGTAAAAAGAAATTTGATATAAAATTTCAATTATTGAAATGTTAACAGTGTAAAATGTTTCTGCTTTTACAGAAATCAATGCTAAGTTTTTTATATCATGAATTCATTTCTCTCTTATTTATATGTAGACTATTGTCCTTATTGTTATTATTACAATGTTTTAGCCATTGTTCCCTATGGCCTTTATCAGATGCTTGTCAATTCATTTCTTTCAGGAAATTTTGAACTGAACCCTTTACTTAATCTACAGTGGGAGACTTATTATTCTGCTTAGCATGATACCAAGATCGAGAAGCACCTGATCAAACTCAGAGAAAGTAATGATTAAAATCTTATGATAACAAAAGATGAGGACAATAGTGTGTATGTAAATAACTATAACACCTCATTGTTCCTCTTATAAGGCAGTTTTTTAAAATAGATGGAGGAAGTAAACAAACTAATTTATAGACACAAATTCATAAAAAAATACTGAAAATTGATGTAAAAATGAGAATCTACCAGAAATGAAAATTCAATAAAAAGAATATATTAAGAAAATATGGCTTAAATAAGGGTTTTGTATAGCTGTATAAAGAAACTATATTCTGAAAGCAATAATATGTTGGATGAGAAAAGTAGGATGGAAAGCGAGAAGAAAGGAAGGTGGTTATGACAATATACTCCTCTATTACCAGTTGTCAGAGTCGCATACCAAAGCAATCCTAAAAGGTCAATATCATTACATCATTATAAACCTGTACTGAGTAAAGAAACAAGTCAGACTGCATTTTTCTGTCTTGCATAAAATGTCTTGATAGATTTCTGAAATAAACACCAGCTTGAAGAATGTCATTTACACTTTAAATGCAGGTTTTTTTCTTTGAAGTTATAAAAAGACAAATACTGTTAAAACATTTTTATTTAAACAATTTTATTAATTCTGAAATTGAAAACTTTTTTACTTGAAGAATTTTAACTTTTGAAACAATTTGCATGCTTTGTTCATTTCAGGTTAAGAAAAAGGAATTAAATAACAGATAATATCTTTGTGTATTTTCACTGTAAGAAAAAGAAATGAAATAACAGATAATATCTGTTTAATATCTGCAGCAAATTGGTTTAGGTAAGATTTATACTTTCTTCCCTTTCATTATAGCAACATTGTTTTTCTAACCTATTGATGTCCACCATCCTAAATGAATGGTAGGCATTAATAGGATAAAGACAGAAACCCATAGATAATACCAGGTTTGTTTATAAACCTATAATACCTTCCTTTTATTTCTTTTAGACACCCTATAATTAAATACTAGATATTTTATCTTAATTTTTATTATAATAAATTTTATGGTTGGCATTAATGGGTTAAAGAATAAAAAGAGAAACAAAAGATTCAACTGCTTTTTTGGTATTAGTATTAATACAAAAATCACAGATTGAATGAAAACTTATTTTATTTGAAAATGAAAATAGGATCCTTTGATATTGCATTTAGAAGTCTAGAAAGTCACATTAATGGCACTGGATGTGTGGCTGGTGTAATGGATAGCGGCCCATAATGAAAAGTTAGTGAGACAAATTTTCAGTTAAGTTTGTTGCATTCGTTTTTATGCAAATACCCTCATCTCATTTGCCCTACTCACAGCTATGGGTTAAATATTAAGGTAGACTAGGATCTACAGCCTTGCTTACCAATTTTAGGAAAATGAAAAAACTTAGATGAAACTCATTCAACCCTGTCAATTACAGAAACTTTATCAAGGGTTTTATACACCACAAGGCACCAGGCAGATAGCAATTAATTAACAGCATTAGGCGTGTTTAGTTTTAATATGCTTCATTTTAAAAAAATTGCTTTTGATTAGATTCTGAAAGTTGTCATATTAGACTGCATTTCTTTCAAAATTGGTGCATTTTTATTTATTGATTTTAACAAGGAGGGAAGATTCTAACAAGATAGAATAAGCAACATTTTTAGTGGATTATGTGAAACAAAACACAAAATTTGTTGCTCAATTATAAAAATTAAATGCCAAAAATGTTGCATTTTCTCTAATATTTATTCTTTGTTAAATCAAAAAATTCTTCAGATTTACCAATATTACAAAAGTTATGATGTTTTATTAATTTAATGAAATATTTTCTTTAGTTAATGCAGTGAAAATCTTTATCCTCATCTAACACAAAGAGCATATTTTTATTATTAGATTTTTAGTATTATCTTATGATTTCATTTTACTTAAAATTTGTAGCCAATGACAATACTTGTGTTCAAGTGACATGTTACATGTGTTGTGAATTTTGCTAGCAGTGAGATAATGACAAATTTACAACACTTCTTTAAAAAAAAATGTTGTTCAGAAAAAACTATGTCAGATTGTTTAAAGCTGTTTAGAATTATTCAGATATTCCTTCATTAATTAAAAAAAAAAATGAAATTCTTTCATTTGTTATTTCAAGTAAGAAAAAAAACACTCTTCTTGATAATTCCAAAAAATATTTAGTTCTTAAAGCCATAAAAAATTTGACATCACTTGACAACTAACAAACTAGCAACACACACATAGGCTTGCATTCATGACATTAATAATAGTGAAGGTTGTCAGTACAAGATTATTCTATACGAGTGGGCCTGTATCATCAAAATATTTATATCAATATGCCATCTAAAATGATGGCAACATATATTGATATACCTACTATATAGTATTTTACATTAAAACATGAGAAAAAGAAACAAAAAAATAATTCAAACCTCTGAGCATGACAGGAGGGAAATATATAAGAAAAATGTGCGAGAAGCTGTGAACATTTTTATTTAAAGTGCAGATTTCTTGTTATTAATATTACTTGCTTTTTGTATATATTAAGTGACCATAATGGCATATCTTCCATACAAATTTCTCTAATCCTTAATTCCGTTATATATATATATATATATATATATATACACACACACACACACACAAAATGGTCTTTATTACAATAGAGAGGATATATATATATATATAATTTTAACCCATAAATAACACATCACTCAATAAGTCACGGGCCTGACATATAAATGGCGCTACTAATAAAATATGCTGTTCAAGCAAAGCAATAACTTAATAAGCGTTATCGGACTTTGCTCCACTGGAAACAACAGTTAAGAGGTTGCATGCTAACTTTAAACATGGTCGTACAGACACAAATAATGCTGAACACTCAGGTTGCACAAAATTGGCAGTTGTCTCGAAAAACACCAAAAAATCCACAAATTCATTTCGGCCAATCATAAATTGAATTTGCTTGAGATAGCAGAGAAGTTGAACATATCAGAAGGCTGTGGATTCACCATTTTGCATGAACATTTGTCAATGAGAAAGCTGTGTTTAAAGTGGGTGCAGGGTTTGCTTACAGTCAATCAAAAACAACAATGCGTCAATGATTTAGAACGTTGTTTTCAACTGTTTCAACACAAGAAGGTTATTTTGCATAAATATGTAACAATGGATGAAACATGGATCCACCACTTCACTTCAGAGTCAAATTGGCAGTCAGCTGAGTAGACAGCAGCGGGTGAAAGTCGTCCAAAGTGACCAAAGATGCAAACATCAGCAGGCAAGGTTTTGGTCTCTGTATTTTGGAATGTGCAAGGTATTTTGTTTATCAATTTCCTTGAGAATCAATAGTGAATATTATATAGCATTATTGGTGCGTTTAAAGAAGAAATCACCAAAAAACAGCCACAAATGATGAAGAAAAAGTGATCTTTCACAAAGACAATACACCATGTCACAAGTCAATCACAACAATGACAAAACTACATGAATTGCACTTTGAAATGCTTCCTGTTCTCTAGATCTGGTCCACAGCAACTAGTGGCTGTTTGCAGATCTCAAAAGAATGCTCCAGGCAAAGAGATTTGGTTCCAATGAAAAGTGATAGCGGAAACTGTCTGCGTATTTTGAGGCCAAAAACAAATTGTTCTACAAAAAAAGTATCAAATTGTTAGAGAAGCGTTGGAATCAGTATATCAGCCTAGAAGGAGACTGTTGATGAATCAAACCGTATTTTGCCTAAAAGTTGTTGTTTTATTATTTAATCCAGAGATTTAGTGAGTGATGTGTTACATATTTTCACTACTCGATGACCTAATTATTGTAAAATAATTATTATAAAAAAATAAAATAAGGCAGTGTTAAAGAGCAAACATGCGGCAAGAGGTTTAATAATTGATAGTAAAGAGAATGAACTAAGCCAACACTGTTTCACCATTATCTTTCTCTCTGTTAGTATTACAGGAGGGAAATATATATTACAAATACACACACAACAAACAGTCTTTATTATAATAGAGAGAAAAAGAAAGTTCTTTCTCGGAAATAACAATTGTTTATTTTTCACAGATCTATTTCTTGATCAACTTAAATTTTGTTTTGTTTATATATGGTTTATACATTTCCACTATTTTTATTTATTCAACCACTGATGCAATCTAAATTAAACATTTCTCCTTTTATTAATAAGGTTGGACAAAAAATATATTGAAAATATCATAAGATAATGTCTGAAATCAGGATTTGAGTCATTGTCATTATTTACAAAATTATTCTGACTTCTATCCTCTAAAATGTTAAAGATATTAATCTGAATAACTTGTAAAATTGTCAGTTATCACATATGTTCAATTCTTATTTCTTCCTCTACATTTTAGTTGCTTTTCATCACAAATGAAACTTTCTGGTTAATGTGTTCAGTAAGCAGTGATTGTAAATAGAAAACAAACTCTAGATAAGAATTGAACTTACATTCACTTTGCCTTGGGAAACCTGCCTACCTACAACAATGTCTTTACCAATTGACAATCTAACCTTTAAACACATTTTCTATTTACACCAAACCAATCACTGAGTGGCATATTTATAATTGCTTTTATATACACTAGTAGCAATATATTGATTCCATTATATGTGTGGGAAGCATAGTTGAGTAATAGATTGCAACTCAGAATTTTAAAAAATTTTCAATAGGAATACAATCAAATTGAGTTATAGCTGTATTAGTAATTTAGAAAATTTAATAATGAAACAAAATGCCTGAAATTTAAATAGTTTGTACAAAACAAGATCATGAATAAGGAATGTAACTTCAGGGACAAAAATAAATGCCCACTTCAAGGACTTTGTAATACAAAAGAAGTCATTTACAAAGCAAAAGTACATGACTTAAATGGTCAAAACAAAACATATTTAGGATCAAATAAAGGTAATTTTAAGACCAGATGGTTTAATCACAGGTCTACATTTAAAATAGAAAAAAATTGTACAAAATTAGCTAGCCACATGTGAAAATTGAAATTAAAATATAGAAAAGACCCAAACATAACGTGGAGTATAGTGAAAACAGCCAAGCCTTACAACAGTGGCAAAATATGTAGACTGTGCCAGGAAGAAAAGATAGCTATTATGTTATTCCTAAACAAAGATGAATTACTGAATGAAAGAACAGAAAATATGACTAAGTGTAACCATACCATAAAATACCTATTAGGGTTATACAACCATGGATGAAAATGTTATAATTCATACATAAATTTTATAAAGATGGTAAAATCAGTTATTACAAATCATCTGATGATACCACATGGTAGAAACCTAGGTCAAGTAATAACTTGTTTACAAATGAAGATTTTATATATATATATATATATATATATATATACACACCTTTGTGGAGTGCAGAGTCACAGCCTCACCACATTTATGTTGTGGTTTCTATAGTAGAGTTGCTAGCCCCATACACAAACAGTTTTGAATTCAGAGTTGTCCTTTTATTGAATTGGTTGCCACCCAAGTTTAGAGAGCCAAGTTTGCTCTGCTATTAATCCCAAACTGCAAGAAGATAGGATTCATACCTTTACTTGTCAATCTGTGCAAAGGCAAATTGTAACAGAAATAGAGGAAAAAAAAAATCTGTGTGCTAAAACTAATTTTCATTGTAGTAACAAAAGTGAGGTAAAAAATCCAACCTTCCCCACACAACGAAAAAAACAAGCTCAATAGTGTCCTTATCTCTCAAAGCTCAAACAGCCTTTATTCTCCAAGCAATTTTTTCTGATTAACCATGCCAGACAGAGAGAAAAGAACATTAGCATAGCTTCAGATATTCATAGCAGCTATTTTTGCACTAATTTTTCTTCAGCAAACCACGCACAAAACACAAATTCTTTTTCAAGGTAGGTGATTTTGACTTTCGCTACATGAATGCAACAGTCCCAGATGCAATTTATACTCAGTATGACAAACCCATGTTCTTCACTGATGGCTGCTATGCTAAGCGCCCATCCATTCTATTAGATAATGCATTGTTATTTTGACTTATTTCTTTCATTCTAATCTTAGTTGCTTTTCATCACAACTCCTCAGTAGTGCACAAAAACTGGAAAGAAATACTAACAAAAAAATTTATACTAATTGACAATGCTTCGTCTAATTAAAATAAATTCAAAGCACTATGTACAGTTGCCAAGATACAGTCAATCATTGTGGACCCAATAATCTTATCAAATAATTTTGGCCAGAAGATTAGTGCAGATTATACACGTAAAAATTGACAGCTCAAAGGAGCTGGCTTTAAATTAAAGAGCTCCTCTATTTAGGTGAATAAGCATAAATCAACCTAGTGGATTCCAATAATGGGTGAGGATAATGAGCACTACAAACCCAGCAGTTTTAATCAAGCTACAAATTTCGAAACTAGGTTTGGTTAAGCAGTTACCTGATGGTCATCAGTTCAAGCTGTCAGTCAAGGGGTGGAAAGAAAGTTAAAGAATCTAATGCAGTTAATGAGAAAAAAAAATTTTAAAAAAAAAGAACTAAAAAGACATAATTAACTGATTTATAATATCTCCTTGAAATAGACAACCAAATGAGAACACAGTCAGTCAGTTAAGTGCCATATGCACAAATACCCTTGAGAAAGGTATTAATCTGTCTTTTCCCTCCAGCTATGGGTCAAATAACAGATTCGGTTCTATAGCTTTGGTTGGCAACCAGTCTACCGCACAAAGTAATGGCAACCTACTACAGGAAAATCTTCTGTTTCTTTTGAGACATGATTGCCCACGTGTATATCTTGTATATCACTTAACTGACTGACTGATTAAGAAACATGAACATTTATTAGAAAGAAAAGAATAATGAACTGTTACATAATCTGAGTTGTTCTATACAGCAGTGAATGTTAGACAATCTCCTGTAAGATAAAGAAACTTGAAGCAAGAGAAATGTGTTCTACAGAAAGATGCTGAGAATACCATGGACCAGACATGTAAGCAACAAGGAAGTTTTAGAAAAATAGAAACAAAAAGGACACTTATACTTAATATCAGGAAGAGAGAGTTGAAATTTCCAAAGCACATAATGAAAAAAGAGGGCTTAGAAACTTTGATACTCACAGGGCAGATTGAAGGCAATAGGAAAACCTAGTGAGCTTGAGTAAATGCATGACAAAGCGAGGTTTAGAAAAGAATACAAGAACAGCAAAATTTAGTAAGATCTACAAAGGAAAGGAAGTTGTGGAGAGCCAGAAGCATAGATATCCTAAACAGGCACGGCACATAGAAGATTAAAATTTGTTTTCTCATGAAAACTGGTATTACATGAAGCATTATCATGAACTGATATTACAAAAGAGAAATCAGAAAAACAGATAAAAGCAAATATTGGAAAAAAAAATCTCACCAACAACATTTGGGCTCCACCAAAAGTAAACTCAGTTACCCAAAATAAATGATTATTTTCAAAACATTGTTTGACTTTATTTTATACAATGAACTAGTTATCAGCCAATTACAAACTTTTGACATTGTACAAAATTACTTTCAAGTTTTTCTTAACGTCTTTTTTTCTTTTTTACACTATTTGACTTACTGTCCTCATCTTTGTATGATGTTTCAGCCATTGTATGCTCCAGCCTTCTTCAGGTGCTAGTAATTTCGAACCAAACCCTTTATTACAATCGCTGGGGTATATCATTCTCATTCCTTGTGTGAAGCCTCTTTTGGTAGTCATTAGTTATCTCCCTCTAACTGGACTATAACTTTCTTGTTCATCACTGATGTAGCCTGGTATTGAACTCACAACTCTTTGGATCAAGTCACTGAAACTAATCAACATCTATATCCACTGGGCCATATAGACAAATACTTTTGGAGATTGCAGCTATCAGGAAAGCAAGCAAATCGAAGTGGTCCCACAAATGGGAAGTGTGAGAAAAGAAACATATATATATATATATATATATATATATATATATATTAAAAATGGCTGACAAAGTACTGTGGTTAAGTTTTTATATAATTTTTCATGTGTTATAATTTTTTTCTTTTCTGGACGTAAATCATAAAAAATTGAACAAGTGTTTTATTTTGTCAGATCACTTTTGGTTATACTTCTAACCATTATCAAGGATAAGTTTTATTTTTACTTTTAATTAAATGTAGATTATTTTATGTATCTAGTGTTATTGGAATGTTTTATTTTTCAAACAGGGTTCGTCACTGAGTGTTAGCTTTTTCTTTTTTATTAATAATGCTTCCATTATTTTTAGCCTTTTTTTTTTAACATGTGGATGAGGATATTATATTTGTATTATATGGTTAAAAGCATAGCCAAAAGCACTCAGACACATAAACCATTTGAACTATAAAAAGAAAAAACTTAATGACAGTATCATGTCAGTTGTTTTGAATGAAACTTGTATAAAAGAGGCATTGCTGCCCAAATATATATATATATATATATATATATATATATATATATATATCTTTTTTTCTTTATTCATAATGGTATGCAATTATCAATTATGTAAACAGAGTTTCAAGCTTTTATTGTAAATAAAAAAGTACAGATAAACCTTTAAAAAGTCAGGGACCAATTTGACACTATATTATGAATAGGATCCTACTTAGAAAATGAAAAAAATAAATATTTTTGATTCTGACAAATGCTGTGGTTTGAGGAATAATTTTTGTACATTAACATAAGTGCTAATGTGTAGAAATTGTTAAAGAAAATTTTTTTTAAGTAACTCCTTGTGTCTTAGTGGTTTTATTGCCTTACTTGGAATGAAATGATTAAAAAGAAAAAAAGAAAAGAGAGGAGCAAGAATAATAAAAGAGTAATAAAAAGACAAAAGAAAACAATTGACATTACATTTAAATTTTTAAAGATCAAAGTTGACTAAAAAGTAGGAAGCTGGGAGAGAGTTCCACAAGCAAGAAGTGGAAGAAAAAATCTTAGCATAGCAGTTATGATTGTATCTAGCCAATTCAACTGTAAAACAGTGAGATCTTGTTGCCAATCAAGTACTGAGCAATTCATAAAATCTGGAGGCCATACAGGAAAGTTCATCAGAACAATTACAGGAAGGTATTTATAGAAAAGGCACAGGGAAGCTACATTACCGCAGTGAGAATGAGGTTCCAGGTCAAGACCACTAACATTGCAGATGTTCTTTGGATTTTATCAAGAATCTCTAAATATACAGCAGGAGTGTCAGACCATATGTGGCAGCAATATTCAAAGCATGGATGAATGGTAGACTTATAAATATGCATGATAAAAAAGAAAAAACATCTAGCACAACACAGAATACCAACTTTCTGAGCAACAGATCTAGCAATTGATTGAATTTAATCTTTCCACTTCCTGTCATCAAAGAACATTAACTAAAGAAGGTGCAATGAGGTTAGCAGGCAGCCATACTGATAGAAAGTTGAAAGGGGTCCCTTAGATTATTAATAGAGAGCAGTTTCATTTTGAAGGTTTAAACAATTAACAAGCCATTCATTGCCACAGTTAACAGCAGATTGTAGGTTATTTTAAGGATTAGCAACCAATTTGACCTTATCAAACTGACAAGACTTACGATTTTGGGTACCAAAAAGCAGGGTTCAGAAAAATCTAATTAACTTGGGGTTTCAATAATGAGGTAGTTTGGAAATAACTACAAATAAATCTTTCAAGCTATAAGAATGACTTCAAATATAATAAACTGAAAGTAAATGTCAATCATGCCTCATAATATAAAATGCTTTAACAAACTAAAACGCCCGGTGCACACTCCACCCATGTCTATTGTACAGGTGTAGAGGCTCATCCCTTGTTCCCTGTTCAGGATGTGGTTTCCGGCTTCCTTTTTCCCAATCTTTTCACTCTTACGTAGCCCCCTCCTGCACATCAGTCAGTGGCGTTACTGCCTTGCTCGGGGTGATATGATTTAAAAAAAAAAAAAAAAAAAAAAAAAAAGCTCTCCAAATATATTTTTATGCAAATGTTACAATATAAATAAATGTCAAAAAAAAAAAAAAAAAAAAAAAAAAAAAAGTAATAAAATACTAATAACCATGAGGGTACTAATAAGCTCTATAGTGGGAGAATTCACTCTGCCCTTAACAAGTGGAGGGAACATCTATTTAATAACCAAGAGTTCATGATTACTTTGTTATTATTAACAAAGTTTTCCCCTGAATATATTTCACCTGATTATCAATAGATATGCGAAATGTTTCAGGCAAGAGTCTCAGGAAGAAAAAAAAAAAAAAAAAAAAAGCAGTCAATAGTAACATGAGAGTTAATGCAGGCATCAAAATTATATAAAATTAAAACATGGTAATCAATTATGATCAGATAATGCACACTTCAATAAAAAAATAATAATAATAATGATCATAATTCTGCATAATATACCACAAGGTTTATGGTTCAAGATAAAAAACAAATTCATAAATCTTGAAAGCTATCAGTATTTTTTTTACCTAAATGCACATTAAATTTCATTCCAAACAACAGGATAATTCGTTCAATATACACAGGCTGTTACCAAAAGCTTATTATCAAGAGAAGAGCACAAATGAAAAGAAAATTGATTACTATTTTTCCCCTAAATATTTCTTACCAATGTTATGTTGGACATTATTTTTTTGTCCTCTAAAAGTTAATTTATTAAAAATCTAACAAACTTTAGATACCAACCAACATGAACAGAAATAATTAAGTGAAATTAACTGGATCAGTTAAATGTTCATTAGCAATTAACTGGATCAGTTAAATGTTCATTAGCAAAACTGATAAAAGTAAGTTATTCACCATAATTTCTACAACAAAGTACATTTGGTTCAAGGATGAAACTACTTAATTTCTAGAATGCAACATCAAATCTTTTTTTACTTCAAGTATTCTTTCACTTATTTACATCACGAAATATTAATCTATTCAAACAGATGTTCTCCTTTTGGGTATCACATTTACATTACGTCTGCAGCTGTAAACCTTGATCATATTGACAAGACAAGCTGTATTCAGCAAACATTTGGTGATATGAAATCCAACTTTTTGGTTAACCCACTGTGTTAAATCGTTCACATCTTACTGTCCATACTAGAGAATATCTCTTATCAGTTGGATTTTTTAAGTTAATTTGTCCTTGTAATGCTATTTTAGCTTTTTCTCCACTGTTGTTATCAAATATGACAGTCACCTGAAGATGAAGAGAACTAAAACATTATGACCAAAATAATCAAGATGAATCCAAATGATTGATTCATAATTATAGCATAAACTGCCTGTACATAGAATGGATTCTATTTAAATGTAGGAATATAAAGGCATCTTTTAAAATAAAATTTTGTATATTTCCTTGTATGCCTGTTAAAGTAACTTGAGCATTACTTCTTTATGGCAATATTATTTGCTCTAGAGTCATCTTCTGGTTTGATATGGTGATTTTCTGGATTAAAATAATTGTCAAAACTAATAAATTTGGATTTTTCAATAACAACGCGAGTCATAGCTCCAAGTCAACAAGTAAACTATTAATATCAGTAATGGTGTCAAATCCAGTTGAAAATAGGCACGATTTTTTCATTTTTTGAAAATGTTCCACATTTTTATACAAAATAGATTTTCTTTTTGCTTTTTCACTCAGTTCTTTTATGTTCATGTTTGCCACATGTGACAATATTGTTAATTGGTAAATTGGAATGTTATTGTTTTGTGGAATAATTATTGACTGAAAAATTCCAATTTTTACTCTGGCAGTTTGTGCTTTTCAGGTCTGGTTTACAGTATTGCAGTTATTGTTTTTGCTTTACATTTTCTTGTCTCATTATTTGGAACTTCTCTTTCTTTTGTTATTGAGATTCATGTCAATTTCACTTTGTCATATTTGCTTCTTCTACAATAAAAACACGGAGTCATTCAAACCAAAATTATTCATATCAATGACATGATTTTAAAAATTTAATTCAGTTTTTTTAAGAAACTCAGACAAATTAGAAATGATAAAAAGAATTATCACAGATTTTATAGGAAGTAGATTTCAAGTTAAATAAATTCCATTTCTCACAACAACTGAACCAAGTAAATAAAAATGTTCTTACATTAAACAGAGAAATATTAACAAATACACAAGGTAAAAATTTATTCAAATAATTTTTAAAAAGCCGGTTAAGTAAATTAACAAAATTTTTTAAAATGTTAATCAAATATTGATGAACTACTAAGATTTTCTAAGTAATTTTGTAAATATTTCATTGATTATTTACATAATCTTACAGTAATTCACAAAATGTCATTTTTTTTTTGTCAAATTGTCAAGGATGACTCAAGCAAATTTACTGTAGTTACTAATAAAACTCCAATTGTAGCATATTAGTTTTTAGTGAGGGGGGCTCAAAATACAATATAAGTATGTTAAACCAAACCCTTAATTTGTGTCCATTCAGTTAAATGTTCAGTTTAACTATATAAAAGCTTTTTTTTTTTCACTTACCAGGAAATAAAGACTTAAACTATATTTACATTTGTAATATAAGCAATGTTTAGCAGAAAGTCAAACTTCTCAGCAAAGTTTATTCAAAGTTGTCATGAAAATATAGTTTGGTGTCATTCTTTCATTTATCCTGGCAAAAAAAATTCTATTTTAAAAAGAAAAAAATTTGGATACTTAAAATCTTTCTACTCATAATGATGATTTTTAAATTAGGCAGGATTCATTTTTTTTTAAATGCCATGTTCCTTCAGGATAAACATAATCTATGCAAATACATTTTCTGTGCATTGTCATACCTTCTTAGGAAGGAGAGTGGAGCGGTTTCCTGTTGCCTTAACAATTTGGAATTCATAGTTTTTTTCCTTCTTGAAGATTGGTTGCCATTCAAGGTTAGAAAATTCAGTCTACTTTGCTATTCAATCTATAGCTAGGGGCCTGTGAAGAAGAGATGAATTTGTGCTTTCAAGTGTGAAAGTGAATGCAACATCCTAGACCATAAATTGAACTCAGTCTACAAATTCCACTTTTTGTGCTGATGACCATTATTTTATCTGCCCATCCTATATGATTCAAATCCATGACCTCTTAGTGAAACAAAGGAATCATTTAGGCCTTTTTCAGAAATTGTTTTAAAATTTAAAATCCTATTCATAGTGAATTTATCATCATGTTAGACTGTCTTCGTCTGCAGCAGATTCTGTACTAATATGAGCAAGTCATCTCTGAAAAGATTTCTATCCCATGTGGCAATGTTGAAGGCAGGCAGGCTTCAGCCTGGATCATTCATAGATGTTATCAGCCCACCTCTTCGGGAGTCTGCCTCTATTTCTTATTCCTCCAACTATACTTAATTTATGACCAAGCACAATTCTGTCATTACTTTCATTCTTTATGATTTCAAACTGTCAAAAAGAAAAGGCTAATCATCCCAATATTTGATTATACAAAAAAATAAATCAAGCATTTGTGACACATTTAAGTTTAAAAAGGTACAAGTAAGAAAAATTAAATATGAAACATTGAGATGGCTTAATTTGGAAAACTACAAGGGATCAGTTTCTGCAGAATAAAATGTTGACCTCGAAGTAAAGAAAAAAAAATAAAGGTTTCACTTACCTTCATTTGTTTCTCCTAAATATTTTAACTAATTCAGAGAATAAATGACTTACCTACAAAAAAAGAAAATAGAACAAAATATAGACATAACATTTTGTAATTATTAATAATTCCATTCAATAAATTCTATTTCTAGAAATAATTATTTTTAACTCTAAAAGTAAAAATATCAGAAAAGTAACACTAGTTATCAAAGGCCTCAACTGAATGATCTAGGTCTTAAAGATGACAATAATTCTTCATATTTTATAAGTTCGTACTAAAAAAAAAAAAAATCACAAAAACCATTACAGAATAACAAACACCACATCACCTGAAAACTTTCAACGGCAACAACAACTACAATAGATAAGTACATGTAACAAGAGAAAATAATGACATAATCAAGATGTTTGTTTTTCTATACTACCTTAAACAAAAAGATTAGGAAGAAAACCTCATTAGTACCAAAACGAGCAATAACAATGGACTTGAGAAATCCCACTGATAAAGGATGCCTATTTACTGTACCTGTCAGCCTTTTTTTCTCATGCATACTAAACCTGTATTTGCCTTTCTATTTATTAAAATGACCGAATTCAGTATTAAATAACCTGGAAGATTATTGATATAGCATAAACCAAACAAAACATCAACAAATGAAATCATAATTGAGAGAGAGAATTTACTTATCTCTACCATGGATTTTCTGATGACATAGAAAGCATAAACACACACATATACAGTGTTTTATATTTGTGGATTATAATTCAATCAGAAACAAGGTGGGGGAACAAATTCTAAGATATTATTTTGTTCTGAATTAAACTATAAAAATGCTTTCTAGTTAATATCTTAGATAGTAGAAGAAAAAAGGATCCATATTTGCATAAAATGGATATTTCTTTCCAAGGCAGACAAGAATTTCAAATGGATGAACGCCAGGCTGATCAGAAGCAAAAATGATTCACTTAGAAGAAAATGCATTGAAAGTGTGCTGATATCACAATTTTATGACAAACCTCAGACCAGGCCCATACATAAATATTAATGATCATCACAAATAGAGAAAATAAAAAAGATTTACTTAGAGTGGATAAATTTAAAATCTGACAATATTATTAATAACTTAAAAGAAAAAATTAGATAGATAAAATTATTACCACTTTTCTTTAAAAAATAATCCTCAATACTTATACACTTTTGTCTCCCATTCCAACCTGAAGATACTTACCTAGCATAGCATAGGTGAAGCATATTTTAAAAGTTTTAAACTGTCTTATTACCTCTACTTTTGTTTGAACACTGTGGGAGTATAAAAAGTGTTAACTGTTATAGATTGTGTTCAAACTGAATTAAATTGCCTCAAAACTGATAGAATTTAGATCTAAATTCTGTCTGGAAAGAGCTAAAAGAATTATTAACAAGAAACCAAATATGAACTTATTGCTCTACAAGAGAAATTCAGAGCGGCAACACTAAATCATCCTTAACTTTTATAGATTATTTTTCTTAGTCATAAACAAAGTTTGTCTTTCAGATCTTTTTATATTTCTAATGATACAGTAAAGTTCATCAAATGTCAAATTCAAATCAGGCATTAAACTAGTCAGGCATTGACATTTCTTTGATAGAAACTGTAAACAAGAGTTTTTTTAATTCCTTTCTTGATCTAGTTGGGCACAAGACCAAAGATATAAAGAGCAGAGGTGAAAAAAAAAAAAAAAAAAAAAAAAAGAGGAGTATGCACATAGGTAACTGGAATCCTCATAAAATGCCTTCTGTCCTGGTTTCATAAGAAACACAGGCTAAAGGATAGGTTGCCAGAGTTAAGGAATTAACAACTGCAAGATATTTTGAAATATAACAAAATGTTATTTACAATATTTACATTAAGACTATTTTCCTCATCTTTGTTGTTATTTCATCTGTTGGACCCTTAACCATTTATCAGATGTATATAGATCTACACAGAATTCCAAACTGGTTCCTTCATTTAATCTTAAAGCTTCAAGTTTGCTACAGAAAATTGCCCTGACAATAGCATAGTGGATTAAAGTGTTAGTTCATTAATTTGATGACATAGTAATTGTGAGTTCAATCTCTAGACCAAGCAGTGTGTACTTGAACTTGTTGGAAACAAAGTGAACAATAACTGAGTAGTACTAAAAATAAGAACTAAACAAGATGTGCCTAAACATGGGTAGTGAAGCAAGAACCATTGACATCCATAGATTATATAAAGTTTTTAATTCAGAATTCTCTGTAGATTATTCAGATCAATATATACACCTGATAAAGGCCAAAAGGTACAATGACAGAAACACTGTACTGACCACAAAGATGAGGACAATAATTCAAATGTAAATCATGATAACTTCTCAATCCCAAAATTCAGTCAAACATAACAAAATAATACCATTTCAAAAGACATAACTAAATTCAAGAAAAGAAATTCCCTAGAAACAATACAAAATGAAAGAGATCTACATGATTGATAGCTTAACCCTTTGCAGGTTATTTAAAACCAGAATTCTTTTTTTTACATTCTAAGAATGTTTTTGTAAGATAATGATTTACTGATACAATTTCTAATTAACTCATAGCTGGAGGGAGATGAGGTGGATCTAAGGGTATTTGCATGTAAGTGAATACAGCAAACTCAACTGGAATTAGAACTTGGCTCTGCAATTTCCAATTTCAACATGTTATTCCTCACATCAGCCACATATCCAACATTACAGCATCTAGTATGCCCAAGCAGTCATTCATCTAAGTACTGACCAGGCTTGACATTGCTTAACTTTGGTGATCATACAAGAACTGGTGTTTCAATGTGATCAATTGCTATAAGCCTAAATTGAATAGGTATAGAAACAAGAACAGCATATATAGTAGATAGACCTTTGAGGAAAGGACAATATTTGACACATTGTGATAAAGACAAAAAATATGAAATGAAAAAATTTGACAAAAAAAAATTTATATTAGTAAAATACATGCATCCAAAAAAGTTATGTAAAATCTTTTTATCATATATACATATATATTTTTTTTAATTCTTGTTTGTTTTTTAAAAAAGGAAAATCATTTAGAAAAAAAATTCAATTTAAAAATGAAGAAATTAGAGAAAATTTATTACAAAAAATAAAGTAATCACAATTAAGTTATTCTTTGAGAAGTACATTTAAATAACCTCTTGATTTATATCTGGGAGAAAAATAATTATCAGCTGATAATATTCCACTGAATGATTATTTTAGATACATTTCAATTAGCAAATTTTGTATTTAAACTTCAATGATTAAAAATGGAGAAACCAAAATGTATCATATTTCAACCAAAATAATCAATTATTGATAAATAGCTATTCAAAATATTGCTTTTAAATGTTTGTATTTTTCCAGGCATAAAACAGCAATTTTTCTGGGTAATGACCAATACATCTGTTACAGATAATAAAAAATAATCTTTGTTCGCTATTTATAACAAGAGAGAAAAATGGCACAGGTCAGTTCATTCCAAATTAACCCAATATATTAATGACCTTTATTTATACTTAGGAGAGATCGTGTAAACAAAGGAAAAATTAAATCATAGTATTTCACATTAGATACAATTTATTTTAATCCAAATAATTGTGGCAGTAAATTTTTAGCAATTCTACAATTAAATACTTTTCAGTATTACACATCTCATTTTTTTAAATATTTTTATTACAATTAAATGTAATAAACTGTAATGCATTTTTGCTGATCAGTAATGTGTAATATCTTCTATTAACCAGAAAACAAAATATTTTGTAATTTCAAATAAGAGAGGTAGGAATACTTGAATAAATAGGATAAATATATAAAGTGTTTTTATATATTGTGTTGTCCAGAAAGTTCATGCCAATGTTTAGTTATTTTAATCGATAGAACATAGCAAATTTATCAGCACATTTACATTTCCAGTTAGAGCTCACTTCAAACTAACTTGTAAGAAAGAAAGCTTAAAATTATTTAATTCAAGTCAATTTTGCATCCCTGTGAAAATAGATTATAAAAAGTACTTGATGCATTTTTTATTACCATAAAGGCAAAAATGACACACAAGCAACAAACAAAAAAAAAAGATGTGCTGTGTACAGTGAAGGTGCTTTAACTGACAGAACTGTACAGAAATGGTTTGCTAAGTTTAGAGGTGGTGATTGTAGCCTTATTGATGAAGAATTCTAAGGCAGATCCCCCACTACAGATGATGACCAAATCAAAACATTGATTGAGAACAACATTAAACAACATGGGAATTGGTAGAAACAGTAAATTTATCAAAATCCACCATCCATAAGTATTAGTGAAGCTTTGTTATTCAAATTACCATAATGGTACCACATGATCTGAGTGAAAAGAATGTTTTGGATTGCATTTCTATTTCTGATTTGCAGTATAAACACAATCAAAATACACCCTTTAATCATTTACAACAATGATATTGGTTAAAGTGACAGAAGCCAACTTTAGCCACCCCAAAACCTGGTTTTCATTCTAAGGCACTCATGCTGTGCATCTAGTGGGATTGGAAAGGAATCCTGTACTATGAGCTTCTGCAAAGTAACTAGTCAGTTGGTTCTGAAAAGCACTGCTCACAACTTTTTATATGCTCTGTCCCTTCAGAACATATGCGATCATGGCCTTCCATGTCTCCCTATCCCTGGTGGTTCTTAGCATGCTTTCTCCTGTTGCACCATGCAACCCTCGTTCCATCATCCACCTGATTAGGTCCTTCAAATATGTTATTTGTTGCTTTCCCCTGTCTCTTTTTACCTCTATCTGGCCTGTTAGCATCAGGTTCTCCAAGCCCTCCTTCCTCGTTGCATGTCCCAGGAACTTCAGCTGTCTCTTCCTGATGCTCACTATTAATTTCCTTTTTGTTTCCATCGTTTCTAAAACCTCATCATTGCTCACATGCTCGATCCATGATATTCGCAGAATCCTTCTGTAGAACTACATTTCAGTTGTTTCAAGTTTTTCCCTCATCTTTAATGATATTGTCCAGCATTCACTGCCATATTGAGGAACTGACAACACAGAAATCCAGTACTCTCTTCTTTGTTTCTAGCAAAATTGTCCTGTTTCTTAATACTTTACTCAACTTCTGGAATTCTTCCTTCACCATGCCAATTCGCCTTCGGATCTCTGTGTCGCGCTTTCTATCTTCTGTTAGAACACTTCCTAGGTATTTAAAATTTTGTACTTGCTTGATTCTAGTATCCCCGACCTGTATTTGGCATCTTGGGCTGCCCTTTTTACTGATGACTATGCATTCAGTTTTCTTGCAGTTTATTTGTAGTCCTTTCTTATCACTCTCTTCAGCTACCTTCTGTAGGAGGTCTTGTAGTTTTCTTTCTGTGTCTGCTATCAGCACTGTATCATCTGCATACCTTAAGTTGTTTAAATTGTGGCCTCCGATGACAAATCCAGGCATAACTTCTAGAGTCCTAAAAATATTCTTGCTGTACAAGCTGAACAGATTTGGTGAAAAGACACATCCTTGTCTTACGCCCCTTTCAATCTTTGTATATCTGCTGAATTCGTTATTTGTCCGTATACAAGCGGTTTACTGCCAATAAAGATTCTTGATTACTCTTAAATCTTTCCCAAATATGCCAAGGCTGCCAAGTATCTCCAACTCTTTATGGTGTATTTTGTCAAATGCATTTGCATAATCAATAAAGCACAGGTATAAGTCCTGGATGAATTAAAAGCAGTAATTCAAGAAAAAATGCCCAGAATTGGTAAACAGGAAAGATGTTTCCGTCAGAATAATACCAGACCTCACATTTCTTTGGTGACCCCACAAAAATTGTTACAACTTTTCTGGGATGTATTACCCCACCTGCCATATTCACCAGACATTGCTCCCTCAGATTTTCATTTATTCAGCTCCTTGTAAAATAATCTCAATGGTAAACATTTTAATTCAAAGCAGATAACTCTTCTATTTGAATAGGATTTATTTAAATTATGCATCATTTTAAAAGGTTGTTTATTTAAGATAATAAATATTGTTTTATCCATAAATTTATCACCAAAGTCTTTATGATTTATGTAATAACTTTCTTTTAAGAAAAAAAAATCCATTTAAATATTTGTCCAATCCAAAATATGTATTAATAGTTTTTTTTTTTAATTTTATTAATTCATAATGATCTTCCATCTACTACCATATAGGAAATTAGATATTACATAACAGTTCAGCAATCTTTCCTTTATTTATAATATTTTCTTATGTCTTAAAACTTTGCTTAGTTTCGAAAGACAACTTTCAGTATTTCTATATACCTTTGTATTCCTATGTTACACTTTTCAGCATCTATTATTTTACCTGCAAGTTAAATTTTGCAAGTTTGATTTTAACATCCTCAGTATATAGCTCACATATTTAGTTGTCATGTTTTACGGATAACCATGAATTTTCATTTTACGGTTAATAGTTCATCTTTTCTTATTGATTCTCATTACTACCTTGTCTAAGAGTTCTTACATTTTTTTCTGAGTCTCCGTGTCATTTGCATATTTTATTTAGCTAATGATCAAATTTATTTTAAAATTCTTTTTTAAATTAACAAATTCAGTAATGGCTTTTATTTTCCCCACTTTAAATTAAAAAAAAAAATCAAGTGTTAGATAAAATTTTGATAAATGCAAATTTCAAAAGGATAATTGAAAAAAAAAAAAAAAAAATTCATATTCTCTCAAACCTCATTAATCATAACAAAAATACTGAAAAGATAAAGAGTAATACAGATGGCAATTATCAGATTATATTTTAAGAATAAAGCAGCAAATATGTTCTAATTCTATATAATCCTAAAATCCAAAAGAAATTTATTAAGTGCCTGTTACAATCACCACAGTTAATACCTGGAATTGAAATGAAAGATCTAAATAAATTAGCAAGTACCAGTTCGTGTTGAGATTTTTTTTTTCTGGATTAGTTGGACTCAGTATAAATTAAAACAGAATTAATGTATTTTAATAAAAACAGAAATAAATCTTATAATATTCAAAAGGATCAGCAATGTAATTGATCCTGACTTGGCACCTCAATTTCAGTCTCTTTCTCACTGTCTTTTCTACAAATATTTTCATCACAACTGCTCTGACAAGCTTTGTTACCCAGTGCCTTGTCAATGTGAATTTAAATTTTGCATTAGATTGGCATCTAGACCCTCCCTCTTTTACCGTTGAAATTGTTAGATGTATTTCTACTCCAACAGTTTCTTTCCTAGCACTTCCTGCCTGTGGAATTCTTTTGCATTTACTTGCTTCCCTGATAGCTACAATCTTAAAAAAATTTAAATGCAATGTCAATTGTCATCTTCTATCTTCTTGAATCCCATTCATCTTTTATCCTTCCTTCAATACCCACTGTATCAGGTATTTTCTTTCAGAGTAACCCTCTGCAAACTAGTGGCAACCCTGCCTTGTTTAGGGTGAAATGATTAAAATAAATACATATGGTTGAACTCCACACATAAATGCTAGAATTGCAATAGCATAGCCAGCACTACAAAAATAAATAAATAAATACCATTTGGAAGTCAAAAATTAAAATGTCTGTAGGTCAACAGTAAAAACAGTCAAGCAGTTGAACAATTACAAAATCACTTACAAAAAATCTAGGCAGTTTGCACACTTGACTATTGGGAGAAGCGTTAAATGTCAAGTGAAAGCAGTATATGCCAAATGCAGAACTATATAGGAACCAACTAAATATTACTGGCATAATCTGTGAAAGGCAATAGTCGGTTAGTAGACATTGTTGAAGTAAACAAGGTGATGTGCATCGACTTATATTATGGGACCAAGAGGCAAACCAACAAGAATCTTCTTCAAACAATTTAAAAGATGCCATCAGAATAATAAAGGAAGAACTGACTAGACATGAGAGAAATGGGTGGAAATAAATGCTCAGAAGTGTTTAAGGAGAATCAGTAGCACTGTAACATCAAGCATATTTCAGAGTTTCTAAGGTTATATTTATATTTAAAAAAACAAAAGGCAATGCATTATACAAATTGCTAGAGATAGAACAAGTATTGCACAACTTCAGATATGTTTTCTTTTGTTTTTTATCAAAAAAAAAAGTGCATCCCATCAATGCAAAACTAAAATGTGATTTGTTTTTATATTTCTGAAATTTAACTGAAAAGACAAAGAACAAAAAACTAAAATAAAAAAAAAGTTAGAAAAGAGAGTTACCAACAACAAAATCGAATATAAATATTTGATTTCATGATCTCAGTAATCTTAAACAACTTTTGCTTTCCTAGTCATGTCACTAACTTTTGTTAAGGATGAGTAAGTGTGTAACAGCTTTTACAATTACTTCTTGGTCATATAAGGTACTTATGGTAGAGTGATTTGCCAAAGTACTCAAATCTACGTACTTTTCCATTAACCAATGGAGTATGCCAGTGAGCAATCATAAGTGATGAAAAAGTATAGGAATGTGGATTGAAAACTTTCTCAGTAGATTTATTGTTAAGAGATTATAAAAAAAGCTTTAAATTAGTGTGTACACCTACAGAAGTATACAGATGTTCCACGAGAGTTTATATATGTAATTTTATTTACTATTTAATTTTACTTTTGTATTCTATTTTTTGTTTTTTTTTCTTTCAATAAAAGTAGGTAGGTACAACTATCATTCTGTTCATACACTCCTCCCCAGTCTTTTGTACAGGAGTAGCAGTTTATCCCTTGTTTCTTGTTTAGGATTGGGCTTTTAATTCCTTCTAAAGTATTTTCATTTTCTTTCACTTCCAGTAGACCCTTGTATCATTTGTGTATATTTAAACAAGTCTTCTTAAATTCAACAAATAAAATCTGTCAATTTTTATTGTATTTATTAAGTTTTTAAATAAGATGTTATACATCAGAATCAAAAATGTGGGTAAAATGTTCAGTGATCAGTTTTGATCAGTTTTCTTCAAGTACTTTCAACAATCTCAGTCATTATGAAAAACTGCATGTTGTCAGTACAATGGACAAGATTTTGTTGACTATATCCATACATCTTTTTGTGAACACTACAATTCAAATTTAATCTAAATATATACATGTCATATAAATGTCAAGTCTAAAATTGTTTAACAGAGTTCAACTGAACCAGAATAGAATGCATCAAATATCTGATACGTATTACTTTTAGTTTTCTAAAGTAACTCTAATCTAGATGTTTTATATTAATCTTTTCTGCAATTTCCTTTAAATGTTTCCCAAATGCTTTATTTATTTATTATGCGAGTACTAAAATATCTTTGAGAAAAGCCATCTTTGAAATAGCCAATTTAAACTACAAACTGAAAAATCTATAAAATAACCTAACTGGTATACATACACACAAAGAATTTCCTTCTAAGAATTTGGTGATTCCAGACAACATTAACAAATTAGTTTATTGGTGACCATACATTTAGACTTAAAAAGGACAATCATCAAATAGAAAAGAAAGAAAAGCTTTACAAAAACAATTCTCTCATTTTGAAGATAAGAAAGTTCGTCATTATCTCTTATGAAGTAATCTATTTTGCACGCTTGCTAATATCTCTTGATGAGAAAACCAAAGAGTTCAGAATGTAGTTATTGAATTAAGTGATGCCTTGCTCACTAATGCTTCCAAGATAATTTTCCTTATCAACTTTCTATTTTTTTTTTCTTTGTTGTACTCATTCTAGCAATTTGTGGAAAAAAAATGAACAAATCCAGAAAGAAAAAAAAATGTACAGTCATCTTGCACAATGATTTTATAAAAGCTGAAAGTTGCAATCAGTGGCAATTTATGTCCTGATCCTCAGTGATATAGATAATACCCTTATTCTGTCAATAATGCTTGTATTAATTCCTAACCACTGACAATTCCTTTCTTCCTGATTAAAATCATTGCAATGCATTTACATCATAGATAAATATAAATTCATACAATGTGCTGCAACCAGTGCTGACTCTAAGAAAGCCTTCATTTTAGTTGATGACCCTATTTCGATTGATCGATTCATTTTCTATGGTTTACCAACCCTTTGCATTTTATTTAGTCAGAAATTATTTTAGATTGTAAGATTTTTTTTGTGGCAGGTGGGAAATATTAAGTTGTCCCAAAAGTTTGTAAACACTTGCGAAAAAATTAATTTTTATGCAATTTAGTGTTAATATTGTTATAGTGATCTTCATCTTTGTATTCCAGATGGCAATTGATAAAATTGAGCTGTGAGTTTTGATTCGTTACTGCTGGAAGTGAGGTCTTTCAACCAGAAAAGCTGCAGAAGAGATTTGTGCTGCTGAAGGTGAAGGAACAATTGCATATGTGGCAATCTAAGTGGTACAAGCATTTCGATTCTGGCAACATGAGTCTTGAAGATAAGCCTCGTTTGGGACGGCCATTAAAGTTGGATGATAGAGACCTGCAAACCATTGTGCCTTCATTGAGTACTTGAGAATTGGCTGATGAGCTTGGAGTTGGCAAATCGACAATTCACCAACATTTGAAGCAACTTGATTTTGTTCACAAAAAGCCGTGCCAAGATCCGTACAAACTCACCGAAGCACAAGCCAACAGACGAGTTGAAATTTGCTGCCACTTGCTTAGCAATCCATTGGACGAGTGTTTTTGGAAGCACATTGTGACATCCGACAAGAAATGGGTCTATCTGGTCCAGCACAATCGAGACAAGTGATGGGTTCAGAAAGGGCAAGAGACACTGTCGGTTTCAAAACAAGATCGATTCGGCAAGAAAGTAATGTTGTGCGTTTGGTGGAACTTTGAAGGAATCATGCATTTTGAGTTGGTGGTGCCGAACTTTACTGTCAACAACTTGAGCGGGTCTACGAAAAGTTGAAGTAAAAGTACCTGGCTCTGATCAACCGAAAACATGCTTTGATGCAGCAGGACAATGCCAAGCCACACACCGCCAGGAAAACTAAAGACAAGTCTGAAGAGCTGGACGGCGTTGAGGTTCTGCCACATCCAGCCTACAGTCCTGACTATGCTCCATCAGATAATGGCCTTTTCCACTCAATACAACATTTTCTGAAGGGCCACTGATTCAACTCGTTTGATGAAGTTGAGGAAGCGTGTCAAGAATTCTTTGTTTCAAAGCCGGCTGAATGGTACTTTGACCACACCCAAAAGCTTGCAGATCGATGACAGAAAGTCTTGGAAAATGATGGCCTTTATTTTGAGCAATAATTTTTGTTGTTTTTGTGAGTAAAATTTGAATTTTTTGCAAGTGTTTTCTGGTAACCTTAGATTACTTGGCAAGTAAAATTTGAATTTTTTGCAAGTGTTTACGAACTTTTGGGACAACCTAATAATTGACCGTGGAGCCAATACTACTCTCAACTGAAATTCAGTTTCTTAGCTATTATTCGATTGATTGATTTGTTGACTATGGCTTATCAATACTTTGCTGGTTATTTAAAGCTAGAAAATATTTTTAAGTTGTAAAAAATTTCCTTTTTTGAAGATAATTATTTATTGATACAAGTCTTACTAATTAACTCATAGCTTGTAGGAGAAAAAATGCATTTATACTTTCTGAAAGGTATTTGCATATAAGTAAATGTAACAAACCCAAATTTCTCACTAATTTCTCATTCTAAATGATTATACATTAGACAACATGCACATCCTAGAATTGAGATATCAAGGCTGGTTCTAACCAGATGGGAGACTAATGCTTGTTTGTACAATGCTAGAAGCCTTAAACATTACTGAATATATAAGAAATAAGGTATTTATTGATTCAGTTATTTCCTGTTGTCATTTAAATTTTCATTTGACATAAATATATTATATACAGTACTAACATACCAGAGATGTGCATTGTGGTGCAGTGGATATCGGCTTCAAACAAAAACAATCGGAGAGCTGAGTTTGAATTACAGTTGAATTTGTTGCATTCACTTACACATGAATACTCTTGGGAAAGATTAATTCTCCAGCTATGGGTTAAATAACAAGACAGATTGGGTTTTATAGCCTTGGTTGGTAACTAGTCTACTGCAGAAAGTAATGGCAACCTACTGTGGGAAAATCTGCTCAGTTGGTCATGTCTCTTGAGACAGGATCACCTAAGTATGTATCATGTATTATCAATCATCTCTCAATTCAGAGAAAGAACTAATATTTTATTCCATTTTTATGCTTCATAAAGGAACATACCCCAATTATACTAACAGGACCTACGTAATTTCCATAGTAATTCTTTCTGAGTTGAAGAGATTAGGAATTAATATAATTCAAATATCTAGAGTTTTAAACTATTAAACCTGTAGCACAAATGATACAACCATCTCACATTTACTCATGGAAAACAATTTCATAGCCTAATATGAAAGCAGAACAAGGCTGTTCATATGAGCAACTTTGCTATCTTCGTGATAAATTTCTTCTGCTATCCACAAGTGAAACTTACTTTAAAATATCCTGGCACAGAGTATTGGTAAGTATGCTCCAGATTTCAACAACTTAAAAAGGATTTATCTATTTAAAATGATATTCAATAGTATGAGCTGAATAATTTAAATAAGTCCTTGAATTATAGTAACTTTTCTTAAAATTATAACCAATGGATTACTGGCCTATTTAATCACAAATTTATATGATCAAGAAACACTTATAATCTTTTTTTCAAAGATTATATTTTCTCTGACTTCTTGACTATTAATTCATCTTACATTTTGATATCTTCACAGTAGCAAAATAAGATGTAGTATATCTTTGTAGTCAAATATATTTTGTATATTACATTCCAAATTGGCCTGAGACTATTATGACAGGTTTAATATTGAACAAAACAGCACATGAATGTATTCAAAATCAATCAACAACTGTATACAGATTATTACATTTATCATGCTTAGCTGAGTATGACAAGACAAAGTAGATGTAAAAAGAAGGAGTAGGTCACCAAACTATTTACAACACAGAGAATGGATTTCATACACCAATTTCAAATTCCAACAAGAAGAATTACTTCACACTAATGCCTTTGTGAAAAGTATAAATATACTTTTTCAGCTATAAGTAATCAGTAATTTAAAACCTATCTGAACTTTGTAGGCATATCTAACTGAACCATGTAAAAATAAATTCCTATACCCCACAAGGACTACTCTCAGGTCTTGAATAAAAGTGGGGCTTGGAATAAGTGCAAGGAGGTTAGACATTTTTTTTTAATATGGAACAAGCCGGTGTTAGAAAGATCTGATGAGTAAGTATAAATAAAATTTAAATGAAGGAATTTATTTTTAATCATTTCACCCCAAATATGATAATAAAGCAACTAAGATGCAAGGGGTTACTGAGTGTAAGAATATGAGGGGGAAAAACACTATTATGGGGAAAAACAATAAATGAACAGGAATTAAGATGATAACAATTGACATTGCATCTAAATTTTTGAAGATCAAAGTTGACTTGGAAGCAAGAGAGTTCAACAGAGAAGTCCAAGAGAAGAAACTGAGCATAGAACTTAGCCATTTCTACTGTAAAATAATGAAAACTAGCCACCAATCTAGTACTGCATTTAAATTCATAAAGTCAAGCTATCACAGAAGAAAGTTCATCAGATCAATTACCATGAAAGTATTAATAGAAAAAACACAGGGAAGCTATGTTACAGTAGAGGGAAAGTGACTGAAGTCAAGATGTCAGGTCAGAACCAATACAACAAATTATCTAATGAGCCTTAAAAGAATATTCTTCTGTATCAAAATTTTTACCACAAATAAATATAAACCTTGCTATCGTAATTGATCATTTTTTTGTATGACATATCAACCTTTAAAATAACCTGCAAAATATTTTTTGATTCTAAGATTTTTATTTACACCATATAGCTTAATCAAAATTTTTGTTTGTTGCCATATACATGATGTCACCTGAAGAAGGCTGGAGTGTACAACAGACAAAACATCATGAATATGGCAACAAAGATGAGGACAACAGTCTGAACAATGTAAATAGTGTAAATAATTACCATACCTCATCTCAGAAATAAACAAATGTCAAAGATTTTGAGTGGGGGAAAATAATTTACTGAGACAAAAGCCTGATTGGAATTGGAAATCAGAGACCCAATTTTCATTTCTGATTCCATTGCACTACCTATAGATACTTACAGCATCTGGTATTCCCAATCAGTCACCCATCTAGGCACTGACCAAGTTAGATGTTTGCTTCAGATGAGAATCAGTATTTCAACATATAGGTGCAAGCCTTAGAAATAAGAGATTAGGGATTATGTTGAAATAAGAACAATGAGAGGGGGTTAAAATTAACAAGTGGAGGGGATTTACAATTATTACAGACTTGAGAATACAGATAAAAAAAGGAGTAAAAAGATTACACTGTACTAATCTTCTAAGTTAAGAGAGTTTGCCTCAAAACTCTGGATTAAAAAATATTGGCCTTATCTGGATTTGAACAATAGTGGTGTAGAGAAGAGTATTTCAGCTATGAGATAAATCAGGTTTTAGAGTTGCCTTCTATTAGCCTGAAATGAACCCAAATTAGAAACCCAATGAGTATAAAACTAAACACAAACTTTTTTTAAAACTAGCTAAGCATTAAGCAATTCACTTGACAATATTCTGGTATGAAATAAAAATTAAAGCATTTTTTGAAGCTGGTGTGAAATTCTTGAAATTTTGTCTTGACAAGTTTTTGTGGTTTATATTTAGCTAAAAGCCATATTGGAGGCTTCCAGTTTTGCAATGTCTCTTCTCACATACATCTGAAATGAGACAACACTTCACCTTGAGAAAGACAGGATTTTATTATCCTTTAAGAAAATAAATTTAATATACTGGCAATAATGTAAGAATTTATGTTCGACTTTCAAAAGGTGAATTACTCATAAAACCTGTTAAGTATATTTTGACATAACATTAAATTATCAAAGTTTACATTTGATATTGAATGCTGTCCAAAAGTATTGTAAAACTAATTTATAAGAGACATTTTTTTTTATATCTTTACATTTCTTTGGTTCATTTTTGGTTTGAACTTTATGGATTTTTTTGTTGGTAGGTGGTCTGTTTTCATAGACTGTTACCAATTTGCATTAGACTAAAAAATAGGTCTTAATTATATCTGCTTCAAGTGGGTCAACTAAAATGGTTATTCTGTGTTTGTCTTTAACTAGTATTAGGAACATTTAGTTTTAACCGACTTCAAAAAGTATAAGGCTTATATCACACTGAAACACTAGTTCTTGCACGATGTTGAACCTGGTTAGTACCTAGATAGATTACCACTTGGGAATACCAGGTGCTGTAAGCTTGAATGTGCAGATGGTGTAATGAATAATGGTTTGTAACTGGAAATCATAGAACTGAGTTCAGATTCTAGTTGGGTTTGTTATATTCACTTATGCATAAATACCCTTGGGAAAGTTATGAATCCACCTCTTCCCCCACCCACCCCACCCATCATGAGTTAATTTATATAACTTGTATCAGTAAAATTTATTACCGCCAAAACTTCTTACAATCTAAAACTATTTTCTGGCTTTAAATAACCTGCAAAAGGTTGATAAGCCATAAAAAACAAAATCAATGAAAAAGTGTTTTTGAATATAATATATCAGCATGCACTTTTTAAAAAATTTGTTTATTCTAACAGTAAAAACAGAAACAATGTTTTCAGCATTATGTACTAAATTTATTTTAGAAAATGTCAAACAGAAATTTGAATGTTCACTGAAATAAAAGATGCCTTACAAAAGCTAAACAAAATATTAAGACAGGAAAATTTCAATAGAAAAAAGAGTGATGAACTGTTGCACTTTATCAATTTGCCTATATGGCAGTTAATTCTGAAATAATTTCCTCACAGATGAAGAGGAGGTTTGGGGTGACATAGATATGGTTCTACAAAACGATGCTGAGAATATCATGGACTGAACATGCAATAAGGCAATTTTAAGGAAATCTTAATAAGGACAGTTCTACTTACAATCAGATAGTTGAAATCTCTGGAAAATAATGAGGGCTTGGAGAATTTGACCCACACAGAACAAAAAGAGACAGTAGAAAACATTGAGTAACCTATTTAATGAGCTTGTCCAAACAGATAGCAGAACAAAAAACAGGATAGAAAGAAAAGATATAAACATTGCTTAGAGCAACAAAGTTGTGAAGAACCATGATTGTCGATGTCCTAGAGAGACATGGCACATTTCTTTGAATTTCTGGTATGAGAAGTTATCATTATTTGTGCGTTGTGGTGCATTGGATATCGGCTTGGAACGAGAAATCGGGGAGCCGAGTTTGAATTCCAGCTGAATTCATTGCATTCACTTATGTACAAATACCCTTGGGAAAGGTATTAATCTGTCTATTCCTTCCAGTTATGGGTTAAATAACAGGACAGATTGGGTTCTATAGCCTTGGTCGGCAACCAGTCTTTCGAGACATGATCGCCCAAGCGTGTATCACGTATGGCACTTAACTGACTGACTAATGTCATCTTTTGTTGTAATATTTCAGCCCTTTGGCAGGTGCTTGTTGGTCTGGGTAATTTCAGGGAATTTTGAACTGACCTCTGTGTCATTAAATTCAGAATTCCACTAGGCTATTGTCCACTGGATAATAGTCTAGAGGATTAAATAGTAATTGTGAGTTCAATCCCTGTGTCAGGCAGTATGTACTTGGATTCAGTGAAAATGGAGTAACCAATAACTGACCAGTACTAAATAAGAACTAGGTGGAATATTGCTAGATATTGTCATTGAGAACAATCTATCTGCTTAAAACTTTCTCATTACTCACATGTTTAACTTGCATTCTCAGCATTCTTCGATAGAATCATTTACTGTCCTCATCTTTGTTGTTATTGTTATCACAATGTTTTGGTGAGTTCAATCTCTGGTTCAGGCAGTACAGACTTGAACACAGTGCAAACGGAATGAGCAATACTAAATAATAACTATAAGAACTAGCCTGAGACATGGTCAGTGGAACAAGAACAGTCTACTGCCATTGCTTAAATAAAGGCTCGATTTGAATTTCTTCAAATTCACTCATTTTCAATAACTTTTAAATTGAATTTTTAAAAATAAAAAAGTTTTCTTGAAAGTTTCATTTTAATTTTAATTGAAAGCTAAATGATTAAATTTCCTATTTCCAGTAAGTAAAATAATTGGGTGTATTTCAAACAGAAATTATATTCCCTGGAATCTGAAATTTTAAGATTTTTTTTAAATTTTGAGATTTTTTGGCCATTTCTGAGTGACTGACACATTTGCAAACAAAAGTTAATTCTTGGTTTTAAAAATTTTACAAAAAAAAAAAAAAATATACATCCGTGACACATTAAATTTGCTAATTTTCCAAAAATAATGTTAAATTAATCTGATTTACACATGTATTATTTATTTATAGCATGAAATTTTGAATAAAGCTATTTCTTAATCACAGAGTTGAACTTTTTGACTTGTCCGCCATAATTGAAATGTGTTGACAGCTCACATAATTTGAGATAAGTGTATAGTGATCACAAGTGACATAATTGTACAAATTTTTTCCAGTAAGGAAAAGAAAACCTGAAACACATGAACTATTAATGTCTTCTATGTGCCTTGTCCTTTCAGGACATAGGCGATCATGACTTTCCACATCACTATCTCTGGTGGCTCTTAGCACACTTTCTCCTACACCGTGCAACCCCGGTTCTGCCATCCACCTGCTCAGGCCCTTTAAATATGTTATCCGCTGCCTTCCTCTGTCTCTTTTTCCTTCTATCTGGCCTGTTAGTATCAGATTCTCCAAGCCCTCCTTCCTCATTGCATGTCCCAGGAACTTCAGCTGTCTCTTCCTGATGCTCACTATTAAATTCCTTTTCGTTTCCATCATTTCCAAGACCTCATCATTGCTCACATGGTCGATCCATGATATTTGCAGCATCCTTCTGTAGAACCACATTTCAGTTGCTTCAAGTTTTTCTCTCATCTTTAATGATATTGTCCAGGATTCACTGCCATATTGAAGGATGGACATCACGTAGCAATCCAGTACTCTCTTGCTTGTTTCTAGCGAAATTTTCCTGTTTCTTAATACTTTACTCAACTTCTGGAATGCTTCCTTCACCATGCCAATTTGCTTTTGGATTTCTGCGTCACACATTCTGTCTTCTGTTAGAACACTTCCCAGGTATTTAAATTTTTGTACATGCTTTGTTTTAGTATCCCCCACCTATATTTGGCATTTTGGGCTGCTCTTTTTGCTGATGACCATACATTCGGTTTTCTTGCAGTTTATTTGTAGTCCTTTCTTGTTACTTTCTTCTGCTACCTTCTGTAAGAGGTCTTGTAGTTTCCTTTCTGTGTCTGCTATCAGCACTGTATCATCTGCGTACCTAAGGTTGTTTAAATTGTGGCCTCCAGTTACGAACCCAAGCATAACTTCTAGGGTCCTCAAAATATTCTCACTGTACAAATTGAACAGATCTGGTGAAAAGACATATTCTTGTCTTACACCCCTTTCTACCTTTATCTGCTGAATTCATTACCTGTCTGTATGCAAGCAGTTTGCTGCTAGTAGAGATTTTTGATTACTCTTATGTATTTCTCAAATATGTCGAGGCTGCTGAGCATCAATTCTTTGATATTAGCAAGTTGATTTTCATAGCACTTTTAATGCATACATAAAAAAAAAAAAAAAAAAAAATGAAAATGAAAATTATTTTAAAAATACAATGCTTAGACAATTTGTATTAAACTTTTCAATTTTCAATTAGTAAATATAATCTTCACTTTATATAACCCTGCCAATCTAATGTCTACAAATCTTGGAAATATTTTTAAAATATTTTTGAAACTTTATAAACTATTATAACAAAAAAACAAAAATGAGAACAATTCTTTTAAAAATTTATTAATAATCAAAAAAAAAAATTTATATTTATTAAAGCAATTAAAACTTATCTAATTAAACAATGTCATAGTTTTATTGTATTTTTTATTTCACTATTCAGACCAGATTTTCAGTCAGTCAGTCAGTCAGGTGCCATACATGATACACGTTTTGGGCAATCATGTCTCAAAAGAGACATGACTGACTGGGTAGAAGATTATCCTGCAGTAGGTAGCCATTGCTTTCTGTGATAGACTGGTTGCCAGCCAAGGCTATAGAACCCAATCTACCCTATTATTTAACTCATAACTGGCGGGAAGAGATGGATTAATACCTTTTCCAAGGGTATTTGTGCCTAAGTGAATGCAAGGAATTCAACCGGAAATCGAACTTGGCTCCCCGATTTCTCATTCCAAGCCAATATCCACTACACTACAAAGGGGGTAAATGGTTTAAAAAAAATAATGCGATTTACATTTCCCTAGGAGTCCTGCATTTAACTAATAAAACCAATTTTGCCAATAATATCTTGAAATGTCATGAATTTACAGGGGGGGGTGACACATGTAAAATAAAAATTTAAAAAAAATTATTTTTAACAATATTTTTAAAAAAGAATGATTTAAAAAATAATTTAATTCATTTTTAATAAGTCCTGAAAGTTTCATTAAAATCTGATAATTATTTGATTTTTGCAAGAATTTCCAAATTAACCAGAAAAAAAAGTGAGTTATGTAATATTACATTTTCCATTGTAAACTTTTGTAATGATTTGGCTCTCCGCTACTGAGAATCAAAACAAGATTTTTACCAAAATTTCAAACATGTTAGAAAGGATTGAAAAATTTTTTTTAAATAATTACAAAATACTTTTATCTTTCCTCTTAATGATAAACATTTTGATGAAAAAAGCTTTTGTTTTTTTTTTATGATGTTTGGGACCATTTTTTTTTTCATACTATGCTGGTTTTCAGCAATTTAGTTGAGGCACCTACCTCAAAGGCTATCAAAAATTGATAAACACATGATGAAAGTTAGACAGCACAACCACCAAAAAATCGTGAAATTTCTCACAGAATAATATTCCCATGGGGTAAAGTGGTTGAAGCTGATAGTAATGAAATGGAAACGTTACTTAAGAATAACGTTATACAACATAGGAGATTGCCAACAGACTTAAAATATCTAAAATGTGTCTCAAAAATAAAAATCATTCTTACACAACTTTTGATTCAAAAAATCAATTTTAATGTTTGGCTTCCACATAAGTGAAAAAATAAAAAACTTGCTGTAATTTATATAAAAAAATGTTTTAGTTGTACTTATTTAACTGAATGTCTTACCTATTTACACATAATTTATGTAGTCTTGTAACCTTTGCAGTTCTTTCAGCTTACTTAGGGCTCCATATTGGACTATTGTCTGATAAATAAAAATAAATACTACCTTCAGTATATTTTTTTTCTAAAATCTGCTTTGTTTTCACTTAGTTACAAGTCTTATCCACTTAAACAAGTTCTTACTTGTGATTGTTATTCAGTGACCCTTTTGTCTATTAAAATAGACCTAATAATGGAAACAGCTTTTATCACATCTGATCCTACCTTTGTTTACAGCTGGTGTGTCAAAATACCTTATACATAGAAGTTATTATAATAGAGATTTTTTTTTCACTTTCAGTAAACAAGTTTGATATTTTTTTTTACCAACCTGAAATTGTTTTTCTGAAAAGAGCATTTAATCTCTGGTTTGTAATTTTAGACCAGGGATTAGATTGACATCTTCTGAATCTCACTCAGAACGGATTAATATTTAAAGAATATTGTTTTTTTTTATCTAGTAATACAATCTACTAATGGTTCTTACAAAAAATAAATGTTCTATGTCTAGTAATACAATCTACTAATGGTTTTTAGAACAAATAAATATTCTATGTACAGTGACATTCTCTATGGCTGAGAGAGTTATATATTTCCAACAGGCACCAATGATTGGGTGCTGAGCTTAGTAAAAAAGTAAGAATTTCAAATGCTGATTTTCAAGGTTGGTAAAAGACTGGCCAAATACATACTAAATTTTTAAGATCTACTTCATGTCACCAGTGGTAATAGTTAAAGCCCAAACAGTGAAAATAAATTTCTAAGATAAATACACCTTTCCCAGTTAGAAAACTAGCAGAATGCAATATTTTAAACTCATTTTCTGAAACCTGGTCATATACCAGAACATGATTAGAGTTTTAAGATTTGTTTTAAAGTTGAATATCAAATAACTACTTGTGCTTTTGCATTAAATCACAGGTAAGAATTTACTTTCAGGATTTTACTGAATATTAAATAATTTAATAAAATATTTATGCTACACATGAGCAACCATAGCATAAATTCAAAACAAATGAACCCACTCACATACTAGAATTAGAGAAAAATATCTTAAGTATATTATTCTGATAAGTGAAATAAAATACAATGGATTTGCTGTTTTATAGAGAAATACAAAGGAGAATAATCTAGGTGACAAATAGGTACCTGACTGTACTTTTGTACTATTATAAAACATTTTTTTTTCATTTGAATTTATTTGTATTTGATAACATAAGATTCAGTTTTGTTATAATTTCATAAATCTGCACTAAATAAAGAAGCTTGTTTTGAATCAATGCAAATATGGAACTGTAGTGAACACACATTGGTACAGATTCAAAAAAGGCTCTAGATCACATGCGGACTTGTTTGTCAACACCATACATCCATGTTTTCCCAGTTAGCAGAACAGCTTGGCATGTCTAGATACCAATTTTTCTGTAACTTGTCAAGATCCAGGTCTTTGTAAAGCAAAAGAAAAACCAGCAGTCAGCAAGACATGGTGTCTCATGAAGTTGGTCCCATAGGCATTTTGTTGCTAAAGTTACTGTGGTTTCCAAACCTCAACACACACCTGTGATACATTACAACAGGAACATTAATAAAGTTTAAGTCAGATTAAATTACTATCTAAATTTTTGTTTCTTAATATTCTTGTGAAAATGGAGCTAAGTTATGCCCTTAAATCTGGTAAATGCTGAATATATAACTTAGTTGGTCCATCACAGGTCTTATATTTTATAAGAATTCCTATCAGACATCAGCTTTCTATTATTATTTCCCAGTATTTTTTGAGGGGAGGTATTTTTAACTTTTCTGGCTGCTGCTGTTAATTCTTCAACCACCCTCCAACCTCCCTCCCACAAGGGGGTATGTGGCAAGCCTCTTGTTGCTCTATTGCTATTTCCATGGAAAGTGCTCAGACAAACTACATTTCCTGGTCCCACAGCCAGGACTCGCCATATCCATTAGCAAATGACCCACATTCCCACTGTATTCCATTAGTGAGAAGTAAGTTTTATACTAACAGCTTCTTCTCACAAACCACTACTCTGTGAAACTGACTCAAGAGAAAGTTTTCTCCCAATCACTACAATCTTAATCTGCTCAAGGTTAGGTTTTAATCCTTATCTTCCACTCTTATCCACAGAAATTCCCTCCTAACATAACCCTCTACCTTGAGTGGCCCCTGGGCTTTGTAAAGGATGAACTATAAAAATAAACAAACACACAACTCATAACTTCAACTGCCAAAATAGAATAAACACTACTACAGAATATCACAAGTTCCCAGGATGAAAGTTGGATTGGTCAAAAACATTGCAATAAAAAGATACTAGAAAAAAAAAAAAAAAAAAAAAAAAGGTGTATAATAATGAAAATCTTAAATCTATTAATATTTTCTGGTTATTTTTGCATAAATTTTGCTAGATGATGTGTTTTAATCATTATAAAAACTAATTTGGATTAATTTGTTTTTCCTCTTACAACTTTTTACTCATGTACTCCAAACTTTTCTCTTACATCTGGTTTTCTAGAATGTCATTGAATTTCATCAAGGATCTCTTGAATCATATACATTCCACTTTCATGCATCAAAATTAATGTTCAGTGGTGGTTGTATGTATTTTGGGATTATCTCTTCCTGAATCAACACTGAACATATGACCTCTCATTGAACTTTGTATCTCATTTCCATCTCTTGAGTCATAGTAATAAAATCTGAAGTTCACCACTTGTTCTTTTCTGATTAATCCTCAATAATTTAACAAGTTACTACTTTTTCTGCTTGGCCTTCTGATTAAGTTATCTCAGCAAAGTATTTATACAGATGCTTATGGTATTCCTTTACATATTCTCACATAATTTATAAGATTTGAGCAGTAGTGTCAGAAGTAACATTTAACAGTATAAAGTCTGATTATCAAATGATAAAAGATATTTAAAATAGAATGAACTATGAAAATTACATGGTGCATTTTTCCAATTTAGGAATAAAGTTTATAACACATTTTTATAACAGTAAAATAATTTTAAGTTATGTTTCATCTAATTACAAATTTATAGTCTTGATTAAAAATTCTATCCTTAAATTAAAGGACTTTATATACATAAACACACAGAGGCCCTCACCAACAAATCTGGGAGTTTGTTTTTTTTAATCAGAAGAATCAGCATGCTGTTTCCACATTTCTGACAGAGTGAATTGTGTCATGTCACTTTTTTTCTCACAGTTGATGCCCAAATGTGCAGAGGATAAAATCAAAAACAATGTGCATGTACAAAATTAAAAATATAAAATGGCAGCAATTTACTCATCACATCATATATATATATATATATATATATATATTATATTTATTCTACACCTGCAACCACATTATTCTCTGCTTGAATTTCTTTAACACTTACTTCTGGCTTGAGAAAAAACAACAAAGTTGTTAGTAGTGACTAACAATACCTGTGATAAATTCTCAGTCCAATCCAATACTAAAAGTCTTAACAAATGACTAAGCAACAGTATTTTGTTTGGAATCCCTTCTTGGATAAACTATTTTCTCATGTTCTAAATTTGGAGGAGAGGGCATTATTGTCATTACATAAACTGAGGTTTTTCATCGAGATAGAATCATTAATAAACTGTGCATAGTAAGATCACTGATAACAAAATGAATATATGGAATAATGATATGTGAATATTTACAAGTTTTTATTTTTATTTGTGATGAACTAATGCATTTAATGTGTTTTTATTTGAAAGATGAATTTACTCTGGCAAGGATTGTTAGAAACAATATATTGGAGAAACATTAAAAAGTTCAAGTAAAAAGATTATATGAATACAAAAGAGACATTTTTAAAAACAGCACATTAGACACATTAGTTGCTCACCATAACAAGACTGACCACAATTTCAACATAAAACATTCTACTATAAATAAAAGAAAATAATTCACTAAAACAAAAATTTTAGAAAGTGCTTTTATTGAGAGTTCATCAACAATAAATTTGCATCCAAGTTCTTATGTTTCATCATTCGTGGCAGATCTGTTATCACAATGTGGGATATTTGATAAAAAAGATGATGGAAACAAAAAGGAAAAGAATATCAATGAAATTGACTTGATTGCATGCCAAAAACACATTTTTCAAAATTCCTAACATCTCATTCATGCAAATGGGTAGTTGTATCGATATAAATACACCCAGTCCAATAAAGCCCTAAGGGATAAAATACATCATAAAAAACTTTTTCCACTGTCATACACCATTTCTCTCTCTAAAATAAGTATATATATATATATATATATATATATATATATATATAAAGAGAGAGAGAGGACTTAAAATGGACAAACACAACATTAATTTATGATAATGTGATTTCTGTTGGGATATTGATTATCATGTACAATAGTGAAATCAATAAAAGATCAATGTCATCATTAATGTACGCTTCATAAATGTACTAAAAAGTTCTTCAGTATGATTTCAAAATTTGTTCAGATTATTGATATTGTTTTTGCCACTGTTGCTGGTATCCCAACATTTCAGCCACAGTTTTTGATATCCTAACATTTTAACCAATCCATTTTACAGCCTTCCTCAGGAAAACCATACTGAAAGAAGCTGCAGACATAAGCATTACTAAAAAATGTATAAATTTGGTTTGTTTGGAGGGGCCTTAATGTTTGGTCATAAAAGCTAAACCTAAATTCTTGCTAAAAAAAAAAAAAAAAAACAACACCATTTAGTTTCTTCTTTTTTGAGAGGGAAAGTATCAAACAATTTCTAAGAGAAACTAAAGTGTATTGAAAGTGCAAAAGTATATATCTGAACTACACTTTAATGCTAAAGTGACATGAACAAAGATATCTTTAAGTGTTAATATAATTTCTCTTGAAATAAACTCATTTTCTTTAGCAATCATATATATTAAGTTGGCTAGAAAGTCTTGACTCACTTAGGAAGTGAAAAGAAGACAAAATTTTACAGAACAACACCAACATTTATTCTTCAAAATAAAGTCCATCATTCTTGGCAATCTTCTGCCAGCAATCAGCTAGGATCCAAATCTGTCCCAGATACCAGTCTGATGGTTTTAAATAAAAAAACTAAACACACTCCCTTCACTTCATCTAAAGCATTGAATCACTGGTCATGAAGGAAACATGTCATTGAACAGAATAGGCAGAATTCTGATTGAATACCGCTCCAAGTAAATGGATGAGGAAGAGTCTCAGCACTGTCCATTTGTTTAAAATTCTCCTTAGTCAACTTGGCAGTGTGTGGCTTTGCATTGTCTTGCTGAAACAGAGCCTAACCTTGACTGATTAAACTAAGATACTCCTCCTTCAGTTTTTTTATACATGCAGTCTAGCTACTGGCAATACAATTTAGTATTCATGGTGCAGTCATGTGAAACAATCTTGAAATGGAAATTCCAAACAGAGATCAAGAAACAAACTTAATATAAAAATTTAATATAGTGTAAGCACCTATGATTAGTAGATAAAAAAAAAAAAAAAAATTCTGGGAGCTTATGTTCCTTAAAATTATTTGGTCAATGGATTTTACACAAGTTGGAAAGAATGAAGAGATTTTCTATTCTATACAAATGAACGGATTTATCCAATTTTCTAAAAAATTATTTCATATCTTAGATCAAGGTATTTACCCGAGATGTCTCCAGAGAGGTGGGATGTGGCACAGGACCAATTTTTATGTAAGAATTCCAAGTGGAGTATTTTATACATTGGGTCAGTGTAGTCTTTGTACAATATAAACAGCATTACACAAAAACAATGCATGCATATGCATGTCACACACACAAAGAAAATATACATATTATCTTATGTCTATAGCACAACTGAGTTTCATGAACTATGCAATCTTGTACCTGATGATTGTATAGTGCATGAAAGCCTGAGTCATGCTATAGATATAGAATAATATGTATATTTATTAATCTATATTTTATAGTTCTGTTATATTATATCAAGCACCAGAAAATTATTTATATATGTACATATATATATATAAGAGAGAGTTTCAATGCAAAGAATTTGTCACTTTAACTGAGATGGTTCATGCCAACTTAAAGTTTCATGAGGACACTGTTATGATGTCACTATGAATGTTTGAAGTTGGCATAAACCTGCTCAGTTAAAGTGACAAATTCTTTGCATTAAATCTATCAATGCACTATCTCCACCCTGATATCAAGCGCTTTGTGATAAAAAAAAAAAAAAAACCTGCTTACCAAAATACCTTTTATCAGTAAAACTACTGAAAAAAGCAATCTTGGTGCTAAACATTATCACAACCCAACACACACACATATATATAAGTGATAATACATAAAAGAATATATAATTTTGGGTATATGTTTATTATCAATGTATTTTTCCAATCTGAAAATATTTTTTATTATTATAAACATTATTTTACTGGGTACATGTGTTTGAGTAAACATCCACCTTTATTTACAAACCGTGAAATTAACATCAGCCCATACCATCAAAAGCCTTATTCAAGAAAAAAAAGGCCAATAGACATTAATTACTCTGCTTGTAAATAAACATTCATCTACTAAAATATTAACCAAATAAGATAATAAGAAAATAGATGTCTTTTATACTTGAAACAAATATTTGTGCATTTTTTTTTTTTTTTTACATAAAAGTGTCAGAGAATATCTAGTATAATGTTTTCAAAACCACAGAGTTACTTACTACTGGTAAATAATGAACAATGAATTGTTAGCTGAATCAGTTAATCAAATTAAGCATAGAATGTATCAATAAACTTTCATAGCTTTAATGGCGAAAACACAAAAATCAGAAAAAAAAGAGGAATATGAAACTATTGTTTTTAAATTCAATTTGATAAATCAAAATAAACAAACAAGACTAAAAAAATAAAATATAAAAATTAACATGAACATAAAATAAAAGACTGAAATTAAATTAACATTAAAAAAGGCCGGAAAGAACAAGATTTAGCAATTTGATAAATTTGTTTACATCTGGATTGTGACCTCAACTTGTTTTAATCTTATAAAAATTTTACTCATGGGCTTGTCAAGTCAAGAGAAAACCAGACTTATATCAAGATATAGATAAAAGAAAAAAAAAAGGTAACCTGTCAGTATAAAAACAATGATTATTATTTAAAATGACAATCTTATTCTGAGTTCAGATAAGATCATTATATTCACTGGCTCGTACTATTTTCAGCCAAATGTACACGTCATTATAGTCATCTCTCATACATTGACAACACGGTACATTGTGAATGTGGTTGCACTTATAACTTCTGAAATTGAAAGCAAATATTCAGGTAGGGTTGCTGGTGAGACCTTCCTGTGTGTCCTAGATTGCCTTAAAATAATACAAACACCATTTTTTACTTAAAAGTTGTTTGCAAGCATGAAACAAAGGTTACACCAATAACTTGAGTTGATGGCACTAAAGATTGGGTTGGACTTGTGATTATCCTTGTGCCTCTCTCTTTGTTAACACAGAGCATGACTGACACTAGTTATTTGCAGAACATCTTCCACAGTATCATGGGATCATATGGCCAGTTCATCTGTTCCCTGCTTTCAAAATCTTGACCTCAATGTAACACATCGCTCAATATTTCCCAGGCTTGATATATAGATGATACTACTAATAAAAAATCCATATGATTTTTAGGAAGTAATAACCTTCAAATGGCGTGTGACAAAATTTGGGAACATTTAGATTATTAGTTTACATATTACAGTTATTTAAGTGAAGCTACTGTTGCAAATTTTCAAAACAAATGGAAAAATCTGAATTTCATGTGTTGATAGGAAAAAACACTGTTCAAGCAAAGCAGTGGATTGATAAGTGCCATTCAGACTGCTCCATCAGAAACAATGGTTAAGAGGTGGTATGCTGACTTTAAACGTGGTTGTACAGAAACAAATGATACTAAATGCTCAGGTCACCCAAAATGGGCAGTTGTCCCAGAAAACACCAAAAAATCCATAAACTTGTTTTGGACTATCGTAAAATGAAGTTACATGAGATAGCATAGGAGCTGAACATATCAGAAGACAGTGCATAAACCATTTTGTATGAACATTTATTAATGAGAAAGCTGGGTTCAAAATGGGTGCCACATTTGCTTACAGTCAATCAAAAACAATAACATGTCAACAATTCAGAGTGTTGTTTGCAACTGTTTCAATGCAACAAGGAGATTTTGTGTAAATATGTGACAATAGATGAAACATGGATCTGCCACTTCACTTCAGTGTCAAATCAGCAGTCAGCTGAGTGGACAGCAGCAGGTGAAAGCCGTCCAAAGCAACCAAAGATGCAAACATCAGCAGGCAGGGTTTTGGCCTACATATTTTCCAGATGCACAAGTTATTTTGTTCATTGATTACCTTGGGAAATGAAGAACGATCAATAGTAAATATTATATAGCATTATTGGTGTGCTTGAAGAAAAAAATGGCAAAAAAAAAACTGGCCACAAATGAAAAAAAAAAGTGATTTTTCACCAAGACAATGCACTGTGTCACAAGTTCATCGCAACGATGGCAAAACTACATGAATTGAAATTCAAATTGCTTCTGCATCCACCTTATTCTCCAGATCTGGCCCCCAGTGACTACTGGCTGTTTGCAGACCTCAAAAGAATGCTCCCGGGAAAGAAATTTGGCTCCAAGGACGAAGAGCTATTAGAAACTGAGTCGTATTTTGAGGCCAAAGACAAATTGTTCTACAAAAATGGAATTAAATTGTTAGAAAAGTATTGGAATCAGTGTATCACCCTATATGGAGACTTTGTTGATGAATAAAGTTAAATTTTGCCTAAAAGTTGTTGCTTAGTTAGGCTCGGATTTGTTTAACGATGTGTTATATGGGGTTGGCTCTGTACAAGACAATCAGGTTGAGAGATGCAATCTTACCAATGTATTACAGGGAGTTGTCATGAAATAGTTTAAGCTGTTTTATATATCTACAATATAATATCCAGGATTCACAGCCACAGAAAAGTACTGAAGCTGGATTGGAATAGCAAAATACATTTCAAAACCTAAACAAATTATTAAAAAACAGGAAGTTTTCATTAGAAACAAAGAGCACTGAACTAATATTGGTCCTCCAATATTGCAATGAATGGTAATTGCCTCACAGATGAAGAAAAGATAAGGCAACAGAAATGGTCTGCTGATGGGTACAGAAAATATCATAAACTGAGCAATTTAGTGAATATGGAAACTTTAAGGACACTTACATTTTGTATCAAAAAGAAACCATTAAAATTTCTAGGGCACATAAGGAAAGAAGTCTTGGAGAATTTGACATTCACAGGACATTTTCAATGCAAGATGGACAGAAAAGAGTAAATAACCTACTTAACAAATTTGTGTAAATGTTTGAAACAACAGGGATTTGGAGAAATAGTAAAAAACAAATATTATTAAGAGCTACAAAGAACAGGAAGTTATGGAGAGCCATGATCTTTCACATCCTGAAGAGACCTCTTACATAGAAGATTGAGATGAATCACCATCTATTTAAACCCAGGAGTTATAAATAAGATCTACAGTCATAAGTTAATTTTGTTTGTTTCAAGTATAAATTTCTTCTGAAAAGGTTCACCAGAAAAAAAAGATTTTCACACAATAAAGAACCTAAAAGAATGCCATTGTTGTGTAAAAGTAGTATTTTTTTTCTAACTCTGAACACTGACTAGCTATAACAGTTTATCGCTATTATACATGTAAACAGTTTGACAAACTATGTGGCCTTCATAAAAAGAGAAGAATCCAATACAAAGCAATCATCACAAAACATTTTCTTCTCACAAAAATATTAGACAAAACTTCACATTTTATCATGTGACAATTCTTTCTGAATTGTTTATCAATCTCAGGATCATTTTTTTTATTGTATTTCTCTTACTCCATGAAGTATTGTGTTATTTGAAGGAACGATTGCTGCTAAAGTGTGTGTGTGTGTGTGTGTGTGTGTGTGTAATAAAAACAAAGAATATTCAGTAATCTACTTAATTCAGAACTGGTTATCGACTCATCAGGTGTTTACATAATGATAGTAACTGCTTGATCATTTAATTATTTTTTTTCTGCAAAATACTGTTTTTGTTTGAAATTAATGGATTCTATTCTAAAATTTATTTCCTTCTACTTTAAACATTATTTTTGGTGGTTACCTATGTTTGAGTAGACACCCTGTATTTTTGTGTGATAAGAACAGAAATCTAACAATGATAGGATAAGGAACAAAGAGGAGACATTTATAAATCCAACATGTTTTGCTTTTATTAAAGCATCTACATATTCATCTCTCAGCCTGTAACCTTTTTTACTTCATGGGGAAGGGCTAAAGAAAACACTCATGAGAATTTATTTTGTTCCAAAGTGACTGACAAAATATCTCTAAAGATTTATCTCATGCCTTAACTCTGGCAGTGAAGTATAAAAATACCTTCAAACTGCAGAAATTAGCTCTATAAACAGCATTCTTATTCCAAAGAATGACACAATAAAAAAAGAAAAAGCATGACTGCAAGAACACAGCAAAACCATAGCACAAAGAGAAATAGAAAAATCAGGCATGGCCGACCATATATGGAGAGAAAAGGGAGATCACTGCCCACTGTGGGATGAAGTTGAAATAATAGACAGAGAACATCACAAAATAAGGAATCAGTACATAAGCTAGGTCACAAAAATCTTTTAAGCTGGCCAAGCACAGACATAAATACAATATGGGAACCAGTAATACAGATAGCTAGAGAAAAACAACAATAACAGAAATTGTAATACAAGCTCTGGTAAAAGAAGGTTACAGAGAAGTGCATAAATCAAAAAAATTCACTCACTCAAGGGAACACAATGGATAAAATCATTGGTTAAAGTGATCCAAAAAGTAACGTGGCCACAGCAGAGAAAACAGAAACTTGGAGAGTTACATTACTAAAGGGAATTAACTGAAACTGAAATATCCCAATAAGGAATGACATGTGAAATTAGAATAACCTACCCCTGTAGACTAAGTGAAGAGTTCAGTTCAAAATTCCAATGTATATCACCTGAAGTAGGCCAGAGTATGTAACAGCCGAAACATAGCAAATATAGCAATAAAGATGGTGTAAATAGTTACAATACCTCATCTCAGAATTATAGACACATGATGAAGTGATTACTACAGATTCCTGAAGAGGTTCAAGTTACACAATGTAACAGACATAATTCTAGAGACTGTGCAGTATATTCAGAACCGATTTAAATTGCAGGGGGTTCCTCATTACAGGCTTCAATATGGGATGTCATTCATACTTTAGAATTTCAACCCTCCAAAGTTGCATGATACAACTTGTCAAGCTGTCCTAATGTCATTGAAGCAATTATCCTAACTGGGCTTGGTATAAAAAAGATTTAATTCAAAAGATTACCACATTTCTAAAAAATATGCCATTTGAATTTAAGTGATTTTAATTTTCATATTTCCAGTGAAAGTTAGCTCAGCCATGATTGTCAACAAGGCACAAGGACAATAACATGAAGTGTCTGGCTTTAACTGGACTTCCCTATGTTTTTTTCTATGGTCAACTCTGTATTAGTTGTTCTCAGGGTGGAATGCCAAATAAGCTTTTCATATTGGCACCAAATTAATCCAAGAAATACTGTCAAACTAAGAGACACTATTTTATTTTATGCATCACAATATTTTTTCAAGAACAGCTACATTGTGTAAATAATCATTTCAATTATTATTTGAAGTTATTCCTCTTGTGAAGCAATGCCAGATATCCTTGCTAGTGTTATCATTCTATTATTAGATAATCTCTTATTTTCATTCATAGATTCGTCACAATAAGTCATAGGTAGTAAGTAGACTGAAAACTGTTTTCAAGCATGTAATATACTGTTACCACACACTGTTGACCTCAGTGTCCACACTTCTTTAGATTAGATAAATAAAGTGAGATCTATTAGGTGTCTTGGAATATATCTCCCATGGCTAAGAAGAGACGACTGCATTTTCATTAATTTATTTCTTCTACTTATATTTTTTGTATGTTTTTTCTTTTATTAAAACATTTATAGTTGATATAAAATAAAATGCTGATAGCTGATTAAGAATAAATTTTTTTTTAAATTCATTCATTAACATTTACTTTAAAATTAAACCAATTAGCTTACTCTACTTAAAATAAAAGACATTTTCTTCTTGGGAAATTATTGCTTGACATGAACTTGCTTAACAAATTCTATAACAGGCATTCCTGAGTGAATTGTCAAGGCTTTAAGAAAAAAAAAATTTAGGAGACAGATGCTTTTATTTTCATTAGATAAATTACATTATTTTCGAAAGAGAATCTAGCTTATTGAATTAAAAAAAAATGTAGAGACAATGTAAGAATTATTTATAACAATGAGATATCCACAAATATTTGATTTATGTGTTGACCAAGGAAGTTGTATATTTCTTTCATTGGCCAGTAAAAGTATCAGTGGGATAATATGAAACTATTAAAAATAGACCCATTTCATATGCAAAGGTTAATAAGCTATAAAAAAAAAACGAATCAATAATATGCAAGCATTTTAAGTTAACATTTGTTTTTAATGTTTTTCAGGATGTAGATGATCATGACTCTCCACAGTTTCCATTAATTTATTATCTCTGAATTTCCATGTTTCATTCACTGTGAGTCTGGAATTCAGAGCAGTTCTTTTATATTGGCTACAACCAAAGGCTAGAGAACCCACAGCTGGAGAGAGAAGAGATGGATAAATGCCTTTCTGAAAGGTATTAGTATGAAAGTGAAAGTAACAGAATAGGTGAGAATTTCAATTTATCTTGTCAATTCTCTTTTCACATTGATAACCATTATATTACCCCTATATAACTTAGTTACTGGTTTTTTGGGGTTTTTTTTTTATCAGATGGATGTGACCTTTAGCTGCAAATATTACTTGTAAAAGCTTAGGGTTATGCTTTCTCAAATGTGAGAAAGTCAGTAAGATTACTAAAATACAGACAGCTCTCTTTATATTATGTATTTAATGCAAACAACAGCTGTGCAAATAAACTATTGGTTCTTGTTGATTAAAAGAACGAAACAAAAGCTGATCTATCAGGACTTCCATAATTTAAAGCTACACACCCTTATCACAAAATCAACAATTCAATATCTATAGTTCTTCACAGTTTACATTTTCTTATACAATGTAAAACTTGCATATTAATGGATGGTTAAATGTGGCTTTTTTATTAAAGAATATTCAGTAACTTACTGAGCGCAAGAAGTTATAATATGCACTAGTTTATCTGTGCCATCAAGGATGCTGTAATGTTCTTAGCTATATCAAGAAAGCCTTAAATAATAATAATAAAGCATCATGGTTATGTGCATCGAAATACCCTACTGATATCTCAGCAGGAAATATGACTTTCATGTGACCAAGAAGTTGTATAGCCACAAACAGGAGTGGATTATAGTGAATGAACAAGCAAAACTCTTGTGGGAGTTCCAAATCCAAACCAACCATAAACTTGAATATATGAAACCTGATATTACTGTGGTTAATAAAGTTAACACAGCTTGGTAATGTTGCATGCCCAGTAGAAAACAAAATCATGTTAAGAAAGAAGCTGAGAAGCAGATACGCAAATTTCTATAATGACATGGCATATTTGTAGGCCATGGATACTACCATCGTCCGCATCATTGGTGCATTAGGCTCCATTCCCAGGATTTTAAACAGTAACCTGGAATCAAACCCCATGTTTCAAAACCTTTAGAAACCAGCATTACCAGAAACTGTCAACTGTCTGAGGTCAAAGCATCTTGATAGAGAGAACCAATGATGTAAGATCTTCAGTATATGCAAGATCCCGCAGTATAATTGAATACTGTGCAAAGTAAGAAATACATAAAAAACTAAACTAGTAACATTCCATCATCACAGAGCAGACTCTGAATTGTAACGAATAAGTGTTCTCTCAAAGAGACTCCTTCAACTAAAACTTAAGTGAAATTTGTATACACATTTCAACACAAAAGATGCTGGAAAAATGGTTGGTTATTATACATGATTTTTACTCTTGCTATGCTCTACATTTATAGCAGCCAGAGACTGAAAATGGAGTACTGCTGTCATACTTGGGCTGGAGCTACCAAGTCTTCATTTTCTAGCATTGATAGAGTTCAAAAATGTCTACCCAGCCTTGTGGGCATTTAATTATTTTCTACTCTACAACCTCTTTCTCACAGATAAAATATTGCAATAAAATATTGCAAACCTATTTCTATGAGCTACATTCCTTAGTTCCACCAATTCTCTCAGCTAAAACCCACCAGGCCACATACACTGAGGTGAACAACCCTCCTTTTCTTCATATTTCATTAATAAAAAGGAAGTTTCAGTCAAACAGCTTTTTTTCCATGAACTGCTACTTTGAACAGTTGACTCCCAAGAGGATGCTCTCCTAACCACAATCTTACCCTGTTCAAGTCTATGGCTAACAGTTATTTTCTCCCACATATACTAAAAAACTGCATCTCTTTCTACTCTTAGCGCTCATACATCTTTCAGTTCCCCTCTAATTATGGGTGGCTCTTAGGCCTTGTAGTGATTAAAACTCATAAATTCTAAAAATATAATCTTATGTTTGATCCAATTTTGGGATCACAGTACAATGGCCCAAGTCGAGATAGCAAAGTATATAATAAATTATGGCAGTTTAAGATAATACAAAAATTTACATCAAAATAATTCAATATATTTTTTTTTCTTTATATAATGGTCTCTTTTAGTAACACAGGAAAGAGTGACACTCCATAAACATATGGAATGAGTTCTTTCAGTTCAGACAAATTAGGAAAACCTTTTTTTCAATTCCTGCAACACCCAATCATTTTCACTTACACATCACTCAATAAATCCCGGGCCTAACTAATAAGGCAACAACTTTTAGGCAAAATTCAACTTTATTCATCAACAAAGCCTCCTTCTAGGGTGATACACTGATTCTAATGCTTTTTTTAACAATTTAATGCTTTTTTTGTAGAATGATTTGTCTTTGGCCTCAAAATACGCCTCAGTTTCCAGTATCACTTCTTCACTGAAGCCAAATCTTTTTCCCTGAAGAATTTTTTGAGGTCTGCAAACAGCCAGTAGTCACTGGGGGCCAGAGCTGGAGAATAGGATGGATGGGAAGCAATTCAAAATGCAATTCATGCAGTTTTGTCATTGTTGCAAGAGACTTGTGACACAGTGCCTTGTTTTGGTAAAAGACCACTTTTTTCTTCTTCATTTGTGACTGTTTTTTTGGCAATTTTTTTCCTTCAAACTTATTGAGTGATGTGTTAGTAAGTACTGATGTTGCAGATTTCAATTTTGTGATAATACATAAATCCTACAAATACAGAAAAACTAATGAATTCTATAGAAATTATCATTCCAAGAAACAAATATTTTTAAAAAATCTATGAAATAATGATAATATTAAATATAATCAAGTGTGAATAAAATGGCTGATGAAATTAAGATTAATGAATTAAATAATTTATACCATCAGGTAAAATCTTAATATCATGAGGTTCTAGAACGATAGTGTGACTGAATAAAGTGTTCAGAGAGAACATCTTATGGAAATTAATTAGGAAGCAACATGGTTAAAAGTAATTGATTTTCAATTTATGTTAACAGGGTCAAAAATAGATCCCATAACTCTTATTCCTCTTATAATCTCTTTCTCTTTGGGCATAAACTAATCTTGCAATATAAATTTGATATAGTTAACACAATCTTATGTGAAAATCAATAAGTCAATATCTGCTTTGTCTTTTTTCCATTTAATTTCTTCCTCTTTATTGTGTGTCATGTCTCAACTGTTGTAGATAACAACCAAAGAATATAGTGGCTGAAATATGATAGGCAACAACAACAAAAAAAGAAATCTGTTCAAATGAAATAGTATACACTGATAACAACACATTGTATCTGCAAAATTCATTCAATTTTCTTTTGTAGTAGAACTTTAAGGGAAAGGTATACTACATATTGATAACATGATTATTAAAAACAATTCTTGATAAAAAAGACAAGAATTTAAGAGTGTTCTGTAAAGTCAGACATGAGTAACTAAGAACTTTAAAAGAGGTAATCAGCAACATTCAGAGAGAAAAGTAGTGACAGATTCATAGAAGGAAATAAAATGAGAGGCAAAGTAATATTGAGAGAGATGGAAAGAAAGAAAAGATGATTGAGCATTAGAAAATACATAAAGAGGAAGTGAAGAAAACACTGACAGGATGAGAAGCAAAAAAAAGAGAAAAAGACAGAGATGGAAGAAGAAAAAACTGACAAAAAGACGAGGAAAGGAGGAAAAAACTGACAAAAAGACGAGGAAAGGAGGAAAAAACTGACAAAAAGACGAGGAAAGGAGGAAAAAACTGACAAAAAGACGAGGAAAGGAGGAAAAAACTGACAAAAAGACGAGGAAAGGAGGAAAAACTGACAAAAAGACGAGGAAAGGAGGAAAAAACTGACAAAAAGACGAGGAAAGGAGGAAAAAAACTGACAAATTAACAAGGAAAGAAGGAAAAAACTGACAAATTAACAAGGAAAGAAGGAAAAACTGACAAATTAACAAGGAAAGAAGGAAAAACTGACAAATTAACAAGGAAAGAAGGAAAAACTGACAAATTAACAAAGGAAAGAAGGAAAAACTTGAAAAAACAAATTAACAAGGAAAGAAGGAAAAAACTGACAAATTAACAAGGAAAGAAGAAAAAACTGACAAATTAACAAGGAAAGAAGAAAAAACTGACAAATTAACAAGGAAAGAAGAAAAAACTGACAAATTAACAAGGAAAGAAGAAAAAACTGACAAATTAACAAGGAAAGAAGAAAAAACTGACAAATTAACAAGGAAAGAAGAAAAAACTGACAAATTAACAAGGAAAGAAGAAAAAACTGACAAATTAACAAGGAAAGAAGAAAAAAACTGACAAATTAACAAGGAAAGAAAAAAATCTGACAAATTAACAAGGAAAGAAAAAAATCTGACAAATTAACAAGGAAAGAAAAAAATCTGACAAATTAACAAGGAAAGAAAAAAACTGACAAATTAACAAGGAAAGAAAAAAAACTGACAAATTAACAAGGAAAGAAAAAACTGACATCATCATAATAATAATAATGTATTAGGTAACTGTCTACTTTACTCTTCAGCTGTTCTTATAATAAGTAGTGTAACTGACGTCCATCTACATTAGTTATGGAGTAAAAATCATGTTAAACTTTTCTTGGCTAATTCTTACAACATAATTAACTGAATACATTTCCAGTACTTGATACTGTTTCATTTTACATCATACCTGCTGGCCATAGAGAAGCTTTTAATATTAATAAAAAAAATAAAATATATATTTATTTTTATTTATAAATCTATCTAATTTAGGAACCAGTCTCTGTTACTCCAAAATAAATGTTCAAAGTCATATCAATTCATTAATTCTAAAACATTTGCATCCCACTTGGCTTAAAGCAGCAGAACCCACCTACCTAATCAAAGCACTCTGTCACAACAGATCTATCTTCTGCTTTGACCTTTTGGCCAATCTGAGATGAGATAAAACAAAGAGTGACTGGTGATGAAAAAGGGTCCAGGAAAGATTAAATTCATGTCTTTTCCAAAGACACAAAAGCAATAAAACTACAAAATAGGAGGTTTTTTTTTTTTTAATTCATTTCACCCAAAGCAAGGTAATAAACCTACCAAGACACAAGGGGTTATACTGAGTTTGAGAAAATAGAGAAAAAGGAAAATATTAAAGAGAGAGAGAGAGAAAGAAAAAAAATAAAACAGGAAATAGAAGAACAGAAGATAACAATTGACATTGCATTGAAATTTTTGAACATCAAAGTCAGCTGGAAAGCAAGAAACTAGAAGAGAGTTCCACAAGTGAAAAATATGAGAGAAGAAACTCTTAGTATAGAACTTAGAGCTACATTTCAACTGAAAGATTATAAGGCCTTGCTGTTAATCTAATACAACACTTAAATTCCTAAAGCTTAGGTACCATAGAAAAGAGCTTATACATTTATAGAAAAGGCACAGGAAGGCTGCATCACAGCATTGGGAAAGTGACAGAAGTCAAGATGTCAGGACCAATACATTACAAGTTTTCGTATTTTATCAAGTATCTCTAAATACATAGCAGAAGCACCAGAATTCAACTTTTTCAATCTTGCAAAGTAAATTTCTTTGATTACTAAGATTAAAAATATAAAAAATGTAAATGCTTCAGCATAGGTGATGGGATACAAGCCCTGAATATTTTACTAGTACTGAATTAAGTAATATATTTTAAACTTTTGAAAATTATAGTTTTAGCTATGTGACTTTTCTAAAGAGAGCAAAATATAAGTTGAACAAGTTTCTCTTATTTTATTTATTTATTTATTTTTTTGGCCTCTAATGAAACATATACCTTTTGCCTTCCAAAAAAAAAATTATGTATAATATATGTGGAGAGTTTGAAAAGTTCCCTATTCAAACCACTTCCCAAAAACACTTTTCACAGAGTACATGTAACAAAAGAGAAAATCGTCTACCACAAAAAAATGTTTGTGGTCTGCCAAAGAAAAAGATTACAGAGAATTGTCAGTACAAAAAGAACTGCTAAGAGTATAAGAAGATATGCTAATTTTCTTCCCTCCATGTCTGGCATGGACAAAAAAAATCGCTTGGTGAATAAAGGCAGTTTTTGCTTACTAAGGGTTAAATCAAATTTTTGAGCTTCGAGAGAAAAAGAACAATTTTTGTGCTTGGAGAGAGAAAGTGCAATTTTCCCTGTTGTGAGGGGAAGGTTGGATTTCTGACCCTGTTTCTGCTACTACATTGCTAGTTCAACTGTTCACGCCAGATCTATGATTGAATTTAATGTTAACACCTTTTTATTTTTTATTTCTATTACAGTACACAAAGGCAGAAATTCTCAAATGTCGGTGTAACACTATAATTCTTGACCAAGGGTACATATAACGTTCAACCTAAGTAGAAGTGCCAATCCATACATAAAAAGTCCATATTTATGCTAGTCTTCAATAAAAGGTCCACAGGAAAGCTAAATTGATTTTCTTTTTGTATAAACCAACACAAATCCCATCTACTAAAAAGATTAAAAACATATTTATATTTTTTATTTTAGATATTATAAATCTTTCAGAGTGATTATGTGGGAATCATGTTGTAGAGCAGACTCCCAATAAAAAAGCAGATTAACACAATGGTCATCAATAATTCCCCTTTAGATTTGCATAGACATGGAGGAACTTAGAAGCCTGTTCTAACTTGTTAGATTACATTCTCTCTCGTATGTAAACAAACACGTTTTAAAGCAACTAGTCATTCAATAGCCTTTTTTTTCAGTTTTCATCCTGTAATATAGAAGCACTTTCAAGAGATGTGTGTACTTGTAAATTTACAGTATATTTTGGTTTCTTTTCAAGCCCAACTTTGTTGCTAAATGTAATATTTACACCGATAGAAAATAAAATTGAAACACTGAATATTTATTTCAATTTACTTAAGATAAATGTAATATTACTGGATATGATCACATATGCAGATTAATATATTTACATATTCAAAAATAAAGTGTGCATCAACAGTACTTATACCTCATACAAATACACCATATATCCTCACTGGGCATTAACACAGGCATTTACTCCCATGATATCGTGGTGTAAACAATAAATCTCCAGTGACTTAATTAACTAGTATAGAAAATTAAACAAAAAAATTCCAATGGGTCTAAAAAAAAAAAAATAAAAAATAGACTATTGAAGTCAGTCTTCAGAATATTTCTATGGCGAGTGCCAAAGCAAGATTTTATATTATAACCAATAGAAACCGAGTTATAACACATACATAGCATAGTAAATATAATTCTGCAATACTTTATTCTACTACTTTTGCACATACTGGCAACAGTTGCAGGTAACCTAACTGAATGACCCAGGCATCATCCCATCAAGTCCCATAAATGTTTCAATTGAGACAGTTTTAGTGATCATATGAGAAATTTATCAATTATCTTGCAGATTATGTTAAGTAGTCTGGACATCAATTAAGGAAGAACTATCTTACTGAAATAAAATAAATTGTAATAGTTTATGGATAGACATTAAATGGTTCAATGTTCTCTTTCTTTTTTTTTTTTAATCATATCACCTCGAGCAAGGCGATAACGCCACTGATGCGCAGGGGGCTGCGTAAGAGTAAAAAGATTGGAAAAGAGAAAGCCGGAAACCACATCCTAAACAGGGAACAAAGGATGAGCCTCTTCACCTGTTCAATAGACGTGGGTGGAGTGTGAACCGGGCGATAGTTTAGTCTATCTACTCCAATTGAAACAAAAAATAAAGAAAAGAGTGAAAAGATTGGAAAAGAGAAAACCGGAAACTGCATCCTAAACAGGAAACAAGGGATGAGCCTCTTCACCTGTTCAATAGATGTGGGTGGAGTGTGAACCGGGCAATGTAAGGAAGAATTAACTCATAGCATCCCATGCCATGATGCCCTGGTTTGAGTCCATGTATTCATTTGACCAATGCTATTAACATCAAAGTAATACTAATGTGTTATGTCTAATATGTGCAGTAATTCTCCAAAATGACTATTCAGCCTCTTGTAGATTCCCAATCCACCCTCCACCTGTCCCAAACAGCTCTAATTGAACAAAAAGATCCCATGCACATCTCTGTGCCATCTGACATCTGCATGCCTTATTACAGTCAACATCACTGTCTAAAGCTCAGAATATGCACTGGCAGGAGTGGTCACAAAATGGCTGAAAACTTTGAAAAACGTTTTGTCATATCTTCTATTCCCCTTATATACACATCAGGTCAAAATTGGTAATTTCTTTCAGGATGTTATTTTATATTCAACAGAATGTTTTCTCTTTTTGGCAACAGTATGAAACTGATCTATTGACTACAGCTCACCAATAGAGTAGTAAACTTCCCTTCATTAGCTTGGGGTGGGGGTGAAACATTGAGCAAGTTTTATCAACCACTAAGCTCCTCGTGCCAAGGATATGGTGAAGCCAGTAGCAGCAGATTGGTGGATTGTAGTTGCTGAGCACTTTCTACATCAGACTGGATGGCTAGCACTACTCCCTTTGGTAGATGGAGGAGTTCTCCAGCAGAACCAACAGTTTGGCAATACCAAGTATAGTCAAGTTGCTACTGTTTGACTAATATCTCTTTACACAAATTCCCTAAAGGCTAGGATGGGATTTCAAACCTTCAATAGAGAAGTAAACTGACTGACTCTCTCCACTAGGTTGGAACAAGACCTTGAGCAAGTTTTAGTGATACCTTAGCTCCCTGTGCTATGAATACAGTGAAACAGAAATGAGTGTCTTTATCAAAGTTTCTCCAGTTATTCAAAAATACATTTTATGTTATCACCAATAATACAATAAAAGATAAAACTGATTTTTTTTTTAATAAAACTCATTTCTCTACTACAGGTAAATTTATACTATTTACATTATTCAGAGTATTGTCCTCATTTTCATTGCCATTTCCATGATGTTTTGGCCATTGTACAGGTGCTAGGAATTTCAAACTAAACCCTTTATTACAATCACTGGGGTATATCATTCTCATTCCTTGTGAAATAAGAGGTAAATTTATTTATTAAGGCAATCACTATTAAGGTAATAAAGACCACTACCTTAATTTCACTATAGTATACATTGTACATCATAGCACTTAGAAGAGAATATAGCGAAATAGGTGTAAAGGTCATATAAACACATTATATAAAGGTCATAGAGTAATATGTGCAAAGATTGTAAGGATTGTAATATTTGCTGAAAACCACAAAATCAAAGTAATGAATTTTAATGATTGGCAGATTATAGACTTTATATCTTCTGAACACTTATGTATTTTTGTATAGGTACTTTATAAAAGATTTTCATTACTTCCATAATTGCTTATATCAAAGAAGATATTCCAGTTTTATGAGAGATGAAAAGGGGGTCTGCCTGTATATCTGTGTGCAAAGCAATCATTAAATATGATTCTGAGGCTTTTATTGGAAAAGTACAGAAAGATTGTCACCATCATAAGACTAAACTGCAATTACTATTTTAATATGATCTCAACATGAACAATTACAGACACTCTGGAGACAGATTTTCTTTTTTATATATGAACAGAGAAGACTGCATTAAAGTAATTCATTGTCCTGTCATTTTCAAAGACATCAAATTGGGTCTATATCATTTATTGTGCTACTAGGTTACTTGTACTGTCTAAAAAAAGACATATTTAAGCAATTTTGAAATTGCGTTGCACTTATCTCAAAAGAGTTATGTTGCTTTACATTCTCTAGTTATGTTACACACCTTCCAAGTATGGAACTAAAAGTAAAATTAAAAATAACAGTTTATTCTCTGCCTTGACCACTTACTTTACTTTTTATGTATTTTAGTTGCATAATCCATTACAAGATCTTTACAAAACTCTTGTTCACACAATCCTTCCATAATATTTACATTTGTCTATTCTTTCTACCATGAACAAAGAGAGACTGGTGCCTTTTTGGGAGATCTACCCTTTGGTCTTGGTATAATAAAATCTTTTAAAGGCTTGAAACACATAAGTGAATTGGTCTCTTCAACCAACAAAGCTAAAGTAGCATAATCTTTTTTTTTTCTTTTTTTTTTTTACTAAGTCAGTGATTTTTTTTTTACTCTTTTCCCAGTGCTACAAATAAAAACTATTATAATAAATAAAATTATAATACAAAACTAACTTTTTTAATCGTTTACATTGTTTGGACAGTTGTCCTCATCTTTAATGCCATATTCATAATGTTTCAGCCATTGTACATTCTGGCCTTCTTCAGATGCTGGAATTTTGAACTGAGCCATTATTTTTGATTACTGGAGTATATCATTTTTGTTCTATGTGTCATGCTACTTCCAGATGTCATGTAATTTTTAACTCAACTTTGCAAGTTATTTGTTCACCACTGGAGCCAGGTATTGAACTCACAACACTGAGTCAAGTCACTGGATTTAACCAACACTTTTATCCACTGAGCTATCTGTCCTTGAGTATATCAGTGTATGGATTTTGGACTTATAAACCTAATGTCTCAGTAACCATTTTTACCAAAAGTTATATTGCAATCTTTCAAGCTAATAATTTTCTCTAGCACTCCGTATTACTGGTTCCCACATTGCATTCATTTCTATGCTTGGCCGGCTTAGGAGATTTTCGTGGCCTAGTATACGTGCTGATTCCTTAAATTTTCATAATTTCTAGTGATGTTCTCTATTTATTAGTTCAACTTCATCCCATAAGGTCAGTGATTTTTGAATGTATACATTATAGTGTCAATAGCCCTCATAGTAATGACACTTTCTACGATTAATTAGAATCAGATTCCTGAATAATTCCTGTCCTGCTATTTAACTCATAGCTAGAGGCAGAAGGAATGGATTAATACCATTCTCAAGAGTATTTGCACATAAGTGAATGCAAGGAATTCAACATGAATTTGAACTAGGCTCTCTGGTTTCTCATTCTGGGCTGATATCCACTGCACCACAACACACATACTATCATAATTAGTACATTTCAGAAAGTAACCTGGGAAAAAGATATGAAGAATTAAAAAGCAAAAAAAAAAAATTCTAGAAAAAAAAAAAAAAAAAAATGGATTTCTAAAATTAGTTGAAGAACTGAAGCAAACACTAAAAGTATCAAAGAAATCTGCTGCCACTGGATTTTCAGTAAAAGATACCAGATTTTACAGGTGTGAAAATACATACAAAATAACAATTATACATTGATACTCTTATTTGTATCAACCAATCTGTGGTATGCATAACAAAGAATGCCACAGATGAAAATCAGATATTTATTTTTTAATACAAAATTTACCTCAGATTGTTACTGAAGAAGGTGCTTAATATGAATATAAGAGGAGATAGAAGGCAGTAGAAATTATGAGGATAGAGAGGTAGATTGACCCTTGATTTGAAGAGGTTAATATTGTATGGTTCAGGAAAACATTCGTCTGAGATTTTCTTTTATAAAGTAGCAGTTCTGGTAAAATGGTGTCAAAGTGGAACTTCTTCCTTACAAATAGAATGTGGCAAAACTGATTCTATAGATGTAACATGGAAAGTCCTAGCTGTAAAGATCTGAACTAGTGAAACTAAGAAGTGAAATTTATTTATCATGGAAATATTTAAGATTATTTGTTTCAGATATGTTAAAATAGATTGACTTTGAAATCAGGCTATCTTTTACAGTATCTTTCATGCAAAGAAAGAATTCATTCTCAAAAGCTGGTTTTAGACATTACCAATTGAGTTGTATCAGCACATAAGTCAGTGGACTAATGACAAAAAAAAAAAACATTTTATGCAGCAAATATTTTTGAATATATACACCTTTGTCAATGCACTTAATTTAATAAGGAATTAAAGATCACATAAACTGAACATAATACAATGAAGAACTTAAAATTCAACTAATAACTAGATATCAGACTACCTACTTATTGATGCATCTTTATAATTGCACTTAGTAACAGGTCTTAGGTTAAGTACCATTTAGGATTTCCAAGAGATTTTTAAGGAAAATAAATATTTAGTAAAATCAATTAGAATGAAAAAACAACTTACACTGGATAAAACAAATAAGTCTATGTCAAAGGGCCAGCCTTATTTTAATGGGTCAGCAAGTATCTTGTGGTCAATGATATTTTAACACGTTTTTTTCGGATTTGTTTTATGCAGAAAGAAACTAAGTAAACAGAGAACAAACAAAATAAATAAATAAATGTGGTAGACAAAAAAAGAGAACAGAAAAAAAAAAGAAAAAATGAAAAACAATCAGTGCTAAAAAACAATGTTTTTCCAGTCACTAACATTGGGAGTGCTTTTTTACCAGTAATGAACAAAGTTTTCATACCATACTTATAAATCTGCACCAGTGAAAGTAACATATATACTTTTTTTTTTTTTTATATACACACATCACTGACCACTGCTGTTTGATCTCTCTACATATTCAGCCAGCATCTATGAAAGTCAATGGGTGTAATATTTGCTACAAGTAAGAATTCAATGATACATCTCTGCTTCATACATACTTCCATGCAAAAGTTATTTTGCCACACTGGTAACCAGTTATCACCTGTTAAAAGGCAAAACATTATGGGTGACTGGCAGAAAGGTTCTAGCTCTACTGCCATATTATCAATATCTGCTCCTGACACAGCAGAAAAACATCCTAAGATAGAAGGCAGTATCTTTCAGAGCAACTTATTTTTTATTGAAAAAAAATAAAAATAAATAAAAATAAAATAAAAATAAAATAAAAATAAATCAGCCTGAGTTAATTATTTCATTCAAAGTTAAAAGCATTTGCACAGCCTTGTGAGTGATGAATTGTTTTCCAGTCTACAACTCCTTTCCCCACAGTTGAAATACTGCTAGCCTCTTACTACTCTATTACTAATTTTTATGACAGGTGTTTGGGTGAGCTACAAGCATTGATTCCACCAGTTCAGATTTTCACAGCAAGGACAACATGTCATATACACTATCAACTCATCCTTATTCTCTTCATATCCCAATAGCAAGAAGTAAGTTCTACTCAACAGCTTCTTCCCCAAAACTGATGTATTATGAAACTGAACTTCAAAAGGATGCTTGCCTAATTACTACAATCTTAACCTCTTCAAGTCAAAGGTCAACCATTGTCTATCCTACATATGCAACTCATAATATGCACCTCTTGCTCTCTCCTTGTATATCTTTACAACAATCTCATTTCGTAATCCTACATCTTGAGTGACTCTTAGGCATTGTACTGGGTAAACAATAGTAAAAATATTTTTGTTTCTCACCATTAGCATGACAGAGTTTCATGCACAACACAATCTTCAGGTGCTGAGTATAGGGAAAAAAATTATTAATATATACTTAATAGCTGTTATATTAAATTGAGCACTATTAACATCAGCACTCAATGTGTGATATCTTAGCTATATCTCTCTCTCTCTATATATATATATATATATATATATATGTATATATATATATATATATATATATTATTAGCCCAGAGATTTATTTTTACAATGAAATCAAGATAAAAGATAGTGAATCTTATTGGAAACTGTGTACAGTCAATTACAGTGTTCAGATGAGCTTGTCAAAAGGGCTGTATTAGTAAATCCATTAAAGAATTTAATGCTTCAGGGCCAGTGTTCAGTAGAGCAAAATAAAAAAAGCTATTAAGGTCTTCATACTGAGAAACAATATTAGTGTTTCATACAAGAAATTAAACAATTGGATGATGTGTTGCTTTCTTCAGAGATTTTCAGACAAGCAATGAGCTTATATTGACATGAGCTGAAGCATACAAATAAATAAATAAACCTTGCCACTGAAGAAAAAAACAAATGTGAAAACTGATGTGTTTTGCCAACTATCTACATCAATAAAAGAAAATATTTTGCATTACCACTGAGGCAAAATTAACACGCTAGTGTACTTCTTCATAGATCTGTCATTATATTATGCCATAATGTAGCTGCCATATGCCTTTTATCTAGAAACATTTTCTTGGTAATTTTTCTAATAATCATTCCTCTTTGGTATCTAAACTTTACAAATTTGGGCACAGTCAAAGATGCATTCCAAAAGCTAAGCAAGAATTTTTATTTTGTCATTTCAATTCCCCTTAAAACTTAAGAGATTCATTGACAAATAATCACTCTATAGTTGCTGATTATAATATTTAACCAAAATGGTTATTTGAATTCTGTAAAAGAAAAGATAAAATGAAGAACAAAAATTAAAATTTACTGATACCAAATCATTAGCTAGATTCTAGCTACCATTACAAATTATGAGTAGTTTTAAATATGGTCTGAATTAAAATTATTGAATATTTGCTTATCGTTAATGTAAAAGTATTCCTAACTAAATTTTATGCTAATTGAAATTCACCATACTAAACAAATATTAAATTTTTGAAAGAGCAGAAATCCAAAAACCTGGTTCCAAAAAAACAAATGTCACTCATCAGCATGAAGAGAACACATTTGTAATATTAGAAAACATAACAATGTATATAATTCTTTTAAAAAAAGAAAGTCACACATGGGGGAGATAAGCAAACAATAACATGCTAATAAGAATGTAAGTCTTAAAGAGTAAAACAAAATCCAATTATTGTCTACATTTCTGAGATGAGGTATTGTAATTATCTACACTATTTACATTGTTCAGACCGCAAGAATGCGGCAAGGCCATAACACAAGGGAAAATAGAAAAATCAGGCATAGCTGACCACATATGGAGGTAAAAAAGAGATCACCACTTCCTGTGGGATGAAATTGAAATAACAGAACACCACTGGAAAATACAAAAATAATAGGGAACGCTAATAAAAAACAACAACATTGGAATCAAATTGTAATTTTTCAGAGTGAGAAACTGCAAAATAAATGCACACACACACATACATATATATATATATATATATATATATAGTGGCATCTTTGAAAAATACATGAAAATCATACCACAGGTTAACTCAAGACTTGTGAGTGATATTGGGTATGCACCCCTGAGCTGAGCAACCTTTGTCATCCCCTTCTCCTAATGGGTTTATTAGTCCTCATGTATATAAGCTAGCTTGACTTGGTATCCTTGGTCTCTGACAGGTACAATGTTTCAGTGCCAAGAAGGATTTGTTGCTCTAACCTCTAGGCAGACAAGACACAAACTTATTGCACCTGAATCTTTCCAGGGTTATCTGCCCCTTAATTAAGGGTACTGGAGGTAAATGTTTTCTGGGTTTTGGCATAATCCATCTGTGTGATAGGGATTTGAACCTTTGAAAGAGACTTTCTTATCAGTTGGTGTATAATATCAGGTCTATTGCCATTTTGTGAATGGTTTCTGGGCCATGCAGTAGTCTATGGTAGGCTTCTTGATGCCATGATGATGGGTATTGTTACAGCAATACCTCCAGACAAGTCAACCCAGGTTATTTATGCATATATCTCCAATGAATGTGTTTTACTGCCTACTAATCATCAAACAAACCAACCGAAACAAATATGAAAGCAATGAAATTGAAAATGAATACAACTAGGAGACCCCATGTATACCACCTCCTACACCAATTTAAAGAGTCTACATTCCAAATTTCCAGGAGTAGAACTCCATCTTTTTCAATCTAAACCTGACCTTTTGTTCCTGTCTGAAATGGGTACGAAGGCATCAAGGACAGGTTTCCTTGTGGTAGGGACACAAAAAATGAGGACCTTAATCTCCCATATGTGTTTTCCATGTGGTACTTATCCATAATACCACATTTATCTTCGCTCTTTATCATCCTCAGGATGAAGAGTCAGTAGTCAGAGAGGATTAACAATATCAATAGAGACAGTGGAAAAGAATGCATTATGATTTATAGCAGTTTTAAAAAAAGTAAAAATTAAAAAAATTGTGCAAGGGAAATGCATATTTTAACACAGCTTGGTTAAAAAAAAATCTCACAAAAAAGAATAAAGCTAAAATCTCCAGATGTAGTATGGAAATTAGTGGTTAAAAAAAAAACTTATGGTAAACAATGAGAAAGGACTTTCAACTATGATAAAAGTTGGTGGTTAGTAATTTAAACAGTGAGACAATTCAAATACAATAAATCCTCACAGTACAAGTTTATTTTTTCTCAGACAGAGCTCATATTTCAAAGTAATTTTTCCCATTGAAATTAATAGAAAAATAATATGTTCCAGCCCCCAAAAACCACTGAAAAGGTTTATTTTAATGCAGAAAAAGTGCAGTTAGAAAACTTAACAACAATAAAACATAATAAAAGGAGCTAATTGATGACCTCAGCTAGCAACACTATCGCTTCCCTTTACCTCAATTACTGATCACCACCGTGTATGATGTTCGCTTATACTGTGAATTTTTACTCATCATGATACAAAAATTCTTATGAATGACAGCTCGTAAAGCAAGTTGCTTGCAAAATGGTGCACTCATATTACGAAGTTCTACTGTATCTTAACTCAATTATCAGTGAAGAGGGTTACAGAATAAAAATAATTTCAAGAGCAGTATGAACCATCCTGGAAAGACAAGAATATCTGTCCAAAATGAAAGATCATAGTGCTGCATGCACTGGCTTCGTCAATTCTTCTGTATTCTTTCAAATCTTGGACATTAACAACAGAATTACAGTGAAGAATCCAAACTTTAAAAATGAGATGCTACAGAACTATCCTAGGTGTCTCCTATGTATGCTGAATGATGAAAGTCACTATCAACAAGAAACTGGTCAATTGGAAAACTCCATAACCACCTTCAAGAAGACAGAGTTGGAACTGTATAGACACATGTCATAAGAGCCAATAATCATTCCAACCACCTTCAAGAAGACAGAGTTGGAACTGTATAGACACATGTCATAAGAGCCAATAATCATTCCAACCACCTTCAAGAAGACAGAGTTGGAACTGTATAGACACATGTCATAAGAGCCAATAATCATTCCAACCACCTTCAAGAAGACAGAGTTGGAACTGTATAGACACATGTCATAAGAGCCAATAATCATTCCAACCACCTTCAAGAAGACAGAGTTGGAACTGTATAGACACATGTCATAAGAGCCAATAATCATTCCAACCACCTTCAAGAAGACAGAGTTGGAACTGTATAGACACATGTCATAAGAGCCAATAATCATTCCACTGCCATCTTACAAGGTTCCACTTTAGGAAAGAGAAGAGACAGAGAAAAGAATGTCACTGGAAGATCATTCACAGAAACTCAGATGTTGGCACATACAGAGATGTATAGAGGGAGATGCTCATCTGTGCAGCAATCCTACAACCACACCCACATAGGACTGGGAAGGATGATAATGAGCTTAAGTTTTAGTATACACTTGACAATCTTCCAATAAAAGTAAAAGAAAAATCATGTAATTAGGCATGTGTGAAACTGTTAACAGTTGTTCACAAAAGAATAATTGACTTATTTTCATTAAATAGACAGAAGGTGTAAAAAGAGACACTTTAGGTTTTGGCAAAGAAGCCAAAAGATATTTTTAATAAAATGTACAAACCTTTCAATAAAGTTACAGTGGATTATGGTTCAAGCTTTATACAAAGAATAAAGTTAAATTATTAAATTCAAATAAAATCACAATAGGAAACTTCTAAAAATCAAATTAAATCTACAATTTAACAAGCAAGCAAAAGTAATGTTAAACAGCTAACACATTTATTTTTAGGCACGTACTATGTAATTATTCAGGTTAAACAGTCATTAACTTTTATTAAGAAAATTGTCAATAAAAAACCTTATAAAAAGTTATTCTAAAATGTATAAAAAAAAGAAACTAAAGTAATTCTCTGATATTGTCAGAGCAAGAAAAAAAAATTTACAAAATTTTCACCTGAAGTTTTAGATAGGAAATAAAATAATTTAAATAAAAAAAAACAACATTTTTTTGTTTAACACAAATGCATACACTACACAGTATGACAAATATAAAATTGCAATGAAGGCAGAATTTTTGTTGCCTTTATTGTCTGTTATCAAAAGTGATTGGTAATATTGTTCCATGGAATGTGAATCTTGACAGTATGATGTTGAATGACAAGACTTATGCTTGCCTATCATGAAAATAATAGCCATTTGCAGAATTATACAATAAATTTAGTACATTAAGTTATAAATCTAAACAATAAAATGAGAATGATTTCCTTTTTATATTTTATAATCAACCCTTATATTTTTATAGTCAGAGTAGGCAATGACTACACCGACAATACATGCATAATGGAAGGCCCATTTAATAAACATTTATTGATGTCTACATTGAATTTAATGCATCAAGTTACAAATCTACTATAAAATTTAAAATATTTCCTTTTTTATATTTTATAACCTTTAATCATTGTATGTCTATTATATGCTTGCTCTTATATACCTTCAATGTGATTCAGGATTTTAATATGACAATAAATCATTAAAGGTTCATTAATTTAATTATAGAATCAGTTTAATATATATTAATGTACCATAAATATATAAGAAAAATAAGCTATTTATGGGTTTCTACTGTAATCATCTACATTTGGTCAGCTGCTGAATGTAGATAATATATTTATCAATTTAACTCCAAGTTTTATAAATTCTGATCTTGACCAATCAACTTTTAACAGGCCTCTAGGAAAAAAAAAAAAGAAATTGATCCTTTTACGATGCACTTTTCAAATTCAATGATACTTTTCATTTTAGAATGGGGATGTATGTATATATATATATATATATATATATTTTTTTTTTTTTTATCATTTCACCCCGAGCAAGGCGGAAACGCCATTGATGTGCAGGGGGCTACATAAATGTAAAAAGATTAATTAGAAAAGAGTGAGGAGTACAAACTAGTTAGAAAGGAACAATAGAAAGCTGAGAAAGCAGGTGCAATGACAGATACATAGGTTACCAGCAGATCAAAAGCAGTGCTCAATCTAAACAAATGAACTGAATATGCAGAGCTAACAATATGTCAAAGAATGGAATACACACCACTTACTTGTTACCCAGGTTTTGACCACACTAGCCTCTTCAAGTAAAAGGCCAGCCTAGGTAGCAAAACCTAGGTAGCAAGTAAGTGGTGTGTGTCCTGTTCTTTGATACAATATATATATATATATATATATATAGTAAGACTAATCATTAGTATATAATCCCAGGACAAAGTTTGAACCAGTGATTAAATGTTAGTATTGAACAGGTAATTTTTATGCTTTTTTTATATCCAAGACATGACAAAATATATCATAAAAGGTCAAAGTGATGAGATTAAACTGGTATTTACTACCTTCTTGCTAGGGCAGATGCCCAAGGCGGATGCGGCACAAGGCCAATTAAAATAGGAATCCAAGCCCTTAAGCTCAACCAAAAATATTTTGTAAATTCTGCTTAAGGTAGGGTCGTGCACTCTTCTGTTCACTGCAGATGAGACACTACCCTTTGGCAAAGCCTCGTCTAGGTTTCTCTCTACCCAGAAGCAGAGCGTTGATCGAGAAAGTTTTGGCACATTCAAGTGATTAGTGTAAACTGTTCCAAGAGCTCACTGATTACTGCTTTTATTGGCTTGTTTAAACTGTCCTCATTTACATACTTCTAGAGCCTCACACATGGATGGGTTAGTCCAATATTGCTGGGGGTGTATTGGTATTGTGCCCAAGAATGTCCCTCCATATATGTCCAATGTACTATTCTACATATACATGTAAAACTAACTGAATTATCTCCAAAGTAATCACAGAACAGAAAAGAGGAAATAATTTTTCAAAAAATATTCTTTGTGAACTTGGAGAAAATTCATGCATTTCTTTTAACTATAAAACTACATAAAAAGCCTTTAACATTTTTACTGTATCATTAAAATAAATGAATTTTGATTTATCTCCTTTATTACAAATCTCAATACTTACAGAAAATGTATTTATTAATGATAGCATGAAAAAATAAAATGGCAAACAGTATTTAATGAATACTCATTTACCATAAATGAAACTAGTGTTTCCTATACAAAACAGGAAACATTATGGAAAATTACTTCAATGAATGCAACTGCTTAGAATTATTTTATAAAAGTGAGCTATTTTTTCAGAAATTAAAACTCCCCTTTATCAAACAGCTAAAGAATCCATTATACAACTGATCTTTGAAGTATAGAACATCTGCATATGCAGTTTGGCAGAAGGCATGCTATATCAATCAAGCCCTTTCAATCAATGAATACATGTGACAGTAAATCAGTATATGAGTAACTCTATGGATACTTTTCACCAAATACAATGGTGAACAGGTAACATATGTGAGATCATTTTTATCTGGTATTTGAAACCATTTTATACATAAGACATGGAATCCTGGAAAAAAAAAACTTGCTTAAATGCCCATTATGAACCAGTGTTAATGATATTCACAAAAATTTCAAATTTGATATTCTAGCAATTTGTTCTACCATTTTGTCTTTTCACCAAAAGAAAACTGATCACCTGCATCAAAATCCAAGTAAAGACATCAACTTAGAAAAGTAAAGTTTATAATAGAAAATTTTGTAAATTGAAAATTCTGATATTACAGAAAGCATATAATAAACACTTTATTTAAATGAACATGTATAGTGAGAGAAAGAAAAACACCAACCTCTATAAAACAGAGTTGTAGGAGAATATGATATATAAAGTTTTATATATCAGAACAAAGTCAGGTAAATTAATGACAAAGTGGAAAAAATTATATCTAACACATTTCAGCCTTTAAGACTTCAGACTATAAGTAATGTTTTTCTTGAGAGAATAATTATATATGGGTAAGACTTGTTATCTTATATTCCCTCTCTTCCTACACATATATAATTCTATCAACAAAAAAAATTACTTCAACTTGATGAAGTTTTAAAAGGACAAATATGGCATTTTTTTAATTTTGTCATTAATTTACAGAACAAAGTTAAATAAACAAAGAAGATTGCTAGGAAAATAGTGCAATTATAAAAGTAACACATAATCCCAAGATCCAATTAGCAAACATGACCTCAACATAAAAACATCCAGTTCAGAAAGAAAAATCCTCGAGTTTAACACTTAAAAATCACACTGGCTCATTGTCTTTCTTTGTATCCAGAAAGTAGAAAACTTATCCCTGGCTTAACAAGTGCAGAAACAGAGAAAATTGTTAGATGAAAATTCTAAGTAAATGTCTGAAAACTCAAAAGGAAAGGTTTAACACAGCACGTAATCTCTTAAAAAGATTTAATAAAACATTGTAAAGACAACCAAAATGAGGATGCAAATTTGAAAGAAACATTAACACTACCTTTTATTATCCTTTTCTGGATTTGTTTTTTACTAGAAAATGTAAAAAAAGCCAAAACACACACAGAGTCTTTTAGATAAAATGTCTATAGACAAGTCTTAAATAAATAATATAAATAAATAAACTAAAATATAAAGAAATCCTAAAGAATTTATTAAATTTTGCACACATTGAATGCTTGCTCGTGCTTGTACAAAAAAAATCATTTGCTGTAAATTACACTTTCAATGTAGGACGTTACTCAAAGTGTCTTCATCAAAAGCAAAGATTGTCTTTAAATTAATTTATTACTCGGAAATGAAAGTTTAAATCAAGTGAAAAAACGTTTCATCATATTTAAACCATGATGTGTATTCTCTTTTTACAGATAAACACAATTTTTAGCCTTTGAAATAAAAGAATCTGTTCAACTTTATGAAAAAAAAGTAGAACAAATTACATTGATGATCTGTCAGGAAAGTATCCAGCCATTTTGAATATCTTGAGAAATAGTTACACAGTTCTGATGTTATTTTGCTGCCAATCAGAATATCTGTGTAAATGAATGAACCCTATCTCAGGGATCATCCAATTTGACAGTAAGACACCATTAAGATTGTGTACTTTGGGACCAACATATCTACAACAATTCTTCAGGTCTTTTGAAAGATTTTTTTTTCTCTAAAACATCACATCCCCCACATTTGTAATCTCCAAAACATTATAGTCTAGATTTGACTCCTTGTAACTTATGAATTTTATTCCAATTTTTTTAAAGCCAGAAAAAAAAATTGTTGCCAAAAAAGAGATTTCAGACCATAGACAATGCTTAGAAGATTTCAAAAGAGGACTAAAAATTGTTGTCAGAGTTGAAAAGAATAAAATAAAACCAAGGTTATTCTTTCCAGTAATAGGCTTAGAGTGAATGCACCCTTTGATAGCAGGAATTTTCAAAAATAAAATACCTGGTACCAAAAAAGAGAATTAGAGTTTTTCTCAATATTTATACAGAAAATATAGCATAAACCTGAAAGATTAAAGAATTGGGGGAGTGATTTTTAATATCCTTTCATTAATTTAACTAAACTGCATTTATTGATCCAACCATTCTTTATAGCTCCTTTAACCATAACTTTGAATTTATTTCATATTACAATCACCACAATGTCAAACTCCCTCATAATTTTCTGCGATGATCTAAAAGAAGGTAAAAGAAAAGAGAACAGAAGGTAAAAAAGGAGAAGAAAGAAAGAAGGAAAGAGAGTAAAAAGAGAAGAAAAGAAAAACAAAAAAAAATGGAAGGAAAAAGAAAAATCTATTGTTTCATTTTTAATGATTTAACTTTTTTGTTTACAAAAATGTGTGTTACTCTTAGTGGAGGGACACATTTTTAACATGGCATAAAAATGTTAACTGGTCAAAATATGTAGAAAAATGCAGAAAAGACAAATATTAACAAAAAACAAAACTATTATACTTTAACTTACGTTGAACTGACACGTCATTCTCAAAAACACACAATCTTTTTCCCAAACAGTTACCAAGAGATGCCACAACAAGCTACCCACTAACTCACAAAACACAGTTATGCAAAATTTATCCAACATTCTTTTTTTTTTAAATATCTTCTCAGCATAGTCTCTCTACTTCCATCAATTATTAAGCTAATGCTTAAAGGTCACCAGATATAGTGGAGGGAAAGAGATAAATCACTATGAACTTCTTCATATTGTCCATACTATAATTTACAACAGTCCAAGAAAACACAAAGTTTTTCTTCTCAAGCAAGGAGATCCCTTTTCAAAAAGTTTACAGAATAGCTATACAACTGCTCAGTGAAAGATAAAGCACTTAATAGACTTCCACATATCATTTCAATGCATACATTACTTTGCTAATGCAGAGCTCATCTCAAATCACCAGCCAAATGAGGTATGTCTCATTACTGAAACATTCAAGCTATGTATCCAAGGCCATGGGAAGCAATACTACCCCTAGTTAGGCTGCACTCCTTAAATGATCTTGCACTGTTTTTTCACATTCACTATATAATAGTAATAATATTGATAGAATTCCTTTTTCAACAATATCCAGGTTTCAGAGAAACCAACTTTCTCCAAAGAAAAGACTCTTGCTGGTATTCACAATAGAATAAACACTTGTTTCAAGATAAATCATGAACAAAGAAAATCTCCAAATGAAAGCCAAAGATTTTCTTAATATCTTCTTTCTAGAAGATGACATTACCATCATTATTTTGTGCATGCATCCAGCTTAAATAATGCTACCCTAAAGTATATCAATGGATCTTTACTTTCAGCATCCCTAGACCACCCTGAGAAAAATGAAGACAATAAATCTTGTTGACCACTATGACCTCATTAGACCAAAGGTGTTTAAACAGGACCCTCCCTAGCACAGTTAATATGGTACATGGGAGTGGAAATACTGAATGTTGATAAAAGTTCAAGTGAGTAGGTTTGTGAAACAGACACCTTGACAATCCCCTTTCAAGGAAAAAAATTCCTTATATGCTACAAATTAGCTACAATTTCAATCATTTCAAATACCTCAGCTGGAGGTTAGAAACAAATCAGATGCCAAATATCTTACACAGCCTGTTTGTTCAACTTATTTTGCTGCCAAAAGATAACATCTTCACAAGTGTAATTGTAAGCCAACAGACATATCATGGTTAATCTTGTCTCTGTCTTATACAATCCAATTTCTTAGCTAACCTTTTGGTATGGCTTGTTGCAAGTGTGGTGAGGTCATCAACATGGGTAGAGTATCTGGTCTAGTGGGTATTTCACACACAAACAGATTTACTATCAACTTATGCAGAAAAGGTTCCAATGCAAAGGCAAAATTGAATAACCTCCATGAACTGATCTGGACAACATAAAAGTCTTTGCTCCTGTTCACCTCCAGTACTTCAGGTAAAACAATTGCATACTACCTCCAAACCCTCCAATCAGGGAGAGGAAGCCTGAGTGGAAGCCCCAAGCAGTGCTTTGTGACCACAACTATCTTAACATTTGCTTTTTTTCTACTTAAATTTATATACTTTACAAATTAAATTAAGCATAACCGCATATTAAAGGATAAATTTTTATTGGATTTTGACATTATTCTGTGTTTCTGTTTTGTCCAAATCTATGGTAACAAAAAAAAAAAAAAAAAAAAAACTAAAACAAAAAAAAAAAACACTAAATTCACTATTTTTTCATCTATAATGTTGAATATATTAAAATAGATCAAACTTCTATAAAAAAAAATATCAAGTTGATGTTACAAACTGCCACAAAACATTGTTGATTTATTAAAAAAAAAAAAAAAAATGATCTATCATGACATGTCTCTAACTTGTATTTAGATGCATAGTAATATTGTCTGGTTGAATCGTTCACCAATATTACATTTGATCTCTTATTGAACATAATTAGGTTAAAAGAATATTTGTATTTTATTTGAATACTACCTTATGAAAACCGAGATGATATCAAGTTGGGGGTCCTACATCAGATTTAGTTGGGGGCCCACAAGACCCTTGCACTAGAGCCAGGAATGACATAATCCCCCCCCCAAAAAAAAGGATGCTTGTCCCTCAATTGTTATATCTTCAGCAAAGAGTTAACCTTCAGTACCTAGAATGTTTTGAAACAAAAAGATGTCAGTTTACATATTTGAATTGCCAGGTAGTGTACTTTGAAGAGGGCAAAGGTGCAATTGTCTGGCATAGGTTATCTTTAAAACATTAAATGTCTGGATACATTCCAGGCAGACTTCATATAGCTAAAATAATAATATTGTAAAAACTGACTGATATAACATCAGAATAACAAAAAGGAAAAGTGCTAAATTTATAAGGATGATTAACAATTTTCTCCTTGAGCCATATTAGTGCATCCATCTACCCAATAAATGAATTTCAAAGAGTTTCAAAAATATTTATTACAATTATTTTTGGAAGCTATTTTTATTAGTAGAGTGATAATTGGATTTACTGTTATTGTTACAACAATTATTTGTATGTCTAATAATTTGAATCCCTGCAAAAAATAGAAACCTAATTTCATAATAGACTTTGTATAAATGCAGTTTGAATATGCAAAAAAAAAAAAAAAAAAGAAATTCTTTATCAATCTAGTATAAAAATTATGGCTTTTTTGCATCATGTAGAAATAAATTTATGTGCTTTTGAAATTGGTGTTTATATTTCAGTTATTGTTATCTATTATTAAACTCTGACAGATGTGTCAACAGTTAAATTTAGTTCTATCCATAGCTTAGAAAACATTTTTCTGATTATTTTGTATTTTCTAGCCTGTGTATATCATCAGCCATTGTCCAGTGGACTGAAAAACTCAAAAGAAAAATATTCTCAATGACTGATGGCAAACTCATAATCAAATCTGCTAAAAGTTAAATGTACAAAAGTCAAGGGTCAATCCAAAATATTTACAGGTCTATAAGGGTGTGTGTGTGTGTGTATATATATATATATATATATATATTTCCAATGCAGGGAGCTTGATAAAAAGAAAAGAGGGTTGCTTGAAAATGGACCAAGTCTGTGTGCCCTAATATAGGCTTAATTCACATTTGTTTGTTCATTTAAATAAGTACGACAAGAAAAAAGGGAAGCTAAAAGTTAACAATTCAGGTTAACTTTAACATGTTTCTTTAAGTTATTTATAATTAAAGGAAAGGTATATTCATGTGTCTGCATACTTATGGTAATATGTACCTGTATTCACACTTTCACATGTGCAGGATAGAGAGCATATGCATCTTCATATATATAAAATGAACTATAAATAAAATGAAAGTATGTGTGAATACTCTAAAGCCTTCACAAATGTATTGAGGCATATGTATCTAAACTTAAGATGGCATCTTTCACTTCAGCATTTCTTATTGGCAGCCACAATTTTAACAACGTAAGATATGCAGAAGATACAGAGTTAATAGCAGACAAGAAACTGCAAGAACTCTTAGAGAAGGTAAGGAAGGAAAGATAGAAGAAAGGGCTAAACATCAATTGCAAAAAGACAAAATGCATGGTTGTTCACAAAAGGAACAGACTAATATGCAAATTATAAATTAGGGATTCCAAAATCAAACGAGTACAATTTAAATATTTATGAAATGTTTTAACAGGTGACAGAAAGTATGACAATGAAATCTGAAGGTGCATAGGGATAGAAAAAGATGCCTTCTAACAGCTAAGCTAAACAAAGTATTAAGAAACAGGAAAATCTTGTTAGAAACAAAGAAAAGTTATGTAATATTTATCCTTGTACTGTTATGTAATATCAGTCTTCCCATATTCCAGTGAATGCTGGAAAACCACCTCACAGATGAAGTTAAGACTTGAACCAACAGAAACGTGGTTCTATAGAAGAATGGTGAGACCAGACATGTGAGCAACAGTGAAGTTTTAAAGAAAATGGAAACAAAAAAAAAAAGGACACTTATACTCAACATCAGAAAAAGATGAATTTTCTTTTTTTAGGGAATATAATCAGGAAGGTGCATTGTGGTACATTGGATATCGGCTCGGAACGAGAAATCGGGGAGCCGAGTTTGAATTCCAGCTGAATTCATTGCATTCACTTATGCGCAAATACCCTTGGGAAAGGTATTAATCTGTCTCTTCCTTCCAGTTATGGGTTAAAGGTTGGGTTCTATAGCCTTGGTCGGCAACCAGTCTACCGCAGAAAGCAATGGCAACCTACTGCGGGATAATATTCTGCCCAGTCAGTCATGTCTCTTTCGAGACATGATCGCCCAAGCGTGTATCACGTATGGCACTTAAGTGACTGGATCAGGAAGGAGGGCTAGATAAATTTGATACTCACAGAATGAACAGAGGAAAACAATGCACAATTTTTCTGGAGAGGTTGTGTGGATGGATAACAGAACAGGGTTTGGGAAAGACAAAAGAACAAACTTTATTAAGAGTTACAAAGGAAAGGAAATTGTGGAGAGCCATGATTGCCAACATCTTGAAGGTACATGGCACATAGAAGAATCTCCTATTTAATGAATTCAATCTTATAGTTTTAAGTCTGATATTATTTTAATATAAATATAGTTTGTAAAATAGATTTTTCCAATGGGCTGATGGGTATATCACCATTGACATTTTATAACCAGTATCATCACTGGTTTTGGAGTCTTTCAACATCAGACCCCATCCCCAGTTGACCCAATCAAGGTAGGTTGATAGAACCCTGATACACCCCACACCTGGATGCTACATCATACACCTCCCTTCCCACTTTAAACATTGTTACGTTCTCTAACTTGCTTTGATAAACGGAAGTGATCTCCATGAGTTTCAGACTCGAAATGACAAAATGCGTCGCTGCGCAGGGGGATCCAATCCACGCATTGTTCCATCTACTATTACCAGACTTTTCAACACCACATAACTGGACTTCAAACCGAAGATAAGTGAATCATTCTGTTTGTGTGTATTACTATAATCCCCTTGTATGAACCTTGTTAACCTGCCTTCTTCTTCTTCCACATTATAACTGCATTCGTTTATTCAAAAAGAGAAATATTTTATGTGTATATTTCTCGCATCAAAAAATTGTCCTTATTCTTCATTGTTGAGTTGTTTGAATCAGTTTTGCAACCATACATATATTTACTGTTTAGCTATATAACAACATCAAGCTGGATTTATACAAAAGCCCTGATTTCTTTGTTACGAGGATGCATTTATATATAAAAATAATATTAATAATGTCTAAAAAGTTGTAGTAAGGGACTTTATTGAGTCCTACTTGTTATTACAAAAAAGTTTTAATTCATAAAGTAGTCGTAAAAAATAGAGAAATTAGAAATAGAAAGTTTTGGAAGATGCCAGAATATTCCAGTAGATTCGAGAGAATTCGAAAGGTTTTAGAAATATGCAAATTAGTTGTTAGTCCCTATAAAAATAGGTTTTGAGCAGAGAGTAGTTAGTTGTTACCAGGATTTGCTGACATTATCAACTCCAGCTTTGATTCAAGGATTTATATCCAGCTGAAAGAATCTCTAAGAAGTTGCCGACCAACTAAAACCTGAAAGAGAACCTCATGGAACTATATGCATAAATACATATTTTTGACTCTTTCATTGACCAAGCTAATAATTATTCTTTATATACTCATTTAAAGATTTCCAAAAAGTATAGCACTTAAGTTCTTCTCTAACTTAACTGGGTAAAGATATTTGACAACTTACCTTCCCCTTCTCTCCTCGTGACACTTGTCAGTAGTAAACTATGTTTCTTGTTTTGAAATGCAACAAAAATTGTATATTTGAAATATTTTATTTGGTGTGTTTCATAAATTAAATATTTGTCTGTGATTTATCTCTGAGTTTTGGTCAATCATTTTTTTTCTTTTGTTACACTTAACAATCATTCTTCTTTTATGTGCTGTGTCTCTTCAGATCAGGTACCTTAACTTACCCCTATTCCTTGTTGCTCTTAAAACTTTTTCTCTTATCTCTCCCAAACCCCACTGTCATTTACTTGCTCAAGCCCATCAAGTATGTCTCATGCAGCATTAAATCTGTCTCTCTTTCACTATATCCTTCCTGTGAGTATTAGATTCTCCAAGTCCTCTTTCCTCATGTATCCCAAAAACTTCAGCTGTCTCTTCCTAATGCTAAGCATAAGATTCCTGTTCACTTGCATCCTCTCCAAAACTTTATTGTTGCTCACATGTTCAGGTATCCTTAGCATTCTTCTGTAGAACCACATTTCTGTTATTTCAATCATTCATCTTTGAGGAGATTGTCCAGCATTCACTGTGATATAAGAGGATAGATATCACATAACACTCCCGTACTCTTTTGTTTCCAATGAAATCTTGTCGCCTCTCATTACTCTACTTAGCTTTTGATTGTGCTATTGGAAGCATTGATGGTTTTATTAAAGAAAAATATGTTATGATGTCTGGTTTTTAAATGAAAGATGTGATTTAAAAAAATGGGAGAATGTTTTTATATTAAATTTTCATATGATTTAGTTATTCAATAAATAACATTTTCTTGATGCTGAACTGGCAAAAAAAAAAAAAAAAAAATACATATATCTATTTTCACATACACAAAATTTAGAGTAATGAGATATTCCATTGTTATAGTTACAAATCAATAATAAATATACAACGAAGAGTAAACCTCCTATGTGTGACAACAATCATTACTATCTGAGTTTCTGAATGAAGAATTTTAATGACCTAGTGGATTAAAGTATTGGTTCATGAATTTGGTGACAAAGGGGTTGTGAGTTCAATCCCTGGACTGGAGAGTGTGTACTTGGTCAAAATGATAATGGGTGAGAAATAAATAAGCAGTACCAAATGATATCCCTAAACATGGGTCATGGAATGAGTACAATCTGGCACCATAGATTAAATAAAGGGTTCAGTCCAGAATTCCCTGTAGGTTATCCAGATCAATATATACATGAAGAAAACCAGAAGGCACAATGGTTGAAACATTGTGATAACAACAAAAAAGAGGATAATAATCCAAATATAAATAGTACAAATAACAATCCTTGTAAAATAAAAAGACCAATTGGCTAAATATTACTTTATTTGCTTTGTATTAACTTTGGATATATTTATTTTTACAGATTCAAAAATGATTCTTTTTAAAAAATGTCTTTCGGACTATCATTTCTCAAAAGAAAGTTGTAGACAACAAAAGGAAATCTGAATCACTTAATATTAAATGGAATGTTAGACTGTAGATTAAAATATGACAACAGAATTAGCAGCTATATAATAGTTCATATACAAAATATATAAAAATGCAGTGTGTATGTGTATTTCACAACTTTTGTGCCTGTAACACCGTGATTTTCAACTGCAATACTCTTAAGCGTACCGCAAAATATTGTCATGGCATACAAGTGTGTATGCATGTGTGGAAGTAGTAAAGGTACAGCATTAGTATTTCACACTAAATAAGCTGTACAAATACTTGAATAGAAACACTGAAATAAAATAAGTTCATATATATATATATATATATATATATATATATTCTTTAAATCTATGATTTTATTTCATAACATTTTGATGTATACTCTTTAAAATTTTGCTAAATGTGTTGTTGCTTTAAAAGGTTGAGAATCACTGCTCTAACACTTTTCTACATAAAAAGTTATTCTTGTTCTTCGAGTAAAAATACAAATGTTATTCACCACTGAAAAATATGTTCTTTGTTGAGTATAATATTCAAGAAATATTAGAGATAAACAAAAAAAAAAAAAAAAAAAAAGCAAGAAATGCTTTTGATATTTTTTATAAATACAATGCAATTATTTAAATATTGCTGTCATGGATAAACTGGTTACGTAATATTTTTTCATGGTAAAAACTATATATTAATGCAAAAATATTATTTAATTTAAGATCTTTATGAACAAAAAGTGATTAAAAACAAATAAATCAGCTTACACATTTTAATTCAAGTGTTTGGAGACAAATACTGAAGCAAACTTTAATTCACTTCAACTTCTAAGACTGTTCCAGATGAGAACAGGGGGTTAAAATAAAGGGTTCCTGATGATCATTAATCTAAAGAGAATAAAATATGGTAGATAGTGGGATGAAAGAAAGTATTGTGTGTGGGTTTAACTGAAAAGAAAATTCTAAATTGTGAGCACTAAATTTCCCTCTGCATTTTAAAATTGCATTTATCATTTTAAAGTTTCCCGTTCAGCAATTTGTACAAATTGCTGCAATTAACTGTGCTATAAGCGCAATTATATATGTTAGATTGCGTGCAACTAAAGGTGTGGGCGAAAGTATTTAGCAGAATTCCATTTCTATTAAAATTTAAATTTCTTATGCTATTAAGTAGTTGCTTAATGCCTGCCAGCCTTCCATTACATGGTGTGGGTATCAACAAGTGAACAAGTTCCAATAACATTTCAGCAATAACAACATCTGAAATGTAAACCTCAGGCACTGCCATTTGTGATGTGTGTGTGTGTGTGTGTGTGTGTGTGAACTGGGATCGAATACAGATCAGAATCTGAGAGAATGATATGATAAATAGAAAACATTTACAATCTAACTGGTTTCAGTTTTATTAAAGCTTCAGAGAATGAGATAATTTTTTCTCTGTCTATATTTCTGAGATGAGGTATTATAACTATTTACGTAATTTGGACTGTTGTCCTTATCTTTATTTATATATTCATGACATTCCAGCTGTTGTACACACTGGTTTTCTTCAGGTGATATTTGTTAGAATTTTGAACTGAACCTGTTATTTAGTTCATGGCTAGATTATTCTAATTCCACAAGCCATGCCTTTTTTGGATATCTCCATTTGCGTTAATTCCCTTGAGTAACTCAACTTTCCAAGTTTTTGTTCCCTTTACAGTGACCAGGTCCTGAACTCACATCTCCAAGGACACAAGGCCCAGTTGATAAAAGCATCGGTTGAAGTAATAAAAAAAATGACTTGGCCCAAAGAGTTGTGAGTTCCTTACCTGACCACAGAAGAGATGAACAAAAACTTGTATAGTTGAATTGCTAAAGGGAATTAACTGAAACAGATATATCCAAAAAAAGGAATGGCGCATGGAATTATAACAATCTAGCCATGTGAAGGGTTTGGTTCAAAATTGACATATCACCTGAAGAAGGCTGAAGCACACAATGGCCAAAACATCATGAATATTGGCAATAAAGATGAGTATATAACAGTCCAAATTATGTAAATAGTGTAAAGACTTTTTTTTTTTTTTTTTTTTTTTTTTACACATCTCATTCTCAGATGAAGCATGAATAAAAGTGAAACATTAAATTGATAAACATTTCCTTTGTTCTTTATCATTATAATCAAACTAATAGTCGATAGATGAAAGAAAAAAAAAAAAGAAAAAAAAAATTTAAAAAAAATGGAAAACTTATGACGTTTCCTTCTAAGAAAAAAACCTTTTTCAGACTAATAGAATAAACTGGAATCAGATTTATAAATAAAAGAACAAGAAAAGTTAGGAGAGAAATATAAAAATGGCAGTTACAGTTTACACTGAGATATTAAAAGAAACAAAAATGCTCAATTTTAAATTGTGATGACCAATGTATCTTGAAGTTTAACTGAGCTTATCTCTTTCAGATTTTTATTGCTTTGTTTTGACTATTGTTTTCAATTATCGTTGTATTAGCAGTAGTTTTGTGAAGAAAAGAATTTGGTTGTATGATGCTCAATGTAATGTTACTATATAGAATTCCAAAATTAATGCATTTCAATTCACTTTCACCTTAATGAATTGCTTTCTTTTTTTTTTTTTCCAAATCAAAACAATATTCTGTTTCCACTTTTAATACAACTGACTCCATCAGTAAAACTTTTTAGTCTAAAGAAATTCCTTCTCAGAATAAAATGCATTACTAAAAATTTTTTTTTTATAATTTTGTCATTCACTTCCATAAATTCACATTATAGGAATAGTATTGTAGAGTTGTAGAGTAGAAACTCAGCATACTTCCTGCTCTTCCCTACTACTGTGACAACAAAATGCTCCTACTTATAAATATGCCAAATAGCTTTGAGGAGTATTTGATTGACTCAAGTTTGTGTGTTCTATGTCAGTCAGTCAGTTAAATGCCATACGTGATACACGCTTGGGCGATCATGTCTCGAAAGGGACATGACTGACTGGGCAGAATATTATCCCGCAGTAGGTTGCCATTGCTTTCTGCGGTAGACTGGTTGCCGACCAAGGCTATAGAACCCAATCTGTCCTGCTATTTAACCCATAACTGGAAGGAATAGTAGGATTAATACCTTTCCCAAGGGTATTTGCGCATAAGTGAATGCAATGAATTCAGCTGGAATTCGAACTCGGCTCCCCGATTTCTCGTTCCGAGCCGATATCCAATGCACTACAACGCATGTATGAGTATTTAATAAACCTCTTTGTTTTCCCTATCTAGCCTTCTGTTCCTTCAATACTTTCTAACTACAGCCTTCCTAATTCTCAGCTATTTTGAACAAAGACAACATTACAAGACATTATCCAAAAGATCTTTTCAGTATAATAAAATACTTAATACAATTATAATCAAATTATAGGGACTGTATAAAGCATTGAGATTCAACAATTTGGTTTACACAACTCAAAGTGTCCAAAAAGGTATAACTTTAGTTACATGTGGGCTTGATCATTTTTAACTTTTTTATCACTTATTCATAAACCTGTCATTTATATATATATATATATATATATAGATGAGAGAATGGCAACTCATGAAAATGGAGAGGATAATCATCCAAATAGAAATTGAGAGATCAGCGGATATTATCCAGAGCAAATATATTAAGAAAAATTATGAGTTGAGTTTTCTTCTCTCTCTCATATATATATATATATATAAGAAAACTCAACACGTGTTTATTTTGTGTGTGTTTATACCTATTCATTTGTATATTAGATTATTTTTCCTTTTACAATTTATTTTTTGTATGTGTGTGGGTTGGTGTATGTGTTTTAATTTTTGTGACATTTCCAGTACGATTGCTACTTCAATGGTAAGCTATATACTTCTCTACTCTTCACCTAACCTCAGTATTTCTTCTCTCTATTAACCTACATTGTTTTAATATTCTGAAATAAACTATTTGAATTTTCAGATCTGATGAGACAATAATGTTTTACATGACTGCCAAAATAAATTCTGGATTTATAACATTTTATGTGTTCATTTTTTTTTTTTCCTATATATTGTATTGCTATGGATAATATTCACTGCATGCTCTATTTTTGTCTTTTTAATATTTTACATTAATTTGATAAGTTTTTCGTATTATCTTCATTTTTATGGATATGTCATTATTTCATATATATATATATATATATATATATATATTTTTATTCTAAAGAAAAATTCTGGTCGAAAATATAAGAATACTATTTAAATCACAATATCAAAACCATACTGCTATTAGAAAAGAACGATATATATCAAAAAATTCTCTCCTACCTTACATTATTTAATAGTGGAAATAGAGTATTGAAAGTTTTTTTTTTAAATAGAAAGATGCTCACAATTTCCAGTTGCACGTGAGAGCTTGAAAGAATGCTCCTTTTCAAAAACACAAAAAATTACATTACAGTCAAAACATGAGGAAAAAATAACAACAGCAGAAACATAACACCCTAAAGAATCACCATTGAAGTGACTGAAATTATTTGGAAAAATTACATTCCTTATCTCCAAAGATAAAAATTTTAGAATAATGGAGAAATTAAATCAAAAATTAATAAAATCTTCCTTGTTGATTGTTTTCAATGAAACATGCTTAAAAGAAAGGTTGCTGCTCAAATATGTATTAATATATACTTATTTAAATTTATTTGTTTGAAGGTTATTTTTAATGAATACTTGTATTTCAGTGGATACGCTGTTTTTCTATAATTAAACAGTGTGTATATATATTTATTACTAAAGCAGCAAGAATTAGTTTAAATAAGTTACATTAAAATCTACCAAGAAGGTATGTCTATTTAAGTTATATATTTTTTCCAGCTTTCAAATCAGTTATTACACATCTGGTTCAAATTTTTTGAGAAACTGTTGAAAATTGATTATATTTTTGTTTTGAGTATTTCTCATCATCTATAGTCATTAGCAGAAATGTTATAAGTGTCGTAGAGAAAATTATTAGTTATCTTCATCCTAGTATTTTCAGTAATATTTCTTATGTTTATCATATACAAGTAATGTAATATATAGAATGTTTTGTAATGATATGTAATTGGTCAAATTTGAATATTAGTTAATTAGGGTTCAGACAAGTTGACAGCACTTGTGGAAATGAATCATGTATATATTAGTTTCATAAAGTTTGATATAAGCTTGGACTTTCACAGCTAAGAAACTGCCATGCAGTGATCACATTGCCAAACCATCCACATTCCTTTTGTAGTCCTATGATAAGGATCAAATTCAACTCAAACAGCTTCTTCCCAGAACCGTAACTTTGTGGAGCAAACTCCCAAGAACTGCAACCTTCATCTCCGAGTCCAGGGTCAACTGAAATCTACCCTACTCATCTTCATAATACTCTCTTACTTCCCTCTTTCTTGCAATCTCACTCAGTCAACTGCTACCTTGAGTGGCCCTTGACCTTGTATTAGGTGAACTCCCAGTAAAAATATTTTTAAAATTAAACTTTTACAAATAGCAATTGATTTAATAACACATCATACACTGAGTTCACATTTGAGAGTTTCTGAGTTGGGGTGGGGGGAGGAATCTTAGAGTTTCATTAACAGTTCTATTAATTACAACTGTCATTTGTGATGCTAATGGATACCTGCATGAAGATAAGAAACTATTTTCAGACATTATTCCTTATCTTGAACTTGACAATTGTCTTCAGGTCACATTTCCTAAGTTAACCGCTGAATATTCAATTTCTGATTATTCTTTAAAATCATGTGAGGTGGACAACTCGCTCTACTGACAGTCACCTGCTGCTGTAAAATGAGATATCTGTCACTTTCCAAGAAGTGTTTAACTATTAACAATTCACACTGGAATACCATCTTTAATTAAAGTAGCTTTGGAAGTAATATTCTTAAAAATAACAGTTATATTACATCTTATGAATTTAAAGACAACTTATAAATGTTGCTTTGTATTCAGGTTAATTTATTCTAACAAATGAGGATATGAAAATGGAAAAATATTATTCCGTACACAAGGGTATTACAATTGAACAAATAAGTTGAATCAAAGAATAGAGAACTTAGGCATGTGTTGCAGGTTAAATAGTTGCATATTTGTCACTGGTGCCAGTAGCTGGTGTTTAATCATGGGAAAATAAAACAGGATTTTAAAATGCTGATTTTTAAAGCATGCAGTTTCTACCCATTTGGAATATTGGCACATCACAATCTTACCATCAGTCTGGTTTTGTTTTATCCAAAGCTAAGCTTGATAAACAATATGAATATCACCTTCATGTGATAATCAACTTTAGGACTGTAAGAGACTTTTTTCTTCTCTCTTAAGCACATATTTGCAGTTTGGCAAAGGAGTGTCATTTTTCTGTCTAAATTTCTGGGATGAACATATATTTATATTCAGACCTCATATTTGTTATTACCCCATTAGTGTGTCAAATTAAGTCTGAATCAATTTATTAAATTCTATCTGAATTTCTAGCATGAGCAGTTAGTATTATTTACAGATTAAGGTTCTCAGTGGACTATGCAGCAAAAAAATAAATAAATAAAATAATAAAAAATACAGTTTGGTGCTCGTTTTAATTATACAGATATTTTTGACAAAATCCAAAGAAGAATTTGCAATTTTATCACTGCTGACCTGGCATTTCAGTTACTTTCCAACCACCATAACATAGCTTCCCTATACCTTTTTCTAAATATATTCATGGCATTTTTTCTGATGAACATTCCTCTTTTATACACTTAACTTCCTGAAGTGTAATACATGATTGGCAGCAAAGTCATCATGTTGAAACTGCTAAATGTAACTATAAGTATTATACTAATAGTTTTTCCTCTCACAATTCTCACCTGTAGAACTCTCTTCTCACTTTCCAGTTAATACAATCTTAAAAAAAAAATTAAATAGAACATCAATCATCATCTTGTCTTTTTAAATCCTGTTCTTTTTACTGTCCTTATTTCTAATTAACCTTTTCTCAGTTTTCATCAATGTTAATAGCCCCTTGCACCTTAGCGGCTTTGAGTGAAATGATTAAGAAAAAAAGTCAGGCTTGTTATATTTTTCTAAGACAAAATTAAATTTTCCAACATAAAAATTATAAAATCTGACATCCAACAGCCTAAAACAACTCAGTGATTGTTTTGACAAAGTAATAAAATGTCTATATGTAAGGCTAAACACATGACAGCAAGTTACTCAAAAATTTGATATTAAAAAAAAAAAAAAGAAAAAGAAAAAAAGAAAATTAGTGTGTTTGAATATTTCAGAATAATTCAATGTTTGAGAAGCTTTAAATTAGTCATCTTGATTATCAAAAAGACTAGCTACAAAATGTCACCTCTTTATTGAAAGATAATTTTAATGACTTTGCCATAATATATAGCCACCATAAAAATCTTGAGCCAATAAATTATCATAAATCTAACATAATTCCTGAGTCATGGAAATTTATATCAAGAAACTTAATGAAATTAAAATTATGTATTAGTCAATTTTTTGAATAACTATTTTAAGATTAGGAGAAAAAAATAATATGGTCTATACAGAAATTAAAGTTGCTTTCTTTTTGATTAGCATAACTCATTTATTTTTTAACAAATTTCAATCAATAGACATTGTGGCTTATAGTTTACAGTCAAGAATTGTTTGATATTATTGGCACATTTAAATAATTATTTTGAGGATTCATGATCTGCTTTTAGGAAATAATTTTATATTTTATTTATTAAAGACTTTGAAATTATTATTATAAAACTAGCTGAACCATGTCTTCAAAAAAATAATAATAATAATAGAAATATCTAAATAACTCTGCAAATGTACTGTACTTAGAAAATGTCAAGAGCTTTTCATGTTTATGTTCAAAACTTCCTGAATATCAAACTAAACAAATAACATTCTATTCACCCTTTCATTATTATGATTTCTATGCTACCAGAAGAATTTAAATTTGTCACATAAAACTGTGTCATATACAAAGAAAGTATATCTGTTTTGTTATCACTGATGAGACCATGTAAAATTCACACATTGAAATGGCCATTCAACCATTGAGAATTGGAATTTTTTTATATGTAATAAATATTAGCTCTGTAAATAAATACAATTACATTGAGCCCTTTAGATTGATCACTATAAATATTTAATATTAATAGGATCCGTTGAGCTTTACCTCTAAGCAGTTTCTTTTGGATTTATAACCAATATATATATATATATATATATATATATATATATATAAACAACAGGTGGGCTATGTGGGTGCTGAACAAACAAGTGTGCCTGAGCTGCTAGCCGCCCCAGTAGATGGGTATCTATGAGTAGCTAGCCATTATATATAAAATAATCCTCTCAAATATTTTTGGCGTCATTTTTTTATGGCAGTGTACATTTGTATAAGAATAAACAATGAATTTTAAATTTACAAATTACAATATAACTAGTGACATGTTATTTTACAATCTAAAGTTTCATCTGATAGCAAAGAATTCATATTTGCCTAGTTTGACCGAAACTAAGAAGTGATCATAAAAAAATTTCTGCTTGTTAAATTATTAAGTGAAAAATATTAAAATAAAACCAATAATACAAAACAAAAGAAATAAAAAGCAATGTATTAATGACCTGGTCTTACTTCTAAATGAGAGATCCTATTATAAGGTTTGTGATCAATAATTAAAACTGGCTTTCAGTGAATAAAGCATACCAGCCTTAGTTAAAATCATCCTTTTTAGAACCTTATAGACTAGTGCTAGAGCATCACAAAGAACTGAAACCAATAACAGAAACTACATCAATTGAGAACTACCAACAGCAGCAACAAATACAATTGTGACACGATAACTAGGCGTATATTAAGGTGCTTTGTAAAATATGTATTTTATTATAATAGATTAAAATAGAAAATGGTTTTGACCGCACATTAAGAATTTTCCGGCGGAAGCTTTATTAAGATAAAAAAAAAAAAAAAGATAACTGAAATTTCGGACTTACAGTCCAATGTTTATCACCGGTGGTCTAAAGCATTTCCGGATTTCCGGATTAATTTTAAATAAATAGAGTCAGTAGAGTAGAGTGAGAGAGTCAGTTAAGTCAGTCAGTTGAGTGAAGTGAACCTCTCTTCATCTTGTTTCGGTCAGTTTGGATTTGTTGATCTCCATTAATTACAGTTAGAGCTGTGTGTCACATTCGCCTGCCCCAACTGAAAAGGCTAACTCTAAATGAAATGAAGCATCCTTTCAACTCATCCAAGTTGTGGAAGTTCGTTCCTTATAGTTTAATCTTGTACCCCCAGCTTGAGGCTCCGACATTTTCAACAAACTCCCGGCAAACATCACAGTGTGGAGAACGGCCACCGGAGAAATTGTTCGGACCGTCCGTTGGGGTGTTACACACTTGATAGCACATATAAATCAAAAAGAAAACAATGACAAAGGTTCCACACTACTGAAAATAAAAGGCTTTAGGAAGAAAGCCCTCATCAGTACTAGAAAGCTTTGTTTCCTTACAAGGAAACAGCTAATATAAGTGATATTGTAGAGGAATACAGCCGATATTGTCCAAATTTTAAATTTTATAGCTTAGGTGAATAACAATGAACACACGAACAAATAATGAATGAAGAAAATCCTGGTAATTGGTAACAAAAGAACAGACAAAATTTATATTTACAAAATTTACAAAATATGGAGTTGAGATTCTATGTTGAGAGAGTACAAAACAATTTGTTGAAACAGGATGCTTGAAAGTGAGTTCAAAAGTGTGTGTAGAAAATGTTGAGTGTTTTTTCTTTGAATTAAAATGAGTGCATGAACGAATTGTAATTTTGGTTTGTATGTTAAGAGTTACTTAAGAAAATTCAACAGTTTGTATTTGCATGGATTTAAATGGCGCACGGTTGATGTTCAAATTCTCACTGAGGATAAATATTGAATGAGTGAATAAGAAAGATGAAATTGAAGTGAGTGGAATAGAGTTAAAAAATAAATTCCTCACTTGAGGATTCAGGTTGCACCACATGGCAAATGAAGTAGGCAATTGTTCTTTTGTCTATTAAATGGTGACTTGCATAGATGTCTGCTTCCTGACAAGTGAAGTTTCTTATTGGTTTTCTCCTTAAGTACTGGCAAAAGTAGATCAAAACAAAAGATTGGAATTTTTGGCACAAAAAGTTGATCTGAACATGTTTTCATGTGCCTTCGTTTTATTAGTCAATCAGCAGAGACTAACATGAGCTTCAAACTTTACTTTTTTTCAATCCAGCATCCATGCTAAACAAATATGAGTTATCACTCAAAAGTTTTGTGCTAATGTAAATTTTTTTTATCGGGACTCATGACGAGTGCGATATGTAAATTGTCGTATCTGCTTTTTTAATTAAACTTTGCAAGGTGGATTCCACAATATCAGTAATACTTGGATTGCCCTAATTGAATTGTTTTGTAGATAATTATATATTTGTATAATTATGATAAAAATACTTGTAATATGTTTATATGAGAAAATCTATTATTTTTCTAACCAGATTCAAAATCTTTGATGAAAAAATGAGGAAATTAGTTAAAAAAAAAACAAAAAAAAACTATTGTATAAAAGTAAAACTATCACAGAAATTCAGGCAAGAAAATTTATCTTGCAATAAAAGTAATGCCATGATTAATATAACTTTTGAAAAAATAAAATCTAATGATTCAAATAAAAGATTTTGCAAAATAGTGAGAAGAGTAGTAAAAACAATATATCAGAATAAAAACAGTTGTGAATAATGGAAGACAAAAATGATTTAAATTTGTTTGCACAGCCATGGTTTCTGTTATTTGGTATAATTTAAATTAAATTTCATACAATTAAATTTTAAGCAAATCAATAGCTTGATCATACTATCATTTGGTAAATTCAATCTTTAAGGAGGTCAACAATTTGTATTTTGCATATACAAAAAAAATTAAACATGAAGAGTATCAAAAAAAAAAAAAAGGTTCAAAAAGCTAAACAATAATCCAAGAAGAGGTGATTTTAACGTTTACTGAATTGTGATGGTGAAATTTTTGAATTCTCATTCACAGTAAAGCATGAAATCTTAAGACATTCCTAATTCTGAATATTTAAAAAAGAAATTAAATAACTATATACAAAGTAAACTGTTTTTCAGTTTAAACACTCAGACTACCATTCACATATATAACTATGTATTCAGGTGGTAATGCCTTTTTTAAAGATTACTGATTAAATTACTGTGATTACATCTTTTATTCAATTTTCATTGTGTTCCTATAAGTGTTTTCTTTTCTGGACATGAAATAAAAAAATCTTTCTCTGATGGTGCCACTTCACATTATAAAAATTTTGTTAATTTGTGCAACCATAAGGCTGGCTTTGGTATTGTTATACAGTAGCACTTTTTTTGCTACATCTCATGGGAAAGAATCATGAGATGGTTAAGGTGACACTATTAAGAGATTAGCAGCAAAAGCAAGCCTGCAGCAACCCTATAATGAACAAATAATGATATCAAGACAGTTGTTTGATTATACAACAAAAAAGAATCTTCAGTCAAATACTTTGTATTCCTCAACAAATGAATAGACAAATGAAGCATAAATCTTAGAAAATAACTACATAATTTTATTCCTGTGATTCCGGAAGAGGTAGAAGTAAAAACAGTGTCAACTCAGGATGAAAGAAAAATAGTTAAAATTATAAGACAGGACAATATAGAGCTTGAAAATATTAAAGAATTTGTTACAGTAAGCTATGATAAGAATTAGTGCTTAGGATGTATTCTTGACATATATCCTTATAACGAAGAGGTCTGTTATCCATTACATCCAGATATATTAATTTTAAATTATTCTGTTATTCTTAGTTTAGTTGATCCAATAGCTTACACTGAAAGAACTTATAAACTTTCAAAAATTGAGATGGAAAATGTTGCAAATATTTTAGGAGAAAAAAATTTCTTGACGTAACCTTAAATAAAGATACATTCAAAGTTGGTCGTCACAAAAAATTGAGTGAAAAAGTAAGTGGTCTGCATATATAAATTTTTATTTTTCTATTTAAACAAAATAGGAAACTAAGTTTGCTTGTTAGCCGCTTTGTAAATGTCAAAAAACGTTTTTTAAATATTCATTTCAATGTATCACTTTTTATTAATTTTTAAAATCTATAATTTTTTAAATATAAAATACTTGAAAATTTGATTGCGTCATCCATTTAGTGTACCATGTCAAATATCAACAATAATTTCTTAACAATTAACATCATTTGTTGCATATTTTCATGTTATTTAACATTAATTCATGACATGTTTCTAAAATAATTATTTTCATTAAGTTACTTTTTCATATAAAAATCTATCTGTTGTCTAATGAAAATATAAACAAAACCAGAAATAAGGTAGTTTATTTTCCACCAAATTGGTCAACATTTAACCACATATAACATAAATTCTATTAATGTTATGACAATAGTTTTCATGTGAATATTAATCCACATTCAAAGAACTTTCTAAAGATGTACAACTTGACCATCTTGAAAAGGTATGAAAATATTAACATATAGTGGCAAAAAATAGCAAAATCTGCCAGTTTGATTTGGCCTAACTCAATAAAACCCTTGTAACTGAGGCCAGTTGAAAGTCCACTATAAAATTTTGTAGATATCTTGCCAACTGTTGTTAAATTGAACAAATAAATAAATAAAAACAAATTAAAAAGGTACATTTTTCAGAATTAAAGGTCAAAGGTTAAGGTCAAATTGTCTTATTTGACCTTTAATAAAAAATAAAGAAAAAAAAAACATAAATAAATAGATCACCTTTTAGATCCATCCAAGTACTTTAAATGAGTATATAATTTAGTTTTGTGGGTAAAAAAACAACTGAGATATTGATATTTAAACTTTGTGACTATTTTCCAAAATTCATCTTTTTGGCAAGAATCCTTTGTTTTATAGATGTAAAATAGGTACCATCCAATTTCTATCATGAAGCAAATTTGAAAAGGAATCTGTATTGGTGATAGTCAGACCCTTGTTGATTTGACACAGAATGACGTGTATGTGTGTGTGTGTGTGCGCATGGAATGCACCAAATCTTAGCATATTAAGTTTCTCTTTCAGACACATCAAAAGTATTAAAGAAACTTCCAGTCCAAAACAGGAAAAAGTGCACTATGCTCATGACAATAGTTGCCGACCATGTTGGTTCAGAGATAGACATCTTAAAGAAAGAATCCAGGTGAACAGGATGACAGGTGGGTCTGCATAGACCCCACACAGATTAACAGAAGTGATGTATGCATATATAATGACCTGATTTCTCACAGTTCGTTAGAGTCAACCTGACCACCTACACTGAGGTGCTAGACATGAGGTTAAATTCTTGCATCAAAGGATGAACATATTTATTCCAACATGACTGCTCACTCTCACATGGCCCAGGTGACTCAGGAGTAACTGGTTGACAATTTTCACAATCATGTCACCCCTCCCCTGATTTAAAACCCTGGACTACTGCATTTTCCTTTTTAAATGACATTTACCCTATGAAAATCAAGGTAACTCATAGAAGATGCTAAGTGCTATAATTTAATATCTAATAATCCAATCTTAGATAGAAAATTCTTGAGAGTGCCACTATTGGATCTTACGAAAATATAAATCTGCACCCTACACTTTTTTAAAAGTATCTCCTTTCCTAAAAGAAATACTACTTTACTAACCAATATACATGACCATGGAAAAAAATTTAATTAAAAGTAAGTGGCTAAGTTCAAAACCTATTATTTAGAATATATAATACATAAATTAAACTCAAATTTTTATATCTTTTAAGTGGTTGATGAATTTATTTTAGTATAGCAAAAGTCCAATCAAGAGTAGGAAAATATACCAATTTTTAAATCAGCAATTAAAATGTTAGTTTTTACCAGTGGAAATACATAAATACCTCAGATACCATACAAATCAAATATTTTTATATATCTCATTGTTATAATTCTTATATTAGCTCTTCATTTTTTTTTAACACTTTAATAAACCAGAACCACTCTCCAAAAAAAATGCAATTTATTTAATGAAAATAAAAGCATAATTTTTAAGAAGGCTTTTCCAATTCCTTCAGGAGTTGGAGTTATAGAATTTGTGAACCAAGATCAAAACAAGCAATAATTTCCCAAGAAGTAAAAAGTTTTTTTTTTCAATAAAATACTCATTTTTAAAATAAATTTCAGTCAAATAAAAAATTTAAAAAAAGCATCATTCTTGATCAGTTTCGTATTTTTACTGGAAATGACAAAAAACAATTATTAAAGAAAAATCAAATATTAAGGAGATATTAGTTTAAAAAAAGTTAAAAATAATGGAAAATGCAACAATCTTTGTTTTTACTACTTTTGCACTCTAAAAATTACATTGAATTGTTACCTCATTCACTGTTGGAATAATAAAACTCAATACAAAGAAATTTCAGCAAGCTTTAACCCTTGTTGTCAAAGGTGTGTCAAAAGGATAGTTTTTACTATGACACTGCCATTATTTTAACTAACTTCACTCCTCAGCAATGTTTTTCATTTTAAAAACAGCGTGTCAAAAGAACTGTTTTCTCATGACATCACTTATTTTAACTACCTTTCAACCACAGCAATATTTATTATTTTAAAAAGCAATAATTAAAATTGTAATAAAACCTAAACATATGATGAAAGTCAGTTCATACATTTTTGGTCTTGAGAATTTACAATAAAAAATATTTAACATTTTATCAGATTGTTTATTTACAAGAATAATTTTATATTTACAACATTCTAAAAACTCATACAATTGTATTAAAACTGATACAATATTTATCATTTATAAAGAAAGAAATATGAAAACTAATTTTTATTCATAAATTTATATACATTTACTAAATTATTAAAATATATGAACCAACTATAAGGAAATCCTTTTTTACCATTTTATAAAGTTTGAATCAATTTGCAATTAGCCAATGTTTTGTCAGCCATTTCAATAAAAATTATAATAAATAGTGTAAATAAGCAACCTAATAAATAAATGGTGTTTATTATTTTTGTTGTCAATTCTCAAATTTATAAATTCACTTTTACGTGTTTATCTTTTATAAAAATTCTAATCATGAGTTTTTAAAATGACAACTATTGCTGAGCAGTGAAGGTAGTTAAAATAATAACACTGTCAAGGGGGAAAAAAAAAACTATCCTTTTTACAAACCATTTCTTTTATGATCATGAATGTTAAAGATTACCAAAATTTCTTAAAAAATATCTTAGTACTTTTTGGTAGTTTTAGCAGCAGCAGGGGTACAAAAACTATTTCATAGTAATTCAAAATAAATAAATTGGAGCTAAGATTAAGAATTTAAATAATATATAGTAGTTTCATGTACTAAAATGGCATGTTGTATAAATGTGTAAGTGACATAATGAATGAGCCGGGAATGAGAGCAGAGTTTAAAATCCAGTTGAGTTCATCACTTTCACTTATGTATAATTACCCTTGAGATAGGTATGAATCCATCTCCTTCCCCACCCCCATCCAACAGCTAGAGGTTAAATAGCAGAGCTGACTGGGATCTTTAGTCATGGTTGTTAACCAGTCTAGGAGAAGGACATCTCAAAATACAAAAACTAGTTCAACATGGTGCTCGCAAATATCTCATAAAAATCTGCTACTCACTACAGAAAGCATAGTCTCAATGCCTAGTATGTTAAGAGATGCAGTCCCAGAAACCTGCAGGAAGTTTACAGGGCTTAAGTGAGTGAGTTGCTACATGATATAGCAACGTTCTACAGCACAGGATGCAAGAGAGAGTTTCATCCAGAGCAGCATGGCTTTTTTTTTTTCCAAATGTTTGCAGTTTAGTCTGTAAACTGAAAATATATTGACCAAAATAAAAACTGAAAAAAATTTGTCAAAAAAATATATGAAACTACTAATGGCATTGTTTCAAGAATAATAAACATTATTGTCTTCAAACAGTTGCAGGTTTATTGTTTGAAATTCCTAGACTAAGTATTGCTATTATTCAATACATGCATTTTTTTAAAAATTAGTAACTTTCTAATTGTCATTGCTGTTGTTCCCAGGTGCATCCTGACCTGGGGTGGTAGTACCTGTTAGGGTCCTAGCTATGGGGAAAAAAATCATTGACATGCTACCCAAACTGGGGTCAAAATATAATGAAAGTATAAAAAATTACCAGCAATACGTTTGACACTCAACAAAAACCCTCTTTACAAAATAGCCAATGAAACCTGATCTACAAATTGATTTCTTAAAAAGAATACAAATTCTAGTCATATAGTCACATGAATCTATCTTAAAATATTGTCAACATTAAATAATGATTAAATAATGTGCCATAAAAACTAAAATTGAAAAGAAATTTAATAAAAATGCCACTGTTGAAATCAGAGACAGAAATTTATGATATAACATTTAATAAAAACAATACTGACAGGTTGTGGTGCTTTGAATGTAGAGGGGAAAAATGCCTCTATTCTTTTATTAAAAATGTATCATGATAAAACATCTAATTTTACAAAGCACAATACTGCATTATCAGTATCACATGCTTATATTCCTGGTTGAAATAATGAGATACTTCATTATCATAGTAACAAGAGGCATTTTTATACCAATAAGTGAACATACTTCATATTAACATGTCAAAATATATTAGTAAAGAGGAGAAAACAGAGTGCTAACAGTGCTTTTTATTACTTTTGCTATGTTCTTCTATGTGACATGGCCCTTCAGGATGTTGGTGATGATGGCTATCCACAATTTCCTGTCCTTTGTAGCTCCTAGTAAATTTTTATCATTTTGCTGTCTCTGCCATCCATTTACACAAGTTAGGTAGGTTATGCACTGTTTTCTTCTCTATATCTTGTGAGTGTCAAATTTTCTAAGCCCTCCTTCCTCATGATATGTCCTAGAAATTTCAACTGTCTCTTTCTGAAGTTAAGTGTCCATTTTGTTTCCATTTTCTCTAAAACTTTGTTGTGTTTTTTTTTAATTACTTTAACAATCTTTTCTTTGTTATGACAATAAAATCGTATAAATGAAAATACTAGATTTCTCATTAAAAAAAAATATAAATCAAAACTGTGAAATTACTGGAATACTTAAATATAAGTAATTTGACAATTTTGATTATATTCCAGGTATTATTTAACCTAATAATTGTGTTTTATTATTTCAAGTAATATGTTTCAACCAGTGAATTCTCTGACTTTCTTCAGGTGACTATTGCATATATCAATATTTTAAAATATTTCAATAAAAAAAAAATACAAGTACAAGATTGCTACAACACTATCTAATGATAATCCACTAGAATATTATATACATAAACTCAACATTATTATTAACATTATTAATAAAACAGCATTATTATACTGTTGGCATTTTAAATATGACAAAATTATCAAAGAGTTTGAAAAGAGTCATTGACATCATCAATATTGTAAATAGCAGAATCCCTGAGCAAAATATTATGACATAGAGAAGATGCAATGTGCAAAACAGTGGCATGGGAGGTGGGGGAGTCAACTTGCAAAGACATTAAATATCTCATCATTGGCATGTTATAGCTGACAAAGATGATAATAAATTTGTTAATCAAACCATTCCAGACAAAAACAACCACATCTGGAGTTTATCCCATATTTTTTTCTACAAATGAATGTTGAAAAAGTTCAGAGCTCAGTTCATTTCCCATAATGCTACCCCAACAGAGTTGAATCACCCACATTTCTTTTTCTAAGAAAGTTCTCCTAAGAAAGATTTTTCCCCGATATCTGCTACATTGTGAAGAAAACTCACACATGGATGCTTCACTGAACACTGAAATCTTAACCTTTTCATGCCAAGGGTCAATTGCTATCTCCCTTACTCTTATAATCTTCACTTCTTTCTGCATTCCTTTTCCTCATATACCTATGCCTTGTTCAGTAAGATAATATACAATACATTCTATATTTTGTCCTCACAAAGAACTTCAAAGAACTGAGAAAGGATTCTTAAGCAAGTAAACAACTTTTCAATACCACTTTTGATATACAATAACAGAACAAAAAATAAATCTAAGATTTTAAACAAAAATATGTACATTTTAGTCTATTTTACATATCTATAGGTCTAACATTTTCCCATGCTTAGAATATTGTTGCCACATATGATCTGGTGTCCTTGTTATTTGCCTTGAGCTTCTTGCTAAGATCTAAAGAAGAATCAGCAATATTATTGGTCCTGATCTGGTGGCTTGGCTTCAGTCACTTTCCCACCACAGTGAAGTTGCCTTTGTGTCTTTTCTATAAATACTTTCATGGTAATTGTTTGGATAAACTCTTCACTAGGTATCTAGACTTTCTGATTTTAAGAGCATCAAAATCTCATCAATTTACAGCTGTTTAGATGTAGCTATAAGCTCTATGCTAATAGTTTCTTTTCTTGCACTTCTTGCTTGTGGAACTCCCTTCCAATTCCATGCTTTCCAGCCAATTTTAATCTGCAAAAATTGAAATACAATGTCAGTCACAATCTGTCTTTCTGATTACTCTTTTCTATTTCCACTCATTATTAATGTTTTTTTCTGTTCCTAATTCTTCCACACTCTATAACCCCTTCTGTCTTCGTGGCTTTACTGCTTTGTATAGAGTGATGTCAATGGAAATATATATATATATATATATATATATATATATATATATATGCCTAAAAGATATTTCCAACTACACACAAGAAAGTATTCTACTTTATAAATCACCTGTTCATTTTTATCATGACTCATACTGTGAGTAGGTCTTAGTTTTAGCAACTTGAGTACAATTGTATTTGTAAAAGTTTAAGCAAAATGTATGAAACAAAAAAGAAAAGGGTATCTTTTCCAATATTTGCAGCAGAATGATTGACAGCAACATGACCTAACACACTTTCTTTAACCAAAGTCTATTTAAATCACGTTATTGATGGAGTCTTATGAGGAGAAATTCCCCACCCCCAGCTTATTTACAAGCTATATATATATATATATATATATATATATATATATATAGATAGATAGATATTATTCACACACACACGTTTTAAATCTTTACTACCACCTTCCCATATCTTATAAGTTAGTAATACTCATAATTTGGTGACTGGGGAACCATCCTCCATGCATCACTTACATTTATCAGTAATACTAAAACACACTCAGCAAAGGCCTGCATAACTAACCCAGGTATATTTTGGTAATTATTTAAATAGAAAACAAATGAGCTTCTGAACATGTAAGATAACTACTTGATTCAACAGCATAACATTAATTTAATCACTGAAATTGGAAGTTTTTTCAAAATAGTGCTTGAGGTTAAAGTCCAGCAAGAGTTTAAAATACTGATTTTCAAGAGTTACAGTTCTATGATTTGGGAGATTGCAACATTCTCCACATCCCACTATTATATTTCTCCTAAGGGGAAAATAAAGAACAAAAACAAAAATAACAAAAGAGAAGTAAAAGAAGAAAAAAGTAGGGTATTTCAAAATGGCATTAACAAATTCAAGGCACAACAGGATTTTTTAAATCATGGAACTGCCATTATCAATAATTAATAAAATACTGTAAAAATGCAAAAATGTCACTGGAGAAGTAGGCATTCATATGATTGTTTCATTGATTTGATGTTTTGTTTTTTATGACTTCAGTGTATTTTGAATTATAAAAATAATTCCCTCCTATTTTTTATTGTGAATGAATATTACATTAAGAATTATTTTTAGGATAACAATGTTTTTTCCCTGATACAAGAAGTCCTACTATTAACCCATAACTGGGGGAGGGGTGATGGATTCATACCTTTCTCTATAAACTAAAATGAGAGTATTCCAAGGTATTATTCATTACACTACCTGCATATCAAAGTAAGTTTGTAGAAAATAGGAGTTTTTTTTTTTCTTTCCTTAACATCATTGAAACGTCAGTTAGTTAAGTGCCATATGTGATACACGCTTGTGGGCAACCATGTCTCAAAAGAGACATGACTGAGTGGGCAGAAGATTATTCTGCAATAGGTTGCCATTGCTTTCTGCAGTAGACTGGTTGTCAGCCAAGGCTATAGAACCCACTCTGTCCTATTATTTAACTCATAACTGGAGGGAAGAGATGGATTAATACCTTTCCCAAGGGTATTTGTTCATAAGTGAATGCAAAGAATTCAACTGGAATTCGAACTTGGCTCCCTGATTTGTCATTCTGAGTCAATATCCACTGCACCACAGCGCACATCCCCATTGAAAGGTAATTTACCAATTTCACTACCTCAAGATAGCCTCTCTAAACAATCAATTATACAGGGTGTGAGGGGTAAATTGTTGCCATTTTATATTTCTCACATGAGTATTGTTTTTGATGTTGTCAACTGCACAGTATAGTAGAGTCAGTTGGACACCATCTGTGAGAAAAAAGTGCATCATAACACAATTCATGCTATACTGCTTGGCATTCGTGCAAGTAGCATCGACATGAACATTTCAGAGTATTTGGGTGTCAATCTGAGAACAGGGCAAAGGATTCAGAAAGAGCTGAATGATATAGCCAGTCAAAATCATGGTGTTTGAAGTAATCACTAGTGATGGTGATGTTATGCCTTCATTTATCTTCTAACAGGGCCTAAGACTCAACATAAAGGTCTACAGCATGGGTCAAGAGGGTGGCTACTGGAGGACCCTATGTCTGGCAAACAGAACTCAATGGCTGTCAGACAATTTCAGCAACCTCATCGCCCCTCGCATTTGGCCCCGTAACTCCCCAGACTGCAACCCCCTTTTTGATTATGTGTGTGTGGTGTACACTTAAAGTTGTGCTAGCTAGAGAAACCAACAAAACTCCTTAACACCAAAGAGATGTGAGTTATTTTCATTTTTGCGTAATTTAAATGACAATTTATCCATCGCACCTATGTAAATGCCAAAAAAATGGGGAAAATGTTTTTATAATTTAAAACTTATTTTCATTAGAGAAAATATAACTAAAAGAAGTTTTATATAAACAAGGTAAAACTTAAAGGTGGTTGGAGTAAAAAAGTAAACAGTAGCACACAGTTAACTTAAATAAACTTGGAAGTTTTCTCTTTTTAATTTTTGGAGCTTATTATTATCGATACACATTTTTACAACACAAATCGTTAAAAATAAATAAACAATGAAATAAGACGGTAAAAAAAACGGGTGAGAAATAAATATCGATGTTGTCATTAGCACCTGCTGCATTGTTTAATATCCATTTACAGGGGAGGGACTTTTAATTTAGGCAAACAATGCACAGGGTTGTTTTCTTTTTTTGGCTTATAAGTGCAAAAAAGAGATTTCTTTTTACATACGACAAAGTTATTGATTTTGGCAAAAAAAATCTTTGAAGCTAGAAAAATCAATTTCTTTGCAAAGTTGTGAGAACAAAAAAAAGCTTTCACTGTCCGTTATTGAAAGAAAAAGTAGTTAGGTGCCTTACTTTTTAAACAATAATAATAATAACAAAAAAGAAAAAGTCTTTATTTTTTTGTACATCAACATCATTTATTACCGCAAAGAAAAAAACAAACTTTTCAGTGGCATAAGCTTCAGTTGACTTTTTTTTTTTACATCGCTACCACCACAAGAAAGAAAATAATGTCTAAGATGCTATAATTTAACAAGCTATTGTTAAATTATGTCCCCAAAATAAATTCTAACAAAATCCTGATAATGGTGAAAAAATCTAAGTTTATTTACCTTGAACTAACTTTATTCAATTTCATTCAAAAACCATCCCGATCCTCATCAAGTACCCGACATCTGCCTTTGAGACAAATGAAAAAAACTAAGCTTTGTAGTGTAGTAAATAAAGAACAAAAAAAAAATTTAAAAAAAAAACTAAACACAAGTTCCGATATCGATATCTACATGGGTGATGATGGGTCATCATATGTCACCTCATAAAATTTTACTTTGTTGAAACAATGAAACTACACATATTTTTTCTTGTTTCTAACAATATTGTAAACTTAAAACTGAAATGTACAAAAAATACTGCAAGTTAAGAATACAAGAGAGTAGAGACCACACTAAGTACAATTTAACGAAGGAGAAAAACCTTAAGGCAACAACCGACTATAAATGACTATTTTGGGGGTGGGGTGCAAACACTACTGACAAGAAGGCACCCAACAATCATGCTGACTATTTATTTTATTTTATTAAAAGAAAAGAAAAAACTGTTGAAGATCGTTGAAAATTACACTAACGACACAGGAGATACAAAATTGAACCTTAAAAAACCTTTTTAAATTAAAAGACCAGAAAGGTGAATGGAAAAAAAAAATTAAAACAAGTCTTCTTTGACAATGATAGTCATTTTCCTTAGAGAAAGCATCTCTACAAACCATCTTTTTAAGGTTATGGTACAAGGCTAAATGAAAAGTAATAAGGAAAAAACTGTTACTGTTTTTTAGTGCTGGGTCAAACGGACGAAAAAAAGTGAAACGGTATATATCCGAAATCCTTAGTTTTTAATTTTGTGGTTCGAATTCTGCAAAGAGTAGCTTTTTGTGAGCAAGAAAGCCTAACTTAATTAACCATTTTTCGGCAAATATTATGAAATTCAGCGTTTTTTTTTTAAATTCTGAAATGGCACAAAACAAAATTAAAATTACCTATGTTAGTTGCTAATTTAAATTAATAAAACTGACAACGTACAAAAAAAAACACTCGAGGTAATTTGAATTAAGTTTTTTTATTTATTAAAAATCTGAGGAAAAATAAAATTTAAAAAAATCTTTTTTACAATTCAGTTTCGGATTAGGCTTTGTTTAAAGATCAAAATTTCTCTGGAGATTTTTTTTTTTACATTTCATACCGGTTCTGAAATAGAGATCGTTTTCCCGCTTTTCTTCTATAAATTTTATGAAGTTATTTGATCACGTGATTAAATATTCCTTATTACTCTCGTCTTTAAAATTTAGTGTCAACTTTTACTTTTAATTGAAACTTATTTCCAAAATTTAATGCTCGTTCTAAAAAGTTGAAATAAATGAGTAGTAGAGAGAGTTTACTAATTTTTGTAACAAAACTTTCGTTTAATCGAAAGTTAAATTAATTTTTTTTAGTTAAAATATTCTAATTCCAGGTATAAGATTTTTAGTACGCATTTACTCTCGTTAAACTTAATCCAACACTTGTGGTGCGTCGGATCAGGATCGAACTCATGAGAAATAAGGTAATTTGCTAATCATTACTCGTGACAATCTAGCATTCAGACTAAAAGCCGATATTAATAAAATTATTCGTTTTCATAATCTGTTTAAATAGTTCTTAATTTATTTTTTTAAATTTCTTTATTCAATCTAGCTACATTGAGACACCGACCGATCTGACAGACTTTGTTAGGCCAGTTAGGGAATTTTAAAAGCAAAAACTTGAATAAATGAGATTTACCATCACTTAAGTGTAGGCCACAAAGTAAAAATAAAATTATCAATTAAAATAAAAACGTGTGTGATTGTATGCACAGGTAAATTTTCCTGTGGACATACTGCTTAGCTTGTTTTTAAATCCGAGTTTTCCCCCAAAACAGATTTTCACACATACGTAAAGAAAGAGACTTAAAGGACTTAGTCATTACTTTAACATTTTTTTTTACAACATGATCCTGCCTAATTATTTTTAATTTTAAGTTAACATATCAAATTTAAAATGGGTTTCTTGGGTTAGTCCTATGCTCAGTTAGATATTTAAATTAAATAATTTTTCTTTTTAAATTTTCTGACAGAAGAAAAAAAAAAGATGAGCAGAGAAAGGCCGAATTAATGTAAAAAAAATCAACAATCGAGAGAATCAGAAAAAAAAAGTATAAGAAGTGTAGAGATGAACGAAGAAAAAGAAAAAACGATAACTCACCATGGTCAAACCCTATGAACCATGTAGCATAATTTTTGGTTTCCTTTCTACCCCGAATCATATTCAGTATATATTTGTAATAAAACCCGTACGATATGATCCAACAGGTGCTAACTCCATATTTTTAATGTCAAGTTAAGGTTGTCTAGCCTGTGGAGTGTACGTACACATTGAAGACATGACTCAAACGAAATTCAGGTAAACTTCAAACTTCGTCTACAATAGCAAAAGTGGTCCGTCGCTTGCTGACTGATTGTAATAATAATACAAATGGGTAGGTAGGTTAGGTACGACACTAAGTAGGAAAGAAAAATTTTAAACTTTAGTTGTTGTGGCTGTCGTTATTGTTATATGTAGTCAGTCACTTTGCGTAGTAGTAAAACGCTACATTACAATAACGTTGAAGACAGGTGAGAAGGTAGACTTGTAGATGCGTGTGTTCTGCAGCAGCTGGGGAAGGAGTAACTGACTAAAGCTCAGGTAGCCAAATGATAACAGTTGGCTGTGGGTTTATCAGGTGTGTAGCTGTCTGACTATGTGCGTGTGTTAAGTATGCTGGACATGTTTTAGTTAAACATTAACAATGACATAGTATTAAAAGGGTTGGATGGTTGGTTAGCAATTATTGGGTTTTCTGAACTGAGAAAAAAATTACCAAGAGGAATGATGCCGCTCACCACTCAAGCCAAGCTGGTTAAAAGCTGCAATTTATTTTTATCTTACATTTTCCAATAATTGAAAGTAGCCCAGCTGACCAGGAGATTTATGCTTGTCAATTTGAGTGTCTAAAAAAAATAATTTATGGCTAAAGGACAGAAAGACTGACTTGTGCCAATCTTCCAAGAAGAGACAGCATAACTAGCTTTGAAAATTAGTTTTCAAAATCTTGTTTTGAACTTAACACTGGGTGTGTGTAATTGTACTGTCCGTTAAGTGCCATATGTGATACACACTTTGGTGATCATGTCCCAAAAGAAACATGACTGACTGAACTGAAGATTTTTCCTGCAGTAAATTGCCATTACATTCTGTGGTAGACTGGTTGCCAACCAAGGCTATAGAACTCAATCTGTCCTACTATCTAACACATAGATGGAGGGAGAAGAGACAGATTCATACCTTCCCTAAGGGTATTTGTGCGTAAGTGAATGCAACAAATTCAACTGTAATTCAAACTTGGCTCTCTTATTTCTTGTTCCAAGCTGATATCCCCTGCACTGCAATGCACATACCTGTATGCACAACTGTACTGTAATGTAGTGTAATATTAAATTAATTTAATTTATTATAAAAAAAAGTTAATAGGGGATCTATTCTAGTTTGTTGTTATTGATTGCATCATGAAAACAAAGACAAAAAATGCAATGCTAATACAATGTAACTTCTTGAAATGAAAATAAATAAATAAAAGTAATTTGAAAAATCATAACCTAAAGTGTTAACTGATATAAAACAAAACAAAAAAAACTCCAGAACACAAATTACATTTTTTTTTCTTTTTGGCTTCTGTTGTATATATAACAAAATGTGTGTTGTGGTGCAGTGGATATTGGCTCCAAACAAGAAAATTGGTGAGCCATGTTTGAATTCCAGTTGAATTAGTTGCATTCTCTTGCGTGCAAATACCCTTTGGAAAGGTATTAATCCATCTTTTCTCTCTCTAGCTTTAGTTTAAATTGCAGGAAAGATTGGGTTCTATAACCTTGGTTGGCAATCAGTCTACCACAGAAAGTAATGAATGGCAACCTACTGCAGAAAAATCTTCTGCCCAGTCAGTCATGTTTCTTTTGAGACATGATCACCCAAGTGTGTATCACATATGACTGAATGACTGTATATATAACAAAAAAGAAAACTTAATATGATCTATCTTTTCTTACATATTGTATATATAAAATGGATATGTAAATCATTCTTTTATAATTACTGTGTATATTTATTAACTTCTCAGTACCTGCACCCATTCTCTAGTCAAGTTCCAATAGTAATTACAATTTTACTGACCTTACAACATAGACTCAGGCTTAGTATATAATGGATGATGATGGGGAAATGAAGGCACCCATCTCACCTCCTTGGAGGTGGGAGATAAAAGGGTAAAAAGTCATCAGGGACTTAGAAGTTTGCTTAACTTCTCCTCCCACCACCCTATATACTGGAATTTGCCTGTCATCCCATTAGTAGGGGTTGTGGTCTTAAAGGACACACTACCCTCAGCCCAATCCTTATTCTCAATTCCCACAGTAATCCCCACTTGACCTGAATGGAGTCTTTATTCGGCAACCTTCCTAGGATTGGCATCTTGATAAAATCACCCATCCTCCTGTGATCAGATTAATTAGAGTAGATAGACTCACCTATCATTCCCCCCCCACTGTACTCCTTCCATGTTTATTGAACAGAAGTAGAGGATCATGTTTAAGATATGGCTTAATGGTTCTTTCTTTCATGGCCATAATGATTTTAACTGTCTAAATTTTTTGATGATCAAGCTAATCAGTAGCTGTAATTTTCCATTGTGAGTGTACTGGGTTGGCAGTTTGCTTGCTGCTGCATCTAACTGGTAGTAAAGCACCCAAAATCTTTGGTAGAGCTTAGAGAAGCTGCTCTGATCAACTGTTGCATAATATCAGGGTATTTGCAGTGCCATGTCACACATGAGTAGGCGTTCTTGCTCGTGTTTACCAATGGGCAACCCTGATGTCACATTATGCTTTGGTCTCAGCCATGTTCTGACTAGTTTGTATAGCCATTGACAACAGATAGTGATAATTATGTTGGCGTTTTTTCTTTACTTTTTCTCCTCAAAACAAATCTCCTTATGATAAATACAATGAAAAGAAATATAAGAAAACCAGTAAACAAAAAACCACCTATGTCCCTTCCCACTAAAACTTTCTTTCTTCAATATTCATGGTTACCATTCCAACTTCTGCAGTGTAGTATCTTTTCTATTAGAACAATCACCAAATATCTTTGCACTTTGGGAAACCAATTTAATTCTTCCATTGCTACCAATGAATTCTCTGTTCTAGGCTATCCTTTTTGCCAAAAAGATTCCACCATTCACATGCATGGCCTTGGTGTTTGCATCCAGGATAATCTTTCAATGGCAAGAGAATTGTCACTCAAGTTCACTGACAAATCTTTCGTGTGCTTTCAACTTTCTTAATCACATTCTTTTATCACTTCCCATCTTTTCTGATGATATAGAAATGGCACTCTCTCTTTATCTGCAGACATCTTTGTGTTTGATGGTTTTAATGTGCACCATGACACATGCTTTAAACATTCTAATGTTACTGATGTTGCCAATATTCAAATTTTCAATTTTTCCATGAATGAAATCATGGATTTCCCTATTTGTTTCCTTCATAAATCAGAGCAACATGCTTGATTTATTTCTTAGCACCTCTCTTTGCTTTGGCTGAGCTTTGCAATACTGTCCTCTTGGCAACTTGTATCACTCTGTTAAAGTTAGTGATATTTCATTCTAAACCTCCTATTCAGAAGACTCTTTTCTATTACCAGAATGCTGATTAGGATTTATTTCATGTCTTTTTTCAAGACACCCCAATTGGATTGATATTTGTAACCATCATATTGAAAATTGTGCCACTGAGATTTCTTCTTAAATCAAAACCAGCATAGATGCTTTCATTCTTTCTCAGAAATGCCAGGTGAAACCTCAATCTTTGCCATGGTTTAAGCTAGCATGTTCTACCGCCATAGCCTACATGAAACCACTATATTTGGTTATACCAGTGTGGCAGTTGTGATCACAAACTTATTCATGGCTGCATGTAATAAATGTAAATGTGTCCTCAAAGCTGCTAAGACTTTGCTGAGAGAATGAAGCACAGTACTGCATCTAACAAATTTGGCTCTTGCAACTACTGACAGCTTTGTGACAATGTATTAAATAAAAGTAAGTTTTCTATTCCTCCTCTCTTCAATCAATTTGAGGTGTTAACATCTTCTGCTGTTAAATCTCAAAGTTCTGCTTATAAATTCTCTTTAAACTCTACTCTTGGCTCATCTGGATTATCCTTGCCTAACTTCCCACTTAGAACTGAGTCTCTGTTGAATGATTTGTATATAACACTTTCTATGGTTATTATTCCTAATCTAGATCCTCACAAAGCATGTGGGCCTGATGATTTCTCTGTAATAGTCCTTAAGAAATGCGCATTCAAACTGGCCCTTGTTCTTTCTAAACTGTAGAATAAATGCCTCGCTGCCTCTCGCTTTTCTGGTTGTTGGAAATCCTCATGTATTGTTCCAGTCTTTAAGAACTCAGGCAAACTATCCAACCCTTCCAAATATTAGCCTTCAACTTCTTTTTGGTAAACTACTATAGCCCTAATCAATGCTGAATTAATTAAGTATCCCACATTGCAGGACCTTCTTTCAGAAAAGCAATATTGCCTTTGTTCCTCTAGGTCAACTACTGATGTATTGACAATCATTGTAGAAAGAATCTATCAAGCTTTAGATAAGAATGGTGAAGCTGAGGCTGTTATTTGACAAAAAAAAGCATTTGACAGGGTTTGACATACAAGTCTTCTTTCCAAGTTAAAAAGTTATGGTGTCTCTGAACAAATTTTTGAACTTTTTTTTTTTTTAAAATCATTTCACCCCAAGCAAGGCATTCCACTGCCACTATTGCGCAAGGGGTTACATAGGGGAAGGTAAAGAGAAAGTGTGGTTAGACAAGTTTTCCATTTAATTGAGTGCCTGGTAATTTTGCTTGAATTTCTTGAAATGAGGAGGCAAATAACATCACAAGGACAATTAAACAGGATTAAAATTAATTGATACAAGATATCTAGCATGAATAGTTGAATGAAAACAATTTAATCCTGTGGATAGAATTAAAAAAAAGTTTGAGTTTTAATTTTCAGAAGACAGACCAATTCATTAGTGTTAAGCAAACTAGAAGGTACAATGGCCAAAACACTACAATGATAACAAATAAGATAAGCAAATAAAATAAGCAATCAAGGTAAGCAAAGAAGATAATAATCAACATAAGCAAATCATTTTAGAAATATGAATGCATTGTAGTTTAATAGTAAAAATTAAAATTTTAGAACAACAAATTTTCGTCATTATTTGAAATGAAAATCTAAATTTAAAACGTTTATGGTTTATAAGAATTTTTGTAGACAATGCTGTTTTATCACTTAAAAATTATGTATTTTTTTGTGGATATAATTATTATTCAAGAGAAATAACTATAAAATAAAAACTGGTATGATATTGGTATATCAATTATTTTCTGAATAATACAAACTACTGGCAAAGACATGAAGTTGTAAAAATAGGCTGTTTGACCAGTAATAATCATTTTTGAAACTTATTTTTCATATTGTTATAGGTTAAGCACCTCAGACCATGAATACCATATTTTTTTTCATTCAATTTCATAAAGGTTAATAAGGAATCAAGTTTAGTGTACAAGTTGATATCCAGCTAAAAGAGGAAGAGAAGGGATTATGTCAACTCTCTTATCCTTTGGGAGAGAAAGAGAAAAGATTATGTCAACTCTCTTATTCTGAATATTACGAAAAGCACCAATGAAAAACATTTGACTCTTACTTGAAATTTGAAAGAGATTTACATTTATTAAATGACACAGAAATACTAATAATAGCAAGAAATACAAAATTTACAAAACAAGCTGGCAAAAAATTTTGTTTTATGTGCCACACAAGTAAGATAACAAGTTCTAATTATAATTCTGTTGGGCTCATAAAAACAATTATAATTATTATCAACAAAATGTTTAATTACATCAATTCATTCAACTGCCAAAAGAATTTGAGAATGTTGATGATTCACATGCATTACTGGGTTTCTTTTTAGATGACAGGTCAGTTTTATAAATTAAGATTCAAAGATAAGTTGTATTTTCATACAAAGTACTAAATCATTGTTAATACCTCTAATTTTGTGATAAAATTTCACAAACAATCATTGAAACAATCATTTCTCTCTTTAAACATGCAGAATTTTCTCCTTTCAACTTTCTTTTCTTTTTCTTTCAGTTTTTATTTTCTTTTAAGTTACTTGTTTTTTGTCAAAATTAGCAGCAGCATTTAATTTATTTTTGTTTAGATCCCAGAATCCATCTTTGTCATTCACTAGTGAAAGCCAAAATTCTTCTTTCTTTTTCATCTAAGTTCAGCTCCCAGAACTATAGCTAACCAGCAAAAAGGGCAAATTATCAATCGAGAACTTTTGTCATCAACCTGATAGAGCGCTGAAAATTTGTTCACAAATTCACTGACATCTAAGAGCTCAACAACAATTGACAAATAAACAAAAAACATTTTTTAAAGTTCTGCATATTTGACTTGTATGCTCCTTATGACATTGGCTGTGTTATAGAGTTTGTTTTCCTGCTCAGTGTGTATATATATATATATATATATATAGAGAGAGAGAGAGAGAGAGAAGCAATCAGTTGTCTAACTGTACTGATGAGCTGTGATACAGCGAAACAGGACCGTCTGCAGATGACTCTATATATATATATACACACACCAGTAAAATAGTTGCTAGTTGAACTAGCAGATGGTAGATCAAAAAAGTGGTCAATGCACAATCAAAACAAATGAACTGAATATGCAGAGCTAACAATATATCAAAGAACAGACACACATCACTTACTTACTACCTAGGTCTTGACCATGCTGGTTTCCTCTTTGCCCAAAGAGATCAGTAGGATCAAAACCTAGGTAGCAAGTAAGTGATGTATGTTTCTGTTGTGAATCTTCGTCGCCAATTTGTTGTGGCAAATCTTAACACAAATCTTCATTGCCAATTTGTTGTGGAGTTGTGGCAAAACTTTGCTGCAAAGTTGTAGTGACCAGTTGTGCCAGAAGTAAGACTCAGAAATCAGAAGGTAGGTTCAAAACAGTGTATTAGTATAACAAGTACGTATGTACAAAATGTTAGTAAACAGTAAATAGAAATAAGTAAGTCCAAATGGTACAGTTACATTGTGTATTGCCTGACTAGTAGCAAGCTTTAACTGTGTACTGGCTGTCGTCAACTGCCTTCTGGAAGTCACTTTGCAGGAAGATTCCTAACCCAAAACAAGGTAAAATGTTTATATAAACATGTCCAAGTGACCATCATTGTATCTCAATAATGCATCTCATAACAAATGTTCAAAATGTCCTCCACTTGCTTGCACCCATTGAATCATTGACTGCTGGATTATTTCAAATACTCCCACATGGTGTTGAATGATTTCACAGGAGCCCATAGCATCTTGATGAAGGCTCTCTGCATTATCAATGTCTTCTGCATAAACCAATTATTTTATGTGACCCTGTCATATTTTATTGGAAGTCCCACATTTTTTAAAAACAACTGGAAGGAAAAGCTTAACCAGTGTTGTTGTAAGACTGATTCAAGATAGAAAATGACCTCAAAAGCAACATGTTAGCCCTTGTGGAACATTTTGTATTTTTTGTGCAAATAAATATGAAGAAGCATTTCCATGCCACAGACCAGCTAAGACAAGCTTAGTGTTCGATCCCTGCATATATGGGAACTGAGTAAATTTTAACCCTTGACTTTAGTGTACACACTTGGGGCACCATGTTAATTAACTGAACTTGTGTCTCGTCTTGCCTCAGTGGTGGGGGAGCATGCACCACAGATTATGCAAAGACAATGCATAATGCCTGATACCTTGTATGTGGAGATTGGATGAATTTTTACCCATGTTAAAAAACAACTTGACAGTTATCTATAATTCCAGCCCATACATTAATCATAAACTGATGCTGGTGTCTAGCCTGTATTGTACCATGGGGATCCCAATCCACCTACAAATGTTGGTTATGTAAATTCATTATCCCATCTCTTCCAAATGTTGCCTGAAGAGACAAACAGAAGCTGCTATGCAGTACTATGAAATGTACAATATGCTAGGACCACTTGACATGTGCTGATACCTGGATCATCTCCAGAAGCTTGTGAATGTGTTCTTCATGGTCAAGCATATGAGCAGATCTCAGTCTTCCTTGATCCATAGTTTGAAGTACCACATATTCTATCTCAGCAACCTGATGATATACAGCAGCAAAGGTTGGATGATTTGGCTGCCTTCATTCTGGAAATGCAATCTGATACAACCAAGTAGCCTTGCAAACGTATGTAAAAATCATATATGTCTGCCCACAATATGAATATCCTGCCATTGTCAAATTGAACACTCCTCAGTTAACTAACTACTGCATATGTTAAACATTGAAGACAGAGTAGCCACAAATGTACATGAATGACAAATGGAACTTAGTCTACCATTTATTGTAAACTTTCTTCAAACTTAATAACTCAAATAATATTTCTCTGAGAAGCAGTTTCACACAGATGAAGCTGTTACTATAGAGGTGCAAGTCAGGCTACTAGTCTTCAGGGTGAATTCTTATGTAACCTTGTATGATAGAACAAAGGTATTGATCTCAATGCCAACTAAATGGAAAATTAAAACAAAATGAGATACCTCTAGACACAGAAATCTGAACCAGAACAATCTTCCCTCTCATAGATTAAATAAAGTGTTCAATTCATAATTGCCTGAAGGTTACTCAGTTCAACAAACACCTGAAGAAAGCTTGACGTCACAATAGCCAAAACATGATAACAACAAAGATGAAGACATTTGATTGACAGTAAATAATGATAGATTCTCATGCCAAAAATTCAAGCAGAAAAACCACCCTACAAAAGAGTAACTTTAGCAATGCAGTTGGGATGTGTTATCACACAGAACACATGGCCCTAAATTGGCTCTTTCAGATTATTATCTACTTGGTCCCCTAAAATGATATCCTGGAAGCAATTCCACACAGATGACAATGTTGATACAGAGAAATAAAAAGGATTTTACTTTCTTCCTCCTATTTTCTTTCAAGAGTGTATTTATCTGCTTTGTAATGAGACAAACATATCAATCTCAAAATGTCAACCACTCAGAAAAGCAAGATAGTTGTTCTAGTATTATATGCACAATGTTTTATTTGTATAGTAAGAAACATATTGAATTATTATATGTTTGTACATTACTGTTCAAATGTTTCCTATATTTTTTATTCTCTACTTTATGTAACATGAGACAAGATATTCTTTGAAATATGGGCACTTCCAAAATTAGCTGCATTACTACAGAGAGAATTTCAAATATCAGGAAGGTCCTCGTATTTTATTTTAAAATCTATAAAGATTTATGGTGCAAAGGAAGTTACACTCTGGTTGGGTGAGATATAACAAAACTCAGTTACAGTACATGTACAGAAGATGCTTGTTGAGGTACAGGTTAAACAAATAACAAAGGGAATCTTTACTATTCAACTAATCTTCAGACAACAGATGTGCTTCTGTAGCAGGATGCTGAGAATACCATGGATAGAACATGTAAGCAAAGAGGATTATTAAAGAAAATGAAAATGAAAAGGACCCTTGTACTAAAATCAGAAAGAATTGAAATTTCTGTGGCACAAAATGAAGAAAGAGGGCTTCAGGAATTTAACACTCACAGGATATACTGAAGTTTTGTGGAGTAAATAATAGACCCCCAGTAATACAAATGAACTAAGCTAGAATAAAGAATTCCAAGTAAATAAAAAACAACATTAGAGTCATGACGAGGTAGCCTAAGCAAGACTTAATATTTTAATTGCTAAAAATGATTTATAACAGTGGCATTGAGGAACTGAAAATCATACTGAGTTATAACATGTAGGAATAAAAGTTCTTTACTTTGGTACACATGATAACTGAATTTTGAACCACATTGGTTTAATTTTTTTCTATTTGGTGTGTGTAAAAAAATGAAAGAAAAAACATATTCTTCAAATATGGAAGAAACGTTGGTTTCTGTGGTAAACATACATTAACAACAATGGCAACATGAGCAGTTATTGGAATATGCAAATCTAAATTTTATATGCAAGCCTTTTTGTTACCTATTATGCATACACCCTTTTCTGTACAACAAACCCCTTTTAACATTATCCAGTCTTAGTGTTTCTTCTCTTCTTCAAGTATGTTTTGTCCTTGTCTTTGACTTTGTGGGACATAACTTTAACTGGAAAATCTTTAAACTCCTTTAAGAATTCAAAGTGCTACAAGTGTGGAAAAGTAGGACATGAAAAGTCACACTGTAAAACTAAAGCAAGGAAAAGGTCCTACGGGAAAAAAAAATTTGCACACAGCGTTGTGACAGAAAACGGATGAAATCTCTTTTGAGAAGCTATATATACTGAACCAAAATAGATCAAGACATTGAAAAATGAGTAAAAGGCTGCAGAGCTTGTGTTTTGGCAGAAAAATTACCTACCATGAAATTACAAACTTGGCCAAAAACAGATATTCCATGATCAAGATAGCACATAGATTTTGCAGGTCCAATAAATGGATCACATTATCTGGTAGTAGTGGATATTACTATGTGACCTGAAATTTGCAAGTGCAGAAAACTGACTTCTACAGTTACAAAGAATTTTTACACAAACTGTTTGTAAGATATGATATTCTGGATGCCATAGTCTTGGATAACAGTACTCAATTGACTGCTTATGAATTTGAAGATATTGTAAAATGTTCTCAATTGAACATATTACTACCCCACCATATCATCTAAGGTTAAATAATCAGGCTGAACAATTTGTGAATACTTTTAAAAGAACTTTGAAAAAAAAACAAGTGATGAAAAAGTGGGTGAATAGTCACTGCAAACATTCTTGAGAGTATATTGCATAATGCCAAATCTCAGTAGACCATCAGGTATATTGGCAACAGAATTGATTTTCCTCAGCAATGTTAATTCTGTGCTTGATAAATTGGTACCAGGTCAAAAAAGAATAAGAATGGATAACAAAAAGAACACAAAATTTTTCAAATTTGTCAAAAAAAGTTTTTTTCAGAGTATATAAAAATGGAAAAGAAGTGTGAAGATGGTGTAATGATGTCACAAATTGAAAATATGGCATATATATAAAAAGAAAAAAATGGGAACACAAAAACATTACAATCAATTAAAGAAAATGTTTACTGAAAAACAAATTCAAGGAATGTGCAGGTATGATTACCATAAAAAAGGAAATGTATAGAAAAACTAATAATTGACCTAAAATGTAAAAAATACAAAGTCCAATACATTGCCAAACAAACCAGAAAGAGGAGGGGGGTGAATACTAATAAATATAATGTTTACTAATAAAAAGAAATCTCAAAAGGAAGGTGTGTTGTGGAGTGGTTATGCACCTACAGTAACACAAATGAACTATGTTAAATGCCTTAAATACAGAACTCCAAGTGAGTCCCAAATTTCATTGGAGTCAGTCAAGAATATTTCTAACAAATGTTATGGCAAGTAGCCTAAGCAAGACATAACTTCTTTTCTAATGGTTATAATATTATAACAATATTGACCAGGATTTGATTCTCATATAACATGGGAAAATTTGATATAAAACATGTTGAAGGCAAGCAAGACAGATGTGACATTTACCTGTACCGGTCACTATAATGATATCCAGTCTCCAAGTTTAGATCGAACATCCAAACTCGGCCCTGTTCCACATTGTGTCTGATTGATCACAAAGTTGATTTGGTAATTGACTGATGAAATTTGCTGTTTCAAGTGGTCCTAAGATGGAATAAAATGTCACTTTGAATGATAACAAAGAAAATATCTTTGCAGAATAAAAACTGAATTTTTATGTAAGTGCTTTTCTTGGTACAATTCCTGATTAAATTCTATCATTTCTCCAAGCAAACAAATCCAATTCCAACCTGTGACTACTATTGAATGTAACAGTTCTAGTTTGATTTCTCAGGTAGGCAGTCAAATGACAACAAGTCTCTTTTTTGTTTCGATGTCTTCACTCAGCTGCTGGATTATCTGTTATAGTCGATTTGGGTCTCTGTTTTTATGGATCGCATGCACAAAGAATTTCTTGTTGCTATCACTAGGTAATCTATCATTCCCTTTTATAAAAGAGAATTCCTCTTTTTTGTGTGTGTGGTTAGAAGTGCATTATCACTCCCTCTTTCTTTTGTTGGTATCGCATACCACCACCTGTTGGAGCATGCAGGGAATATAACTTTAACCATAATGAAGATATTTGAAAATAGAGGCTATAATTTTGATACATCTTCAAAACCCAAATTCCTTCTTTATATAGTTCTACTTTCTGTTTTTTATCAATCATTATCACCCCAAGCAAGGTAACAAACCCACTAAAATGCAAGAGGTGTGGAAGGATTAGTAACAGAAACATTAGTGAGCAGAGAGAGAAGAGAGTAATCAAGAGGACAGTAGATAGCAATTAACATTGCATTTAAATTTTTGCAGATTAAAATTGGCTGGAAAGCATAGAGTATGTAAGAAATGAAGAAGCTTTAAGAAGATTAGGAACAACAAAGAAACTGCTACAAACAATCAGAAAAACTAAAAGCAACAGAGATGTGGTTCTACCAACAAATATTGAGAATACTATCAACAAAACATGCGAGATATGAGGAAATTTTTAAACTGAATGCAAACTACAATGTAACTACTGCTAAGAATAAAAAAAAGAGAGTTGAAATTTATGCAAAGCATAATGAAGGAAGAAGGCTTGGAAAATTTAACACACAGAAGATAGCAAAGGCAAAGGAAACAGAAGAATGCACTGAAAAACAAATTACCACAAAAGTAATACAAAAAGATACAAAAAGATAAACAAATGACCACCTGTCAAAAAAAAAAACTGCTATGAAGAGCCATGTTTATCCAGAAAAAAACAAGACACAGATGATGATATTATTAGGTTGTCCCAAAAGTTCGTAAACACTTGCAAAAAATTGAAATTTTACTCGCCAAGTAACCTAAGGTTACCAGAAAACACTTGCAAAAAATTGAAATTTTACTCGCAAAAACAACAAAAATTATTGCTCAAAATAAAGACCATCATTTTCCAAGACTTTCTGCCATCAATCTGCAAGCTTTCGGATCTGGTCAAAGTACCATTCAGCCGGCTTCAAATCAAAGAATTCTAGACACGCTTCCTCGACTTCATCAAACAAGTCGAATTGGCAGCTCTTCAGAAAGTGTTGCATTGAGCGGAAAAGGCCGTAATCTGATGGAACACAGTCAGGACTGTAGGCTGGATGTGGCAGAATCTCAACGCCGTCCAGCTCTTCAAACTTATCTTTGGTCTTCCTGGTGGTGTGTGGCTTGGCATTGTCCTGCTGCATGAAAGCACGTTTTTGATTGATCAGAGCCAGGTACTTTTTCTTCAACTTTTCATAGACCCGCTCAAGTTGCTGACAGTAAAGTTCGACACTGATGGCACGACCATTCGGAACCAACTTAAAATGCACGATTCCTTCAAAGTTCCACCAAATGCACAACATGACTTTCTTCCTGAATCGATCTTGTTTTGGAACCAACGGTGTCTCTTGCCCTTTCTGAACCTATTGCTTGTCTCGATTGTGCTGGACCAGATAGACCCATTTCTCGTCGGATGTCACAATGCGCTTCCAAAAACACTCGTCCAATGGATTGCTGAGCAATTGACAGCAAATTTCAACTCATCTGTTGGCTTGTGCTTTGGTGAGTTTGTGCAGATCTTGGTGTTGCTTCAAATGTTGGTGAATTGTCGATTTGCCAACTCCAAGCTCATCAGCCAATTATCAAGTGCTTGATGAGGGTGCAATGTCCAACCCAGTTTGCAAGTCTCCATCATCCAACTTTAACAGCTGTCTCGAACGAGGCTTATCTTCAAGACTCATGTCGCCAGAATCGAAATGCTTGTACCACTTTGAGATCGTCACATGTGCAATTGTTCCTTCACCTATGGCAGCACAAATCTCTTCTGCAGCTTTTCTGGTTGAAAGACCTCGCTTCCAGCAGTAACGAATCTAAACTCACAGCTCAATTTTATCAATTGCCATCTGGAATACAAAGATGAAGGTCACTATAACAATATAAATGCAAAATTGCATAAAAATTCAATTTTTCGCAAGTGTTTATGAACTTTTGGGACAACTTAATATTAGGGAAAAGATCAGATGCATTAGAATCTGCAGAAATGTAGGATGTGGTTATCAGTACAAAATAAACGATCCTTGGTTCAAATTCTGACTTAGTATCTTCATATTTACTTTGTACAGATAGATGGTCACTGGAAAATATGGATCTGCTTCTCTTAATGCTGTTTTATATATATATATATATATATATATATACATATTTGTACTCATACATGTATCTGTATATATTCAATAAATCAACAAAAATTCAACTGAGTTATCTGATTGATCAGCTCAAGAGTTTTATATCAAAATACTCATCAGGGCCAGATGTTTGATAAATCATATATATACATGAATGAAGTATATTTAGGCAACAAGTATTCATCCAAACAAGTTTGATTAAAAATAACTGACAAGGTCTGTCCCTTTAAATTTTTATTGCATTTTCTAATTTATGAATAAGGTAATTTTTATTGCATTTTTCTAATTTATGAATAAGGTAATTTTGATTGAAGTTGTTAACAATGTGGAGACTAGATCCCTAAAAATCCATAAAATTGTTGGTGACTATTATCCTGGTTAATTATATCCTTCTTATTCTCATAATCTTCACTTGCTACTACCAGCTCTTGCATTCGATTCACACACCTTATTAAGTAGCTCTCAAGCTTTGTATTGCATGATATTTAGTGAAAAAATGTTCTCTCAGAAATGGAAAGGTATTTGAAGATGCTTCAGGTATTGAGGATTGGCACTGACCTTTCATTTTTAAGTAGGATGTGGCAGGCCAACCTTGGTTGAGATAGACCCTCTGGAAATGGATTTGGGTTAATTTCCTCTTTTGTTGCAAAAAAAGCTATAAAGTGATATTAATGGTCAGGAATTAATACAAGTGTTAATGACAGGATAGGTTAATGACATGTAACAATTCTGAAAATTCATGTCATTTATATATAAAATAGTGAAGAGTTAATCTTCACTGCAATTATTAATGTTTGTAGTTTCAATATTGATATGAATATACAATACATTATCATAGCAGACATTTTTTTAAATCACCAAACCATAAGTGTATTGAAGCTATAAAGAGCTCACTGTATATAAAGATTCATTGATTTGCATGAACTCAGAAAAGATTTGATCCACCCACTGTGTATTATATTCATAGTTGTTATTATTTAACATAAAACCTTTCTAACCTGTTTTCTTGATTACAGTTGAATATACAATGCTGAAAAGTAGGCAAAAAAGTGACGCTTAATTTCACCTAAGTTTGTTATGTCTATAGTCAAGTTTTATTGGTACAAAAAATAGAGTTGGCACCAAACCTTGTTCTGCACCAAAGTAAGCCAGTTAAGGTGTGGTTCTTAATTCAAGTTGAAATTCAATTGATAGATCAAGGTTTCTTCATATTCACAAAAGGACTTTACTTTGTAACTTACTGAATAATGACATGTGCATTGTGGTGCAGTGGATATCGGCTCGGATTGAGAATTTGGAGTGCCAGGTTCAAATTTCTGTTGAATTTGTTGCATTCATTTATGCGCAAATACCCTTGGGGAAGGTATGAATCCATCTCTTCCCTCCAGATATGGGTTAAATAACAGGACAGATTAGGTTCTATAGCATTGGTTGGCAACCAGTCTACCACAGAAAATAATGGCAACCTACTGCAGGAAAATCTGCCCAGTCAGATCTTCAAAGCATGTATCACTTATGACACTTAATTGATTAACATGTTGGAACACCTGTTCTTGCAAGATGTGTAAATTAGAAGTAATGAAAATGTGATTCTATGTCTAGATTTTGAGTCATCAAGAGTTTCCCTTCCCCTCTTAATTTTAGCTGCCCACTTTTGCACTGTTGAAAAAGCTGGATCATCATCTTCCAATATAGCAACTGTGTCAGCATGAATGTCTCTGGGGGCTAAACCCTTTTTTTTGTAGATACTTGTCAATACCACAATACCAAATTTTGTCTTTTTCTTTTAAAAGACATCGCCACTAGTTACTTTTAAAGTGTTCTTTGAACAGTCAGGTGTCAGTTTACCTGGAAAGAAACAATGTGGTTATTAATGAGAAGATTTTAAATAAATGCATGCACAGCTCTGGCCTCAATCCTCCCTAGTCAGCATGTGAACATTTCTACTTTCTCTCATAAGTCATGTATGCAGAGACTCTATGGCAGGACATATAAACAATGTGGAGAAACAATTCTAAAAGCTCATAAGGTGTGTGATAAAAGATGCTTTGTGTGTAGGTGTGTACACTCCTCATACCAACTTTCAATATTTTAAATATAAGAAACACACATGAAGGGCCAAAGGTGAAATAAAAAATGTCATTATAAAAAAATGTGAAAACAAGTCTAAATTACTCAATGTCTAACAGATACAATCAGTCAGTTAAGTGCCATAGGTGATACACGGTTGGGCAGTTATGTCTTGAAAGAGACATGACTAACTGGGCAGAAGATTTTCCTGCAGAAGGTTGCAATTACTTTCTACAGTAGGCTGGTTGCCAACCAAGGCTATGGAACTCTGTCTGTCAGGTGAGAAGAGATGGATTAGTACCTTTCCCAAGAGTATTTAATTTTAGTTGATTTGTAAGACAATATGTAGTTGATAATATCATGCAAATTATAAATTGGAGATATCAAAATCGAACAAATACAGAAATTTAAATATCTGGGAAGGATTTTAACAGACTACAAAAAATGTGACACTGAAATCAGAAAGTGCATTGGGATAACAAAAGTTTCCCCCTAAAAGTTAAGCAAAGCCTGAAGAAACATGAATGGCAGAACAAGGTTTAGGAGAGATAACAAAAGAGAAAATTTATTCAGAACTACAGAGAGACATGATCACCAGTGGGACAAAGCCCATAGAGAAATTGTTACACAGCAGCATGGATCAGAAACAAAAAAAAAACTTGCAGTAAGTAAAACAAAAATGAGGAAACAAAGCAATGAAAGAGTGAAATCAGCAAACAATATGCGCAAAACATCATGATTGGTTCTTTTTCTTCTATGTGCCATGTCCCTTCAGGATGTAGGCGATCATAGCTTTCCACATCTCCCTATCCCTTGTCGCTCTTAATACTCCTTTTTTGTTATTCCACTCAATCCATACTCCACAATCCATCTGCTCAAGTTCATCAAGTATATCATGTGTTGATTTCCCTTGTCTCTCTTCCTCTCTTTCTGTCCTGTGAGCATCAGGTTCTCCGAGCCCTCCTTCCTCATTAAAAGTCCCAAAAACTTCATTTGTTATTTCCTGATGTTAAATATCAGTTTTTTTCTATGTTCATCTTCTCCAAAACCTTGTTGTTGTTCAAATGTTCCGCACATGGTGTCCTCAGCATCCTTCTGTAGAACCACATTTTGGTTGCTGCAAGTCTTTCCTTTATCTTTGATGAGATTGTCCAGCATTCGCAGCCATATTGAAGGACAGTCATCACAGAACAATCCTTACTCTCTTCTTTGTTTCCAGCAAAATTTTCCTGTCACTTAATATACTCTAATCTAATCTGATCTTAATCTAAATATTTTGAATGCAATTCTATCCTTTCACATATATAATTTTATATTTTCAGAATAAATGTATATTTGTTTAGATATATAGTTTTTAGATAAAAATGCATTGTTGGGAATCTTTTTAAAGGCATTGCTGGTAATTTCACTAAAAATATATATTGATGGTAATTTTATTATAAAAATGTATTGTTGACTTAGGTTTTATTTGGTGAGAAGATCACTATTTACTTATAGCTGGGACCCTAACAGGTGCTACCACCCCAAATCAGGGTGGATCTAGGAACACTAACAGTTAAGTGGTTCTACAATCCTAAGAATCTTCCAAACAGAGGTTTTACAGGCATATCATGTGAAGTGAACCCAAAATCAATCATTCACCTACAAACCAGGGCAGCAGAAGTCAGAATCATTATGACTAAGTTTGAGTTGGGTGGGGATAAGCAACAAGACAAGTTTGCTCATACATGATGACTAAAGGACTCTTTGAGAAATAGGGGTGTTCGGAAATGAGAGGACAACTCTTAACCTATTATTATTTAGTTTATATGACTAAATGACTAAGCATCAGATTTTTGGTAGAAGGTGTTCTTGGTCTGGCAGAGAATTTTTCAATAAGCCTTTACATTGTTTGTAGTACCAGCACACCTGCTTAGATTTTTTCTATTTGTTTTATTGTAATTTGTATTGTAATTTTATTGTTATTTCAGTGGGGATATTGAAAAAATTGAACTTAGTTTGCCTCAAGACTAAATGGAGAGGGGTATCCGTGCTGGATAAGAATACTATTGCATTAGTTTGCCTAGTGAGAAGGACCTGCTTCCCAGCCTTTAAAGTCAGCATTTGAAATCATGGCTTTTATCTGTGTATCTATGTATGTACCAGCCTCCTCTCTGAAGCTGGATGTGGCACAAAGCCATTTTATAGAAGGAACTCCAGGTTCTTAAGCCTGGGCAAAAATTTCCAGTAGACTCTGTACAAGGCCAAGTTGGGCACCTGTCTATTTTTTCCCTGAGCCTCATCTGGCCTCCTATTCACACAGAGGCAGAGAGTTTGACTTGGCAGTGGAAAGCAGGCTTTTATCTGAGCTTTAACACTAACCACTGACACTGCTAGGAAGTATTTAATAATCTGACTCTGCAAGCAAATCTAATTTAAATATTTACTCTAGTTGGTTTACTCTGGTTTAGGGGAAAAGAAATGTGTTGCAGCAATCCATCAAGTGGGTGGTCCTGTTTGCCTTGAAAATTACTATTGGAAATCCTGGATTTTAACTGAGCTTAAGCACTTACAAGCACTAGAGATGCATATACAAATATTTCAGGCAACCAAGCAAAACCATTGAAATTTTTATCGTAATAATTCTGTTTTGACATTGATTGACAGCTAATGGTAGAAAAGACACAAACGCAATGCTTGTAAAAGGAAGTGAATTCAGGAAACAGCGAAAGAGAACAAAATGTTAAAAGAGGTTTTTATTTTACAAAACTTTTATTAAAATATTTATTTTCTATCTTCAATAAGTTTAGAATAAATGTGTTACTTTAAATAGCTAAACTAATTATATAAATTAGCACTTGGAATCTCAACAAGTTGTTTGGTTAAATACAGAGCCTAGTCAGATAAAGTCAAGTGATGTCTGAACTTCTACATTGAAACACTGGGTATCATTCTATGATAAAGTCAAGTGATGTCTGAACTTCTACATTGAAACACTGGGTATCATTCTATGATAAAGTCAAGTGATGTCTGAACTTCTACATTGAAACACTGGGTATCATTCTATGATAAAGTCAAGTGATGTCTGAACTTCTACATTGAAACACTGGGTATCATTCTATGATAAAGTCAAGTGATGTCTGAACTTCTACATTGAAACACTGGGTATCATTCTATGATAAAGTCAAGTGATGTCTGAACTTCTACATTGAAACACTGGGTATCATTCTATGAATTAACTGAATTACTCTCCACCTTGTTGCTGTCTTAATCCTGGCAGTTTATTTAATATGGAGAAAGAAGGTTGAGAAATGCATCAACCAAAAAAATACAATGATGAAAACCAGAAACATGAGAAATTTGAATAATTCCAGAGAAGAAAAAAAATTGAGTTATTGATTATATATCTGTGTTCTTGTTGGTATGGATGATCATGTGTGTGTTTGTTTTTCTGATGATGATATTCCAGATATGAAAGAAAGGAAAAGAACTTTTCAGAATTTCAATTGATAATTATAAGGAAATCCTGAATGTTCTACAAGACAGATATAAGTGTTGTAGAACCTCATTTGTTCATATATACATGCACATTTGCAATGAGTTACACAATTTGGGATACAATGGCCATGATAAATTTGCATATTCAAATAATGGAAATACAAAAAGATTGTAAGAATACAAGAGCAGACAAAATTGTTTGTGAATGAATTTTTCTTCTATGTGCCATGTCCTTTCAGAACATTAATGATCAAAGCTCTACACAGTTTCATGTTCCTTTTAGCTCTTAATAAATTTTGTCTTTTTTTTATCTCTCTTAAAACTTGCTCCTCCAACCATTTTCTCAATTTAGGTTATTCATTGTTTTTCTTTATCACTCTTGCCTTCAATCTATACTGTGAGTATAACATTTTCCAAGCCCACTTTCCTTATTATCTGCACTAAAAAGTTCAGCTCTTTCTTATTGATGTTAATTATAAGGGTTACTTTTGTTTCTATTGTTAAAACTTTGTTGCTCACATATTCAGTTCTTGGTATTCTTGACATCCTTTTGTAGAACCACATTTCTGTCTCTTCAATTTTTTTCTTCATCTGTCATCCTATATTGCATTCACTGCAATATAGGATGACAGATATTACATAACAGTTCAGTATATTTTCTATGTTTTTAATGATATTTTCTGTTTCTTAATGATTTGCTTTGTTTTTGGAAGTCATCTTTTGCTGTCCCAATCTGCTTCCAGATATCAGCGTCTCATTTTTTGTCCTCTGTTAAGACACTTCTCAGATATTTAAATTGTTGCACTTGTTTGATTTTGCTATCTTAAATTTGTTATTTGCCTGTTGGGCTGTTCCTTTTGCTAACACCATGCATTTTATCTTCTTGCAGTTGATGTTTAGTCCTTTCTTCACACTTTTCTTTACAAGCTTCTGTAGGAGTTCTTGTAGTTTCCTTTCTCTGTCTGTCATCAGCACTGTATCATTTGTATATCTTATGTTGTTAAGATTATGGCTGCCAATAATGTATTTTGGTAAGACTTCTAATTCTCTCAGAATTGCCTCACTGTATGAGTGGAATAAGTTTGGTGAGAAGACACATCCTTGTCTTTTATTTTATATAATTTTGTTTTACTTTTCTATTTATTTTATATTCACTGAAGTCATTTTCCAGTACAGTTTCTGGATTATTCTAATATCCTTTTCAAAGATGTCACAATTAAAAAGTTTTTCCTAAGCACTGGAATCCTAATCAATGTGTATAATAGATTATATAGAGAATGAATAGCAGAAGAAAGAGGCAATAAAATTTCTTATCTGTGTAGATTTGGGAGGGGGAGGGGTCATTGTCCCAGCAGAAGTTTAGTAGCACAGAATGGAATTTCTTTGATTGTTGGCAAGCAGTGGACCAATTATTCTAAGGTGAGAGTGGCTACTGATATTGAGTTGCCAACTTAAGTCTTTTATTCTCTCTCTGTATCTCAAAATTAGGGTTCCAGAGAAATAAATTTTGGTAATTTGATTGGCTCATTATCCATCATTATAATAACATATAATCTTTACATCTGCACATGGAAAGAATCCACATGACAGTGGGTTTGTGTGTTTCTATCCTGTCTTTTGTTTAGTGTGCCGATTTATTTTTAGTATTGATGAAAACATTTGGTGAAATTTTGGAGGTATAACATAAGTAAAAATCTTGTAGTCTGATCTCCAGTTATCAAATTTGCAGTAATTTGTATTTTTTACAATCTATAATATGTTATGGTTAGTGTATAATAAGTGGGTTTGTTAGTAGTGTTTTACTGAGTTGGGAATGTACAGGTGGCATAATGGTTATTAATGTGATAACTAGAATTGCAACCTAGGTTCAAATTCACTTTACATTAAGTACCATTTCTTCTTCATCCAGATATGGATTAAATAGTATGGCAGACTGGGTTTACTGTCCTTGGGTGGCAGCTGGTCTATGAGAAGGATAAACTTTGAATTCAAATTGGCTGGGCATACATCTGCCATGAAGTGTATTATTTATTCCTCTTTCTTTTGCCGGCTCTGCTTATAGCCTTCATTTTTTCTTCACTCTTCTTCGTTATCATTCCAGAACATTTATAACTTATTCCTTATCCAGGTTTAGGAAACTCAACTATTTTTGAAGGAACTGAAACTTTAAGTGGTCTTCCTTTAGGACTGGTTGAAGCGGTTTGTGATTCTGCTTCAACCATGGTGTTTAATTCTATTTCATTATCTTTTAACACATAACTGACATGTTTGTTCAGTATTCATATTACTAGGTACTACAGAAGGAACATGAAACTTTTCACCACAGATGCTGGATCACTGTCATTATCTGGTTTATCTTCATGTCTGCCAGAATACATTGACAGACAAGGATACAATTTTATATTTAGTCTCCCATATTTGGAAAGTATCTGTTTGTGTTTGTTATGTTTTGCATTTCTTTGTACGTAGTAGTAGTCATAGCACAGTTCTGTGTTTTTTGTGATGACAGGGTTTTCCCCTTTTATTTCTCCAAGTATTCTCTGTTTATACTTGTCTACTAATTTGCATATGATACTAAAGTGTTCTTTGCCATTTATCTATCTACTTGTCACACTCCCTTTCCAAAAAAGCTTTTCTTGCTAAATGCATAAGAAAATAGACTAAACTAAGGAAAAAACTTAGTTAAGATTAATTTTTTTATTAGACTTGTCTGCAAATAAGTTTAATAAAACTTTAATTATTTTCCAACATGTCTCTATGCGCTGTTGCATTTTACTATTTCTTTATTTTACAGGGTTGATAAAAAAACCCATAAAAAATGACATGCATTCCATTGAAATTATTGTTCACAATCATACTAATAGAAATACAGTCTAATGCAGTAAGTTGATCATTTAGAATTGCAGGCAGGTTGGAATTTCTTCCAGTCTGCATCTGTGATTTTTCACCATTCCTTTTCCTCATGTCTTTTATTGAACCAATTCCTTCATGGACTTTGAGATGCTGTAGACTGAATAGCAATTGCATCCAAACTTTGGGTCATGTCAAAAAAATGTTGATTATTGAACTTCCGTCCATTTCTGATGATTTTTTAATCAATTCACCCCAAGCAAGGCAATAACATCACCAAGAGATAAGGAGTTACTGGAAGTAAAAGAGCATGAAAAGACCTTAAAAGGAACCAATCCTAAACAAGAAACAAGAAATAAACTTCTACTTCTGTTCAAAAGACTGGGGAGAAATGTGAGCCAGATAATAGGGGAATTATCTACTTCTGTTGAGTACAGCTAAATATGCTTCAAAATATATGCAACTCACAACATATATTTGGGGACTGAAAAAAGAGTGAAGATGTTTATCCAGGATTAATTGTATTATTGAGATACAACTGGAAACATGGAGTTCAACATGTTAGGAGTGATTGCCAGTTGATCAACACAACAGTGATTTATACAACCATAAGGGAGTTGGTTTTAACAGTAATGGATAAAGAGAGCTAACTTTCTCATCCCAGGTACTGTATGAGAGAAAAAAAAGAAAGAAATAATTAGAACAGTAACTTGCAGTAACTGATTTTTTTTTCTTTTCTCTTGCCAAAAAAAAAAAATCTAAATTTGATAATTCAGAGACCAAGTCTCTTTCTTTTCTGTAAAAGTTGGTATTCATAGTATCTTACCACCTTTTTCTTTGTACTAATTCTTTTTCTCTCCCTCAACTGAGACAATATGTGTATTTAAAGAGGAATAAACTCTTTACTCAATCTCAAAATATATGCTGTAGGGTTTAACAACAGTGCCATAATCTGAAATGTTCTTATCTTTGAAATTACATAGTCTTCACTTTTTAGTCTTTGATCTTTATCTTCAGATGTCATACCTAACAGCAATCTTTTCAACAATCCTATTAACATTGCCTGATCCAAAAAAAATGCTTGAATGCTTCAAGAATCAGCCCTGGTGTCAGACTATATTACAATATCAGTTCAAATTGACATATCTGATGGCATGGAAGAGCCACATTTTTTTTTTCAAAAATAACTCAGAAAATGACTTCAATTGAGGTTTAGGTTTATCCAGATACCACAGAATAGCAGCACTTTTACCGCATCTAACTCTATAAACAAACTATAATATAAAACACAACTGGACTTAAGATATTTATCAATAAGGAAGCCTGATCTCCCCTTTATATTAATGAAAATTGTTATCAGAAGGTATTACTTAATGCAAACCTACATTATATTGCAATAATAATGAAATATTTCATTTATAAGTAAGGGAAATCAGGTTGATAATATATTTTCTTTTATTTTGTTTCATTTTGTAATTTTATTTTTTCTGATTTAAAAAGCAGAATTCTTTATTACATGCAACAGTAGAATTAATTGAACAGATAAAAATCATTGAGAACCCATGCAAAAAATTTAATCCAACTAAAAAATTACTAATTTTGTCAGCTACTTGGTAATGATAATAAACTTGAATTGTAAAATAAAACTGAAATGGGAGATCAGAGATTTTTATGCCATCAAATTTGGTTGTTGTTCTTTGTTATTATAAAAAATAAATTATTCTCTTGCTTCTGACTTCTAACTGGTTAAGAAGAGAGACAAATGATACTTTATGAGGAAAAGTAAAAAGTGTGTTTCAAATTATCATAATTACCATTAACTAAATGAAAAAATATCATCTACATGATGTGTTTCATCCATAGAAAGACCTTCCTTAGACTAATAATGACTTTATTAATATCGATAGTCAGTCTTATATATATATATAGAGAGAGAGAGAGAGAGGGAGAGAGAGTTAATATAAAGGTTGTACCTTAGCTGATTGTGTTACTGTTAGCATCCCATCTTCAGAGTTGCCTAGATTGATTCTCGAGAAATCACTCGAGAAATCACTCATCGAGGTATATATATATATATATATATATATATATATATATATATAAGCACTCGATACAGATATAGAAGAATCCAAAGGAGTATCCTGTACATACATTGGTAGGATAACTCTCTAAGAGAGCTCTAAATATATATGTATATAAATACATATAGAGAAAATATAAAAAAAAACTTAGGCAGACACGTTATTTCATGGTGAATCGCAAGTATAGGCCTATTTCAGGTGAACCATCATCAGCTTCCATCTTTATTGTACATCTTCTGTACAATAAAGACGGAAGCAGATGATGATGGTTCACCTGAAATAGGCCTATACTTTTTTTTTTTTTTTTTTTTTTTTTAATCATCTCACCCCAAGCAAGGCATTCCACTGCCACTATTGCGCATGGGGCTACATAGGGGAAGGTAAAGAGAAGGAGTGGATAGACATAGGGAATGTCAGGAGAAAGGTGATAGATGAGTAAGGATAGCGAGGATGAGTGTCGGGCAGATGGGAAGAGTGTTTGGTAGAATGGGAGCAGGTTAGTGTGTTAGGAGGTGTCTATTGACCTTACATTTAAACTCCTGGAGATTGTAGCCGTCGGGGAAGCAATCGTTTGGAAGAGAATTCCACAGTCGGGAAGTGCGAGGAAAGAAACTGTTGGAGTAGAAGTTACGGCTGCATTTTATCGATTTCACTGTAAAAGGGTGGGATCTAGTTGCTAATCTAGTATCTCGTGCAAATTCGTATTTAGGGGGCACCAGTGATCTAAGTTCATCGGAGCAGAAGCCGTGAAAGTATTTATAGAAGAGACACAGCGAAGCCAAGTCTCGCCGGTGGGAGAGAGACTGCAGGCGGTCTGCCAAGTCGGTATCTATCACATTACAGACCCTCCTCTGAACCTTATCGAGAAGCCCGAGGAGAAAAGCAGGGGCACCCGACCAGATATGGCAGCAGTATTCAATGCACGGGCGGATGGTAGATTTGTAAATGTGCAGGATAGATTTAGACGGAAAAAACTTCCGGGCCCTACACAGAGAACCGACTTTCATAGCAGCGGATTTAGCAATGGATTCGATATAGTCATTCCATTTGAGGTCCGCTGAAAGTGTGAGACCAAGGAGGCGTAGTGTTTTACTCTCTGGGAGGCAAGCCTGGTCCATGCTAATGGGAGGTAGGTGAGATTGTCGATGATGGTTAATTGACAGTAGCTTCGTTTTAGAAGCATTAAAATTTACTAGCCATTTCTTACCCCAGTCCAATATGGATTGGAGGTCTTTTTCAATCTCGGCTGCAAGTTTAGCTTTGACGCCTACACCAGATTTTTGTTGGAGGCGAGAGTAAACTGTGGTGTCATCTGCGTACAAACCTATTTGGGTTCTTATGGAATCAGGGAGATCATTAATATATATCAGGAAGAGTGTAGGACCTAAGATGGAGCCTTGGGGGACACCTGCGTTTGTATGGTAGTTCTGAGAGGCATGTCCGTTTAATACCACTTTCATTGTGCGGTTAGAGAGGAATGACTGGATTAGTTCAAACAAATGTCCAGTTATACCATAGCTCCGTAGTTTACATAGAAGGCCAGCATGCCAAACTCTGTCGAACGCCTTAGATATATCCAATGCAACGGTTCGAGCTTCGCCATTCCTGTCGAGTGCCTGGTATATGTACTCGGTGATGGTCGTTAGCATATCAGCAGTAGACCTGGTGAAGCGGAAACCATATTGCTTGTCCGAGAGGAGCCTGTGTGCTGTGAGATGCTGAACCACCTCGGCGTTGATAATGGCTTCGAACACTTTGCCAAAGATCGGAAGAAGGCTGATAGGGCGGTAATTTGCAGGGTCAGAGGGTTCTCCAGTGTTTTTAAATATAGGAACTATAGAGGAAGATTTCCAACAGGCAGGAAAGCAGGAAGCAGATAGGCAGAGGTTGTAGAGCTTAGAAAGGATAGAGGAGAGTTCAGGGGCACATTTCTTTAAGACTATGGTTGGGATTCCGTCACCACCGCTCGCTTTGTGAGGGTCAAGTTTTAAGATTATCTTAGAGACAAGCGAAGGTGTAATGTGGACATCATTCAGTTGTGCCTCGGTTCTAGGTGAGAAGTCGGGTGTAAAAACTCCAGACGAGTCCAGACTCGAATTGTTCGAGAATCTGCGGGCAAAACATTCAGCCTTATCTGCTGGGGAGGTGAGGACCTCAAATTTGTTGATTAGCGGGGGTATTGTGGACTTGCTCTTGTTAAGTACTCTTTTACAGAGTCGCCAGTAGTCTTTAGAGCCGAATTTAGAGCATGCTATGCGTTGCTTCATTCTGGCAGCAAACAACATCTTAGCTTCGTTAAGTACCCTTTTACACTTATTACGAGCTGAAGTGAAAAGGCGCCTGTTTTGTTCCGACCTATAGTTACGATAAAGTCGGAAGAAATGATTCCGGTGGGCAATGGCAGCCGAACAAGCGGGTGAGAACCATGGAGACGAATGAGATTTAAGCTGGAATTTCCTAGCAGGGATGAAGGCATCAATGCCAGCCTTAACCCAGGAGGAGACCTCGGATGCACATTCTTCGATGGGAAGACTAAAGACGTTGTTCCAAGGGATGTCACAGAGGAAGTCTCGGAACGAATCCCAGTCTGCTCTTTGATAGCAGTATGATATTCTACTTGTCTGTGTTTCATGGGTCGGGCGGGAGTGGAGTGAAATATTGACGGACACTACAGTGTGGTCAGAGTTTCCAAGTGGGCAGAGTTGTCTGGTAGTGCAAGAGTCTGGGATACTTCCGATTTACCATGAAATAACGTGTCTACCTAAATTTTTTCTTATATAGATGGATAGATTATTTAATTACATAGTTTTTGGTCTTAATAAAATTAGACCAGCACACAGTTGTATTAAAAAGTATTCAATTCAATTATATTGTAGAACTTTTAAATATTTTTCATTTGTAAACAAGTTATTACGCAACCTAGGTTTCTACCATGTCTTTCAGCGATTTGCAATAACTGATTTTGCCGTTTTTTTAAGAACACTCATGTAACGTGGATTTTTTTGAACACTCATGTAACGGGATTTTTCGAGCATGCAATTTTCAAAATTAAAAGAAATTATAATGTTTTCATCTATGGTTTATGATCCTAATAGGTATTTTATGATAGGGTTACACTTAGTCATAATTTCTGTTTTTTCATTCATACTGATGATAGCATGTCCCAACAAACATTCTCTGTAAACTGTGTGAATGTTTATTGGGACTTGCTATCATTAGCCTCTCGCACTTCTTTCCCTTTCACATTATTTCATTCCATAATTTATTTTAAGTTAATCTCCCGATGAGGCCTGAAAAGCAGGAGTGAAACTGGTTGCTTCATTTTTAACATACCTAATAGTATTCAGCTTTACACTTTCATATCTATCTATCTATCTATCTATCTATCTATCTATCTATATACACATTTTCTTTATCTTGATATCAAACACTTTAAGACAAAAAACCTGCTTGCTAAAATGTCTTTTTATCAGTAAACAACTGAAAAACAACAATCTTGGCAGTAAGTATTATATATAGACATGTTATGTCTATTAGACTTTATAATAATCCTTTCTAGTTCTCTAATTATTTTGATGTTAAGTGATTCATCAAGATGCTGAATTTTTTGTTATTCCAATTACTTTTGATCTTTTTCAAAATCATCTACAGGGATGAATTGCAAAGACAAACTTTATGTAACTTTATGTAATCATTGTGATGGCGATTTTTGTAAACACATGTGAATGTGCTTTGTTGTAATTATTTTAAAATTAACCATTGTGGTTACAATGCTTTATAAACAAGCTTGATGGCAACAGCATTATCAAGATGTCCTACACTCCATTTGTCAGGTACAATTCAGTCACACAACAATTGAAGACACATTCTTGTCCACCTTCACAATCCAGGTAAATACTTGTTGACAACATTAATATACTACACCATGAAAATAATAAATAAAAACAAATTCTCAAGGCTATCTATATCAAAAGCAACCAACCAACACTGAACAAAATTTTAAAAATCATTTGAGTTTACTAACATTTAACACCATGTTGCATTTTACCACCTCTGGTTACCTTTCTTGCATTGTAAACATTTGTTTACAAAACTTCATAACCCAAATGGTTACTTTTGAAATAACAGGGTTAAATAAATGGTTAATTTTTTTTTATAACAGTTCATGTTCACACATGTTTACAAAATTCACCATCACAACGATTGCAATTGCAATAAGTTCATCTTTGCAATTCGAAAGTACTTGAGCAAGTAAAAAATTATTATCAAAGGATTGTCATGAAAACAGACATAATATGAAATGAAATGTTTGAATGAAGATATGCTGTCTATATATATATATATACACACACACACACACACACACACACACACACACACACACTTGAAATTTTTTGGAATCTCTAACACACTACCTGGGTTTCAACCAGTATGGACACGGAAAACCAATGGACGTTGCTCCTAAATATAAACACTGAAAGGAAGAGTAGTAGAAAAAGAGGAGGAGGAAAAAAATTTAAAACTAGAAAATAGGAATTACCCACTATCAAAATGAGGGCAGCAGGCTAAAGGAAAGTAGAAGTTCATCCAGTTTTGTAAGTACCCAGGATTTTGTTCTTTAAATGCTTACATTTTGACGTTACTTTGCTTTTTGCATTTAGTAATTCTCTATTATTTTTAAAAGAAATAATGGCCAATTTTTCTTCCTGGCACAGCCTGCAGCAGATATATCCACTGTTTTTCTCTGCTCTCACCTTCTTTACAATTTTCCACTAGCCTGAACAGTGTTTATATTTAGGGGCAACATCCACTGGTTCTCTGTATCTATGCTTGAAGAGACCTAGCAGTTGAAACCCGAGTAGTGTGATATGGATTCAAAAAAATTGTGGAGTATTTTTGGTCTACATTCTCAGGATAGTATTGATCACTTTTTGCTGCTTAGTGCCTTTGAGTACAGTCTTTTACTACCCTCCATCTATATTTTTGTTGTTTTATATATATATATATATATATATATATATATATATATAAAATAGAAGAAAAAATATCTGGAAACATGCTAACATTGCATCATTTTTCACAGTATCTTGCATGGTACAGTTAATTCCATATATTGAACTAATTATTTCTTAAAAACCACAGTGATCCACAAGTTACATGATTTTCTCTAAGTCAAAGGAAACCTCTATTTTGCAAATGAACAATCCCATTGTAATTTTTGGGATCAAATGTTGCTGCACTTTGTTTTCAAAATTTCTAAACTAGACATATCCCAAATTCATCCTATTGTTAATCGGTCATTAAGAAGAGCGGTGTGTATGATATTAATCTACCTCTACAGACCATGTTCATGTGGATCAAACTCTACAAAGTAAAACTCATCTGCTTCGCAAAACTAAGATCCCTTTGGTGTTGATCATCTATGGTTTAAGATCTCTCTGTTTTTGATCTGCATCTCAATCTATTTAATGTTGATTAGCTTCTAAAATATAAGACCCATCTACTTTTGATTCACGTCTCAAAACAGGGATACATTTGGTGTTGGTCAGTTTCTATGATGTGAAATCTGTTTGCATTTCAACTGTGTTTGAGAACTGAGATCTATTTACAGTTGATCAACCTCTAAGACATAAGACCAATCTGTTTTGGATCAGTTTCTCAGAACTGAGATCCATCTGTTGTGGATTTTCTTTCATGAACAAAGAATTGTCTGATGTTGATCTGAGTTTGTCAGTCACAATACTGGATCAGATAAAAGATAATGAAGATTTACAGCTTAATGCATCATTGCACTGTATCACTTTCATCTCCTGGACTCAATTAGGAAAGACTGAAACAAATTTAGATGTTGGAAACTTTTCCCCTTGGGGGCTGGTTCAGTCAAGGTTGAGTTGAATGAAAATAACTCGAAATAGCAGCTTAGAAGATAACTAGACCGGTTTGAAGCTCTCAACTACAAACACACAATCAGCATGGATTATATTAAAAATCTTTTTCATTTGTCTCTTTTCTTCTTAAAAATCTTTGGTGAGGTTATTGTATTAATAAAACTGATATTATGCTGCTATATACTGACATTATTTGTAGACATTTAAATGATTGTAATGATAAAAACATTTCTGAAAGCAAAGAATATTTATACAAAGACATTATAATGATAAAAACATTTATAAGAATTATGATAAAAAGGAAATATTATGATGCAAAATGAAATTTATAAAAATTATAGTAAAAAGTAAACAAAACTATAATAGCAAAAAACAAATTCAAACAATCACATAAAAGTCATTTTAAATATCTGAGTTTACCAATAAAATAGATATTCAGTACTGTGCAGTTATAGCATTTCTTTAAAATTTGTTTAAATTATACACTCTTAAAAGCTATTTATAAAGATATACTTTTTTTTACATTTTTCCCATTATTGATTTAGCTATATATATATATATATATATATATATAGGAGAGTTTTGTAACTGAAGCATTGTGCATGGGTAGGTTTTGAAGGCTATCCCAATGTGTTTAGTAAAATATAGGAAGATAAAGAGGGTGTTGGGTATTACCTATTTATTATTCATTAATATTTCGAGATCAAAGTCTCATCTTCAGAATGATAGGAGAGTTTGATTTCATCTGCTCATAGACCGTGCCTTTCAACGAAAGGAAGATGAGACTTTGATCGCAAAATACTAATGAATAATAAATAGGTAATACCAAACACCTTCTTTACCTTTCTTTATTTTACTAAATGCATTGTGGTAGCCTTCAAAACCTACCCCCTCCCCCCACACACACATATATATATATGTGAGTTGAATATATGGATCAGAATCCAACAAGATGAATAGAATAAGTAAAGAACATAAATGTCTTTAATCTAACATGTTTCACTTATAACAAGCTTCTTCAGAGATTTATCAAAGATGAATGATTTAAAAAACCAAGAGACAGAATGTTGATTGAGGTGGAGTTTCATTAATCAGATACATGTTACGTGTAATAAAGCAATGGGTGAATATTAAATGTAGAAGAAAAACTTGGGCCTGTTTAACTGTGTGTGCAAATGCGTCTTTTTAAATAAAATAAGAAAAAACAATTATGAATGTATGTGTTGAGAGAAACCATGTGTGAATATGTGCGTTTATGAGTCAGTAAAGAAGTAATAATATATAAATAACAAACATACATAAAGTTTCATATCTGAAACTGTTATAGTGGTAAGGTTTAAATTTTCTTAACCACCTATATTTAATGCAAAAATTTAAATTTCTTTGTAGTTTCTATTTTATGAAAGCACACAGAGCACTTTATATTTGACAAACTGTGTTTTTCAAAATAGCAAGTGTTTAACTCATCATTTTGTTGTCATGATCACAAATCCTTGTATCCCCTTAGGGTTGAAGGAACACCGCACATACTGCAGCCATAGCAGCAGTAGTGTTTCATGAGTAAGGTAGCCTGAGAGAGCCTTCTTCAGGCTGGTTCAAATTCAAAGTTTTCCTTCTCCTAGACTGGTTGCCACCCAAGGCTATAAAACTCAATCTATCCTGCTATTTAAACATAAATAGGGGAGGGTGGGAAGAAATGGATTCATATCTTGGGAAAGGTATGAACATAACTGTATATAAATTACATTGTTCTTTGATTTCTCAATCGAAGCTGGTATCCATTACTCCACAGTGCCAATTTTCTGTTATATTTTCTTACATATATATATATATATATATATATATATATATATATATATATATATATATATATATATATATATATATATATATATATATATATATATAAAGAGAGAGAGAGAGACATATATATATATATATATATAAAAGAGAGAGAGAGACATATATATATATATATATATATATATATATATATATATATAAAGATAGATAGAATAAGGTATCATATTTTTATTAAAGCTTCTTCAGAGATCGTGTTAAAAATTAAAAACTAAATTAAAAAAATTTAACTCAATCTTTAACAAAAGTGAAACATGTTAGACTGAAATATGTTTCCTACTTTGTTCTACTTTATTCTATTATTTTTTTGGATTCTGATCTATATATTCAATTTATATACAATACAAAATCTTTTAGCAGAAAATACTGGATCCCTGCCTCACAGGAAAAACATGTGTAATGACTGCCACTGTACATGTAAATTATATTGATCAAATCAAAGAAGTTAGATTTTGCTACCAAAATGGTGAGGAGAATGTATAGTTGTCGTATCTGTTTTTGACAGTTAATATAGAAACAGAATAAATTACTGTCTTCTTCACACATTTTCATGTAGAATGTTTCATAATGAGACAATGTCAAAGAACAAATGATAAACACCATGGTGTTACATTTTTATCAATATTGCTTTTAGCACAAGTCAAGTACAAAAAGAGTGAAAATTTATAAGTGTAACAGAAACAATAAGTTATCCCAGATTATTTCACTGAGTGAAAAATAGTACATTATCTCTCACATGTCTTTTGTCAGATTTTAATTGTCTTTCTGCAGTAATGCTGTTTTATCTTTTTGGGCTATAAGAGGTGACAGAAGCATTCACTATATATATATGTGTATTTTAATTAAAAATGACTGGTAAAGTACTGCACTTAAGTTTTTATTTAATTTTTATTAATTTTTTAGTTAATTTTTAATTATAAATTTAAATTCATAAGAATATGAGAAAAATTAAATAAAAAACTTGTCAGTCGTTTTTAATGAAATATATATATATATATATATATATAAAATTGTCTATTTTCATTAAAAATTCCAGTCAAGTTCATTACATTTACTACACTCTCAGCAGACTCAAGTGGAATGACAATATCGGATCCATTGCTAAATCCGCTGCTATGAAAGTCGGTTCTCTGTGCAGGGCCTGGAAGTTTTTTCCGTCTGAATCTATCCTGCACATATATAAATCTACCATCTGCCCCTGTATTGAATACTGCTGCCACATCTGGTCGGGTGCCCCTGCTATTCTACTCAGGGTTCTTGACAAAATACAACGGAGAGTCTGTAATGTGATCAATACTGACTTGGCAGACGGCTGCAGTCACTCTCTCACCAGCATGATGTGGCTTCCCTGTGCCTCTTCTATAAATACTTTCACAGCTTCTGTTCCAATGAATTTAGATCACTGGTGCCCCCTAGGTACAAATTTGCATGAGATACTAGATTAGCAACTAGGTCCCACCCTTTTACAGTGAAACCAATAAAATGTAACCGCAATTTCTTCTCCAACAGCTTCTTTTCTCGCACTTCCTGCCTGTGGAATTCCCTCCCACATACTTGCTTCCCCGACAGCTTCAATCTCCAGGAGTTTAAATGTAAGGTCAATAGACACCTCCTAACATACTAACTCACATCTATTTTCTCAAACACTCTTCCTATCTGCCCAACCCTCATTCTCAGTATCCTTACCCATCTATCACCCTCTTTCTGACATTTCCTATATCTAACCACTTTTTCTCTTCACATTCCCCTATATAACCTCTTGTGCAATAGTGGCAGCCTAATGCCTTGCTTGGGGTGAAATGATTAAAAAAAATGTGGTAATACCCTTGGGGTAAGGTATGAAACTAATCCCCATTCCCACCTATGGGTAATATAGCATGTCAAACTGGGTCCTATCTGTTGCTATGGGTGGAAAACATTCTAGGAGAACAACAACTCTGATTTCAAAATCTGCAGAGGGTCATTTAAGGTCCTTGTAGCCTACCGTACACTAATTTTCAGTATTTGGCTCTTCCAAAAAGTGTATTTGGTTCTGCACAAGCCTTCACCAGTATAATCAAATGATATTTGAGGGTAGTCTGACTGTTGGTTTTAACTGAGCTGCTTCACCCTCATATAGTGAAATGTATTTGGCTCTTCCAAAAAGTGTGTTTGGTTCTGCACAAGCCTTCTCTCTTCATGTGCCGTGTCCCTTCAAGACGTAGGGGATCATGTACTTCCACTTGGCTCTGTCTCTTGTCGCTCTCAATATTTTCTCTTGGTATCTCTTCTAAAACCCACTTCCCTATCCATTTGCTCAGACCTAACGAGTACGTTTTGCTCTGCTTTCCCCTGTTTTACCTTCCCTTTATCCAACCAGTGAGTATTAAAATTTGCATGTCCCAGGAACTTCAGCTGTCTCTTCCTGATGCTCAGTATTAATTTCCATCATTTCCAAGACCTCATCATTGCTCACATGCTTGATCCATGAGATTCGCAGCATCTTTCTGTAGAACCACGTTTCAGTTGCTTCAAGTTTTTCTTTCATCTTTGATGGTATTGTCCAGCATTCAAGGCCATATTGAAGGACGGACATCATGTAGCAATCCAGCAATCTTCCTAGTTTCTAGCGAAATTGTCCTGTTTCTTAATACCTTACTCAACTTCTGGAATGCTTCCTTTGCCATACTAATTCGCCTTCGGATCTCTGTCACACATTCCGTCTTTTGTTATAACACTTCCCAGATATTTAAATTTTTGTACCTGCTTGATTCTGGTATCCCCGACCTGTATTTGGCATTTTGGGCTGCCCTTTTTACTGATGACCATGCATTCAGTTTTTGTGCAGTTTATTTCTAGTCCTTTCTTGTTACTTTCTTCTGCTACCTTCTGTAGGAGGTCTTGTAGTTTCCTTTCTGTGTCTGCTATCAGCACTGTATCATCTGCGTACCTAAGGTTGTTTAAATTGTGGCCTCCAGTGACGAACCCAGACATAACTTCTAGGGTCCTCAAAATATTCTCATTGTACAAGTTGAACAGATCTGGTGAAAAGACACATTTTTGTCTTACACCCCTTTCTATCTTTGTATATCTACTCAATTCATTACCTGTTTGTATGCAAGTGGTTTGCGGCCAGTAAAGATTCTTGATTACTCTCAAGTCTTTTCCAAATATGTCCAGACTGCCGAGTATCTCCATCAGTTCTTTATGGCGTATTTTGTCAAACGCCTTCGCATAATCAATGAAGCACAGGTATAAGTCCTTCTTCATTTGTATTGCCCTTTCGGAGAGCATCCTAATCATAAATATGGCATTTCTTATTCCCGTGTCTTTAACAAAACCACACTGTTCTTGTCCTATCTCTGGCCTGATTCTGTTCTCGCTCTATTCATCAGGATTTGGACAATCAGTTTTGTTATATGGTTCATTAAACTGATGGTTCTGTGGAGTTCGCACTCATTTGCTCCTGGCTTCTTAGGTAGTGCTATGAAGATAGACTTGCTGAGGTCATCTGGTATTACCCCACTATTATAAATTTCATTTATTATTTCAGTAATTTTTTCTATACCAAATTCTTCCAGGGCTATCAACAGCTCTGTGACTATGCCATCTGGTCCTGCTGCTTTGCTTCTATTTAGTTTGGTTACTGCAGATTCCACTTCAGACTTTAATATTTTCGGTCCGTCCTCATCTTTGCATAATATTGGTTGCTCTCTCTTGTGGAAAAGATCTTTTATATATTCTTCCCATTGTTGGAGTATTTCCTCTTTCTCCAAAAGTTATTGTTCCATCCTCAGATTTTATACATCCTGTTGAAGAGCAGGTATTTTGTCCTGTCAGTTCTTTTATTTCCTTATGCATGTCTGCTTTATTATTCCTGCTCAATCTCTCTACTTCTGCACATTTGTCATTGAGCCATTTCTTTTTAGCCTGTCTACATTTTCTTCTTATTTCCTTGTGTAGTTCCCTGTACTCCATTCCATGTCTTGATATCATTTTCTGCCTCATTTGCATCATGTTGAGAATCTCTTCCATCATCCACTCGTTTTTCTTTCTGCGCCTATTTTTCTTTGGGGCAATGTTGTTTGCTGATGTCAGTATTGCTTCCTTTAGTGAGACAGATGTAATAAAAATATAGTTTTATGATATGCTATATTTACACATTAAAAGGCTCAATATAAAAAATAAAGCATATCTAAATATAAAATGTAAAATAGACCTTTTTCCAATAATGCAATTATTAATGGTCTAATCAAAACACAACACATAGCCTGAAGATTGTGTTTAAGTATGAAACAGACTGTCTCCTCTAAGTGTTGACCTTAATGTCCACTTTTATATTGTGTGTGTGTGTGTGCATAAGTATGTATATATTTATGTTTGTGGGTTTGCATATGTAGATATGTGCGCGCACACACACACACACACATATATACTTTGTTTTACAAATATCTCATCTTCAGATTTTTTTTATCCTTTTGGAAGTACTTATATTTAAACTTTCATTAGACACCAATAAAACTGTCTGAAGTATAGAAAAAAAATAGACATCTTTAACCAAGATCATTTGTTGTTTTTTTTAGAAACGAGTATAGTAATAAGTTTGTGTTTATATATATATATATATATATATATATATATATGTTTGTATATATTTATTTAAAATTCATAACATAAATATGTTATAATATCACTTCAAAAGTAGCTATTTATTTGGCCAATACTACTATTTTTGGATAAGGAATTTCATTCCATCAATACCTACCATATACTTGGGTATATATATATATATATATATATATATATATATAGAGTGAGAGAGAGAGAGAGAATGAGAGAGACAAACAAAATTCTACAAAAGAATGTAATCTGTTTCATCTGTGACTCTTCACCAAAAGGTGTCATGTCAGGTACAAAAGAAAAGAAATCTTCTTGTTTCAAACTCAGATTTCAAACTAGTATACATTAATGAATTTGTTGATTTTTCTTTTTTCTAAATTTCATTTAAATGAAAAATAAAAAAATAACTCTCTGAATTGAATGATTACAATTGTCAGACTATTTTTTTACCCTGTCAGTCAAATGAAAATGGTTGCACTTTGTTCTTGCCAATTCCCATTATTCCCAGCTCCCTGCAACATTTGTGTCCATGGAACTGTGTCAATATTTATTTACCTGTTTATCATGTTACAGGAAGAAACTTTGCTTCTTCAGCATTTGGCAGCTGTCTCAGCAACAAGTTAACCTGCCTGTCAATTGGTTGATCTTTGTCAAATGCACAACACAGGGAACTGAAACAAAACATGTAAATAAACCTTTCTGTCAGTTCCAGATTAAGACAAGCAGAATAGACATGTTTTATAAGAGATCTGGTAGTTGGTCAGTTGTTGTCCTCCATATGTTTTAATTAAAGTCACAGTTTTTATCTTTTTTGTTTGTTTTCAAGAAAAGTGTTATGGTTTAACCTTCTTTTACATAAATCATACAGCAAAAGAAAAGAAGAAATCTTGAACTTGCTCTACCACCACCACCACAACCACCACTACCATGTTTATCTTCAAAGCAAGCATAAAACACTAACACTGGAACTTTCTGAGTCGCTTAGAGAATCATTGATTAAATAATCAGGGTAAATTAAATGGTCAACTATACTGCCAGAACATTAATTTTCAGAATATAAACTTTTATACTAAAATTCACTCAATACATTGCTCTAGAGTCACTCAAGGTAGATGGTTACTTTTAAAATGATTTTGGTGAATGAGGTGTGTGATATGATTGGAAGAGGAGGAGGTAGGAAATGAAGCTTATTTGTATAAGGATGATAGATAATTACTGATCCTTGACTTGAAGAAGCTAAGATTATAGTATTCAAGGAAGCATCCATGTGGGAAGAAGCTGAGTGGAACTTTCTTCTTACAGAGCAAATGAGAGTGATTCAATTATGTAAAAGTAGCATCATATACAGGGTTGGATTATGACCTTTCGGGGCTCCTAGGCTAATGAAATTATGGGGCCTTCACCTCAGACAAAGCCTGCACCTGTCTTGAAATTTTTTTACTAGTGATATATTTTAGTAACATTTACATAGCTTGAAGTAAACCTATTGAAAATATCTTAAATAAACTAGAAAAACTATCTTTTGTTTGTCAGTAAAAATATTCAACCTTTATCACTCTGTATGTGGCTTAATATGCTGTATAAAAAGTTCTTCCTAGCATCTAAAGAAACTCTGTCCCTGAACAGAATTGTTTTAATTTTATAGTTGTGTTGTCATAGCAGGATATGACAACAGAAAATAACTTTGAGTGAAATTAACAATAAGGATACTGCAATTAAAAAGATTTGAAAAAGAATGCAGTGTATAGGGAAGTAATATTAATAATGCAGAGTACTAAAGGTTAAGAAATGGCACTAATTTACTATTTATTGTAAACCAAATTAGCACATATTTCAACACAACCATAGTAAATGTTTAAATATTATAAAACTAAATATTATAACAACAAAACAAATAAAATAGATATGAGTTTGTCATATTGATATAAGTTCAGTTTATGAAACTATTTAGAAATTATAACATCTAGAAAATTAAAATCATTGCTTTAGAAAAGCTTGAGAAGCCCTAGCATGCAGCCTATATTAGTCTAAAGAATAGTCTGACCCTGATCTCATACACTAGCTCTAAAGATTTGAATAGGTGGAACTAAAGAGTGAAATTCATTTTCCATAGAAATAGAAAAAGTGTAGTGATGGGCTTGTGATGTTGCATCTGTGAGGATGAAGCTGCAGAATGGAGAAGGTCTTTTTCCCCGCAAGACCACATAATCAACTTTGAATACTATCAAAACTGGAAAGTGAGGATTGAGTAGCTCCAGTTCCTATTTTTGGTTTAATCTGATACTTGTATTGGTAAAACAGTATGGCTGAAGGAATCAGGTACTTCTTGGAATGATATTATGCAACAACCTTTTTTCAAGTATTTTTTGTAATGGATTGTATATATGAGTTCCACTTGAGGCCAGGAGTGAAATATGAGATTCAATTTAACAGTATATTCTGCATTATCTTCCTCTATAAGAGTGGTCATTTGAACTTATACTAAGTATGTATTTAACATTTACATTCTTTCATTCCCTTTTCCTACCTGATAAAATTTTTTTTGCCTGTCTGTCTCATGGGATGTTAGCAACCCAGTAAGACAAAAAATTAAATCTACAAAGGGTAGATGAATTCTTCAGGAGTCAATGGCCAGTTAACTAGAGGTCGTGTCTTGATAAAACACCGTGGAGAAGGTAATGAGAAACCACTCCAATATTTCTCCCATGTATATTCATGGACTTGCACAACAATATGACAAACCCTACTGGCATGAAAGGAGTTAAGACTAACGATGCTGACTTCTCGCCCAGTAAGGAACAACATGCACTACAGGTGTCACCAGACCGTCATCCTGCAACTATTAGCATTAACAGCGTAAAGGGAACAAATTTTCTCAGAATTTATCCCTCACCCAGAATGGAAGGACATGAGTGACAGGTGTCACTGAACTGTTACCCTGTCTCTGTTCACAACAAACAAAAAAAAACTCTTGGCACATGGAATGTCAGAACCATGGACAACTGTGAACAGCTAGAAAAGATGAAGCAGGAGATGACTAGATTAAAAATAAACATTTTAGACATTTGTGAAATGAGATGGTTAAATGATGGAGACTTCATCAGTGACAGCCACAGAATTATATACATAGGAGGTGAAAATAATGCAAAAGGAGTCGGCATTATACTGGATAAAGACACAAGGAAATGCATTATGGAATACTGCCAGATATCTGAAAGAATTCTAGTAGTTAAAGTGAAAGGGATGCCTCTCAGTATATTGGTAATAATGGTATATGCACCAACAACACAAAGTACAGAAAAAGAAATTGAGTCCTTCTACTCCATGCTCAATTATGCCAAGAAACAATGCAAATCACAAGACATCAGAATCATCATGGGAAATCTCAATGCCAAAGTTGGCCAAGGGAGAGAGGGAGAAATGGTTGGCAATTTTGGACTAGGACACCACAATGTCCACAGTGAAGAATGGGTTCAATGGTGCACAATGAATGACCAGATAATAACTAACACTTGGTTTCAAGAGCACCTAAGAAGACTACGGACATGGAGGAAAATCAGTATTTAAAAGCTTGAGTTTTACCTGAATTTGAACCCTGATCACTAATGCCAAATAGAAATAATTATCTAATTCAACAAACAGATGAATTAATAAGTAAATGCCTCAATAATTTGTGAAATTCCAAAATGATAGTCTAAAAGAAAAAACTTCTACGAAACATCTATATTCTACAAAGTCTCCCAATACTTATAACGCACATCTTCTTCATCTTCTCAATTGTGAAGGTCATCTGTTGGTCATATATTTTTGTCAGATCATAGGAAAGAATTGACCTTAATCCTACTGTACTGACTCAATGTGTGTTGGTAGAGATGGATGTAACACACTAGAGCAATCATAACTTTTTGATTTTTGATGGTAAAATGATATTTGTGTATAAGTGAATGTAATGAACTTTACCAGAGATTGAACTTGGCTCTCCAATTTCTCATTCCATGCCATCATTCATTACACCATCAACATATGGCACATAGAATCTTGCTGAGAACTAATGTTTCAACAAAATATGGTCATAAGCCTTTATTATTCACAGTCCTTTATTTCTATAGGTGGTGGCAGATTACACAATTTGTTTTGCTATTTGTATTTTTTTTTTTGTTAGTTGAGTTAATATTGGTACATCTTTCTTAGCTACAGATCTATTGAAAATGATTCAAATTCTGGAAGGTATTCTGATTAACAGAACCCCCATAAAATGTTGCATGCATTCCAGCTGCAATCAAAGCAAATCGACAATTAGTAGTGTGAGAATTAGAATAAAATCTGGGTATTCTACAGTATAGAATATATATAGAACCCTGCTGGAATTGGAACTCAGCTCTCTGATTAACAATCCGTCTCATTATCCATTACACCACCTTCAAGTTTACAACACCTGGTATTCTTCAACAGTCACTCATTGAGATACTGACCAGGCTTGACTTTGCTTGACTTTGGTGATCATATGTTGGCATGAAGAATTATGATTATTATATATTGATATACTTAAATTAGTGTATTTATCTTAGTTGCCATAGTCACAATGTTTTGGCTGTTGAATCCTGTCCTTCAAGCAATCAACATAATTGATAACTGTCTGGGAATTTTGAATCAAACACTTTGTTGGGATAACTTTCCTTCCTCTTAAATAATTAGTATGCACTGTACTTGATCTGACATGTAACTCTTAATGATCAGTGAGTGGAGCTAATTTTTTTTTTTTTAGAGAGAAACAGATAAAGTGGGTAGAGATGTTCTTTGTAACATTATGTGTTCCTGACTTGTGAGTAGAGACAGTCTTTTGTAATCCATCAGTTTTCCTTTTCTGAGTTATGAGAGAAGATATATAACATATTTTTATAATTTGTTAAAATTTTGTTTTTAGAAAATAAAAAAAAATGATTTACATTCTTTTGAATTCTCTTAAGCTGTCTTTATTTTTTTTAATTATAAACGTTTGAAGGTTATCTGTTTTTGATGGTTAGATAAAAAGGCAAGACAACCCAAAATCTATTTGGTGACCAAACACTTTAATCATGAGCATAGAGTGTTCTTTTTCCACTTGGGAAATAATGGTAATGACTCATCCTGGAACTGCACTTATTGAGGAAGGTCAAAGAACACAGCAACCAAAACAGAGTAATAATGTCAACAAAGATAAGAATACAAGTCCTAGTCTTATGGAATAATGAAAAAAAGTTACTTACCTGCAATTTTTGTAAAAGAAAATTGGCATTGCCAGGAATTAAGGTATCTTTTTGTTTCAAGAAGAACACAAGATGTACAGTTTTATGAATAAAACTGAATTTTGTTAGAGTTTTATATATGAATATTCACTGAGCTTAGTCTGACACAGGGACAAAAAATGAAACAGCAAGTGAAGACAGAATTATATGTTAGACAAGTTTGATTAATTATCAATATATAATAGGTAATCAAATTAATCATTCCATTATTTAGTTTAATTTTGTATAAGACCAAAAAAAAGAGTTATTTTCAAAGTCATTAGCAATGGCTTGTGAGACTCTTATTCATGACTTTATAGAAGACAACATAATCAAAATTGGATAAATTAACTTTGATCTCTTAATGTATCACAGTGTAGTCATAATAAACTTGCTAAAGTTTTGCATATCTTAACAGATTATCAACAGATTATCAACTCAGAAACTTAAGCCCTTACAAGTGATGGATTTCAATTTTATTTAGGACAGTTCTTTTGCTAAGCTGACCAAATAATGTCCATTAAGATTATTTTTAAAAATTCATATCATGATAAACCATGTATAATGAATCAGAGATTAGTGAATAAAAATACAAATCTTTTGCTATTCCAAAAAGATTAGAGGTGAATATACATTATTACTTTTCAATGGGGATTTAAAGATTTCAAGTTCTCAAGGTAGAGCATCTAACTGGGGATAATTACACAGGAGGCCATAAATGCAGAGAAGAAATTAGAATAAGTAAATGAGATATAACAAAAGTAATATATACATATATTTTTTCTTCATTATTGGTGCCCTGTAGGCTGCTTCTTAAGCAGAAGCCCTTATGTTTGCTTTTGGTAGCTGACCATTTTTTACAGTATGGAGTTGTTAACCCTTATCCATCCTACCTAGATTTTTAATTCCAATTTTTATTTATTTTTTTTGTCTGACTTCTTTTGGACTACCTAAAGTGTTCAAGCTGCTCTATTTGTTCTGCTACCTGCTTTTCTGTTCCAGTAACTACTACAATAGCCTGCACCTCCATATACAGTGAATAACAAAAGTATTTAACACATCAGTTTTTTATAAATTTTACAATAAAAAATTGTTCAATTTGAGTGATACATACTTTAAATATTTTAATGAACATTGTTTAACTAAACAGATTGTGTGTACAGTGGGTGCTGTTGTTTGAAATTGGAAAAAATATACTACTGAAAATACACAAAGAAGTGGTCATCTGTCTAAATTAAACAAGGCTACAGAATGATATATAGCCTGGAATGTGAAGAAATAAACATTTTTGACTCAAAGAGAAATTCAAAATGATCTGAAAAATGCTGAAATTGAAGCAAGTAAAGATGCAATTAAGAGATCACCGAATTGTACAGACCTGTATTCTAGATCACCAAGACTCCACTATTAAAACGTAAACATGTGCAAGACCGTTTAAAATTTGTTAAAAAGTATGAACATGAATCAGGTGAATTTTAAAAAAAAGTTATTTGTTCAAATGAAATAAAAATTGAGTTTGTTGAGAAAAACATGTGCACCCAAGTATGGTGAAAAAAAGGAACTGAATACAACCCAATAAACACCATCCCAAAAATCAAATATGGAGGTGGAAGTGTAATGATTTGGGTTGTTTTTTGTATAATGGAGTAGAATTTTTATTTACAACATTTTTTTTTATAAAAGTGTTCAAGTTTTCACAGAATGTTCTAAATTAGGATGGGGTTGTTGTTTAGAACATTCAATTTTATGATTACTTTTAGGAATGATTAAAAGTATTATCTAATTCTTTTTCCGTCAACTGTTCTTTGAACATTGACAAAATGAGGAAAAGCAAAATAATTGATCCCAAACTTCATAAATGTATTGTTGACCTTCATACAAATGGATTTGATTATAGGAAGATATCTAGTCAGTTAAATGTATCATCATCTTCAGTTGGTATGATGGTTCGTCACTAGAATATGTGTCATTCCATTTATTCCAAAAAAGCTCTGGTTATCCTAAAAAAGTAACAGAACATACAGCAAGATTATTGGTATGAAAAGTTGACAATGAGCCCTGAGTTACACTTAAAGATCGGAAGTAAGTGGAATAAAAATGAGTACGGATACAATTAGGTGTTCACTTTGTCGATATGACATCTTTTTGAGAACTCCAAGGAAAGAACACTTCTCAAATGAAAAAATATTAATGGATTTTGCAAATAAGCATTGTATCAAACCTGGAATCTTTGGGAAAATGTACTTTGGTCAGATGAAACAAAAATTGAATTTTTGGCAGAAATGCTGTGGCAAAGATCTGGAGAAATAAGGGTACTAAATTTTTGTCAAAGAATACTATCCCAACAGTAAAATTTGGAGTTGGATCAATTATGATCTGGGTTTGATTTAGTATTGAAAGTGTGGGAACATTAAAATAATAGAAGGGAGGATGAATGGAGCCTTTTATAAAGATACTAGCAGTATAGCCCGGCGTTGCTCAGGTGTAATGAAAGCTTTAAAACTAATCCATGGTCCTGGAGTTCAGACTCTTTGGGCGTTGGCATGAAAGACTAAAAAGCAATAATTGTTTCCAGTTAAAGCGAAACCGTAGACTGAAAGAAAAATGAATGGATGTAAGTCAAATTTTGATTTCCTGGTATTGATATCAAATAAGTTTTTTTCGTCGTAAACTGAATTTTGAAGGCTAAATAAGTCTTCTGAGTAAATGGTATCATGGTCGAGACTAAGAACTACAATTATACCTACTTAGAGCCAAACCCAAAGCAAAAACTAAAATAAAAGGGCTGAAAAAAATACAGACATACAGGCAGATAAACAGACACACACACAAACATCTTGCCTTTTATATATATATTATTAATTTTCTGCACTATTGTAAGAACTGCAACCTTAAAACTTCTGAATATTGTTTCTTATGTCTTTCTCTATGAGTGTATCAAATTTGATTAAAATCGGACCACTCCTTCTATAACCTGATTTTTTCGATTATTGATTTTCGATATTTATCGGGGGTACCTTGACACAAAACCTAGCTGAGAACATTCACAGATGCTTAGAGTACAACTGTGTAAATTTTCAAGAAAATTGGTTCAGCCGTTTCGGAGTCTATAGATGGATACACACACACACACACACACACAGACAAAGTTCCATTTATAAATAAGTTTAGATTTAGATTTTGGATGCAAATTTATGTCAGAGTGCATATTCTCTAAGCTTGAAACCAAGTTGGATCTTGCAATAAGATAACGATCCCAAACATACTGCAAAGTTTACAAAATCATGGTTAAGTTCAAATAGAATAGATGTTCTAAAATGGCCAAATCAACCTCCAGATCTCAATCTGACTGAAAATTTATAGAGAGCTGAAATTGAGAATTCAATGAAGGAACCTGCAAAAACTGCATGAACTAACAGAATTTTGTCATGAAGAATGGAAAATATTAGTCAAAAAACGTGCAAGAAATTTGTAGAGAACTAAGTGCCGACATGCCTTAATTAGCAATAATGCTTACACTATAAAATATTAATAGATGATTTAATTAATGTATTGTAAACTTTTGTGTTATTAATTAAATATTGGTTTTTCTTTGTGGGATACTTTTATTGTTTATTTTTTAAAAATCTGATATTTGACTAAAAGTGTAAATGTATTATTTAGCAGTAAAAATATCATTAATCTGTATTACAAATACCTAAAGAAACATTTTTTGTAATGAGTTGTAAACTATTCTGTAGCACTTTATGTGTATATATGTGTATGCATAAAAGTCCTGAAGAAATGTGCCTCTGAACTCTCCTCTGTCCTCTCCAAACTCTACAACTACTGACTCTCTGCTTCTTACTTTCCTGCCTGCTGGAAGTCCTCCTCTGTGGTTCTTGTATTTAAGAATTTTGGAGAATCCTTGGACCCCTCTAATTATTGCCCTAGAAGCCTCCTACCAATTTTTGGCAAAGGGTTCGAGGCTATTATCAATGCTGAAGTGGTTCAACATTTCACAGCCCGCAGTCTCTTCTCTGATAAACAGTATGGTTTCTGCTTCACCAGGTCTACTGCTGATATGCTAACGACCATCACTGAATATATATATCAGGCTCTTGATAAGAATGGAGAAGCTCAATCTGTTGCCCTGGATATCTCCAAAGCGTTTGACAGTCTAGCATGCTGGCCTTCTATACAAGCTACAGGACTATGGTATAACTAGATGATTGTTTGATCTAATCCAATTATTCCTTTCAAATTGCATAATGAAGGTAGTATTGAACGAACATGCCTCCCGATACTATCATACTAATGCAAGTGTTCCTCAAGGCTCTATTCTAGATCCTACAACTTTTCTGATCTTCATCAATGATCTCCCCGATGTAATCAGATCCCAAGTAGGCATCTATGCTGACAACACTATTTACTCCTGCCTCAATCAGAAATCTGTTGAGGCTGACAAAGCGAATCTTGCTGCTGAGCTTGAAAAGGACCTCTAATCTATGGTGGACTGAGGTAAGAAATGGCTCATGAATTTTAATATTTCCTAAACGAAGCTGCTATCTGTTAATCACCATAGACAATCACTCCTATCCTCCATTCACATGGATCAGGCTAGTCTCCCTGAAAGCAAAACACTGTGCCTCCTCGGCCAAACTCTGTCATCAGATCTCAAGTGAAATGACTACATCGAATCCATAGCTAAATCCACTGCTAGGAAGGCTGGTTCACTGTGTAGGGCCAGGAAGTTTTTCCTGTTTGAATCCATCCTGCACATATATAAATCTACCATCACCCGGTGTATTGAATACTGCTGTCACATCTGGTCGGGTGCCCCTGCTATTCACCTTGGGGTTCTTGACAAAATCCAACGGAGAATCTGCAATGTGATCAATCCTGACTTGTTAGCTCAGCTGCACTCACTTTCTCACTGACGTAATGTGGCTTCCCTCTGTCTGTTCTACAAATACTTTTACAGCTTCTGCTCTGACGAGCTTAGCTACCTGGTGCCCCCTCTGCATGAATTTACTCAACCTACTAGACTAGTAATTAGGTTCCACATTTTTACAGTGAAACCAATAAAATGCAACTTCAACTTCTACTCTATCAGCTTCTTTGCTCACACTTTCTGCCTGTGGAATTCCCTTTCATATACTTGATTCCCTGACAGCTACAATCTCCAAGAATTTAAACGTAGGGTCAACTGCCATCTCCTACCTCTCTGACTCGCATCCTTTTCCTCATGTTCTTTTCCCCATCCACTTTAATCTCATCAGCTCTTTTCACACAATTGTTCTCACTCTTCTCTTACCCATTCTCTGACACTCCCTATAACTTGTTCCTCTTTATCATCACTCTCCTCCTATGTAATCCTCTATGCAATAGTGGCAGTAAAATTCCCTTGCTTGGGGTGAAATAATTTTTAAAAAAATACATAGTCATATCTTGAAAATATTACAGGTTTGATTCAGGACAGCATAAGAAAGTGAATATTTCAATAACATAAAGCAGAAAAATACATTTTGTTTTCCAGCTCATCTAAAAGGTCTGTTTACTGTTTTTGATAATAAGTGTGCAATTGCATTAAATTTAAAAAGAACAATGGACTTAATTCAGAAAAATATTTTATGTTGTTTTCATCAACAATCTTTTGAATGCCATCAGTTTCTGACTCAGTATCTATGCTAATGACACAACTATTTACTCCTGTCTTAATAGTAAGTTTGATCTGTCCAATAAAGTAAAACTGGCAGCTGAGCTTAAAAATAACATCAAATCAATTGTTAACAGGTGCAAAAATGACTTGTAATTTTATTGTCTCCAAAAACAAACTGCTATCTGTTCATCACAGAGAATTATTTTTGTTTTCCCTCAGTATGGCTGATGCTAACCTTCAAGAGAGTAACACTTTATGCTGTCTTGGTCTCTTGTTTTCCACTAATATGAAGTAGAATTGAATAAATTGTTAGATATTCTGCTAAGGAAGTTGATTTCCTATGTCATGCCAGACATTTTTCTCACCAAAAAACTTTTGGAAGTTTAGAAATCTACCACTTGTCTGTGCATTGAATATTGATGCTATACTTGGTTTGGTGACACTACTATATATCTCAAGATCCTTAACAAAATACAAAGGATGGTCTGTAATGTTATTAACCGTGACATGGCATCCATAGCAATCATACCTTGAGCACATGAATATAAATATACTACTAGCTTGGTGACTAGGTCACTTTGTTTTACTGTTGAAATATCTCAATGGAATTGTAAATTCTATTCCAATAGTTTCTTCACTCAAACTTCTCACCTGTGGAACTCTCTTCAAGTTTCTTGCTTCCTTGCCATCTGTGACATTTAAAAACTAAAAGGCAACATCAATCGCCATTTTATGTTTTGCTGATTCTGTTCTTTTATTATCCTTTCTACTTTAGCATTTCATTGCCTTCTCACTCCCAAAAGACATCTTACCGTTATTATTGTTTTGCTTCATGTGAAATTATTAAAAAAATACAACATTGGCAAAATGACTTTAATCAACTTTCGGAATGCAGACGTAATAAAAAACTTTCAATTTGTAAAAACATGCAGATGCAGTATTTGAGAAGTGCAATGACATGTCAGATACGTGAATGTGGATACACATTTTATTTATTTGGATATATTTTTGCTTTTATGTACAATTTTAAAAGTTTATTGATGCAACTAAAAAAAAAGAAAACAAATTTTAGAAAGATGGAATTTAGCAAAAAAAATCATAAAAGAAATGTGAAACAAATATAAAGTAAAGACTTACCTGATATTGTATTGCTACCACCTTCTATTGCATTGTTAAAAATGTCTTGGAGAGGCAAACTCGATTTACTTGCTGGATTTAAAGAATTGATGGGAATAAATTCACTTTCTAATTCACTATCAGCTGTTGAAAAAATAAAAACAGAAAAGATATAAAAAGATGTGTGTACATACATATATAGCAATCACACACGCGCACACATGCGCACACACATGCGCGCACACACATGTGCACACACACACACTTGATAATAAATATACATTTTTATGCATGCATCTGTTTTCAGGTAATGATTTATATATATATATATATATATATATATATATATATATATATTCTACATTTATAAATGAGTTGTTATGCAACATGGTTTCTACCATGTGGTGTCTTCAGGTGATTTGCAATAACTGATTTTACCATTTGCTTTTTTTTTTTAAGAATGCTCATGTAATGGGGATTTTTTGAATGTGCAATTTTCAAAATTAGAAGAAATTATACAACCATGTATGAAAATGTTATAATTTCTTCTTATATAAAATAATGTAAAATCTGTAAAAATGGAGAGGATAATTCCATAAATTTATCTAATTAATATAAAATATTAGATAAAATAGAGAGCTCAATGAATACTTTCCAGATCAATATGATATATACAGGAATTTGTTTATATATATGTAATTATCTGCAAACAGTCCTGTTTTGCTGTATCACAGCTTATCAGTACGGTTAGACATCCAGTTGCTTCTAGCCAGGATTGAAACCCAAACAGATTGAGATCAGTCAGCTATTCTACCTCTGAGCTATTCTGAGCTATGAGTGCTCGGTATCAGAAGGTGGACTTTAGCATGTTATATACAATGTAAATACACACCAGTAGCTGAGAATGTTCAAATTCATTACTGAATGAACAATGCGTAAATCCATTAGTAGCTACTGTTTTTAAAGTCTACCATTATATATATATACATATATATATATATATATATATATATATATACACACACACATATATATGCATATATATATATATATATATATATATATATATATATATATTATACACTTGTAGCACAACTCAGTTTCATGCGCAATTCAATCATCAGGTGCTGATTGAAAACTGACTATTGCATAATTCAAATATTAATATCTATACCATACTCTAATGATAGTGGAGGTGTCCATTTATTGAGGGGGTGAAATTAATATAAGATGAAAACATGCAAATTAGGAATTTTTAACTTGAATATTTTTTGTATATATACAAAAGAACATGTCTTGAGCTAATATGTAAATATTATCCAAACATCTGGGATCTGGTGTTTTTTATTCATGATTTCTCTATTAATCCATCCTTATTTCATTTTCAGCTCCAGTTGTTTAGTTTTGTTTTCAGCTCAATAAGATAATAAAAGAGTATGTTAGCATGAAGGTGATCCAGTGCATGTTTGCTGTGACATAACTTTATCACCATATATACAACAATGGTGAAATACCAGAAGACCTAAGTAGATTCATTTTTATAGATCTGCCTAAGAATCCAAGTACAAATGAATGTGAGTTTCATTGAACAATCAGCTTAATAGGCCATATAACAAAACTTACACAAATTCTGTCAGTCAGTTGAGTGCCATACGTGATACACACTTGGGCGATCATGTCTCAACAGAGACATGACTGACTGGGCAGAAGATTATCCTGCAGTAGTTTGCCATTGCTTTCTGCAGTAGACTGGTTGCTGACCAAGGCTATAGAACCCAATCTGTCCTGTTATTTAACCCATAACTGGAAGGAATAGGCGGATTAATACCTTTCCCAAGGGTATTTGCGCATAAGTGAATGCAATGAATTCAGCTAGAATTCGAACTCGGCTCCCCGAGCTGATATCCAATGCACCACAACGCACATCCTGATAAACAGAGTACACAACAGAATTAGATTGGAAATAGGACAAGAACAGCGCATGTTTGTTAAAAAGACTGGAACAAGGAATGTCATATTTATGCTCAGAATGATGCCAGGAAGTGAAATAACAATATAAATGTATAACTATATTTTATAGATGATGCAAAGCATTTGATAAAGTATGTCACAAAGAACTGTTGGAGATTCTAATTAACCTTGACATACTTGGGCGGGATACTTGCAAGACATGTTGAAAACCAAGGTGAGAAAGGAAAATAATGCATAACCTAGTTAGTGAGCATATGTAAATAGATGACAGAATAATGTTTAGGAGAGATTACAAAAAGAACATTTACTAATAACTATAAAGGACAGTAAATTGTGGAGAGCCATGATTGCCAACATCCTGAAGTGACATGGCACAAAGAAGATCAGCCTTCTAAAATTATTCATTCGTATTCAGAACATGAAGCAATTGTTTGTTTCAAGCTATTTTTGGGACACATGAAAAAACAAATACTTCCAATATTTAAGCATCAAATAAAAGGTGTTGACTTTTAATATCAAATATCAATGAGTATCAGATTATATTGACAGGAAGAGGTAAAAAGTATCAAGACCTTTTGTTTAAGAAATGATCTTCTTGTTTGTCAACTGACATTATTCTTCTGAATCTAATGATCATATTTCTTCTTTTGCTATTAAAAATCTGCAGAGGAAAGAAATTTGAAAAGAGGATACAAAATTATTTTGAGTTGAAGAAAATATAAACATTTAAATCTTTATAAAATTATTTGTTCTGAAAGATTTTTTTGACAATAGAACCTTTTCTTTTACTGTTTGTCATCTAGAGAATGAGTTTAATTGTCCAATAAATCGTTTGATTAATAACAACTGTTCCCAAAAGTAGATAACTGTTAAATACGGTATTAATTTATGTAAGAATTTTGTTGTAAATTTATTTCTTTGTCAACCATTTAAAACATGACTAAGATATAAAGAAAAAGAACGAGATGTATTTAATCCAAGGTAAATAACTCTGTTGAATAATAGAAAAAAGATTTGTAAGATTTACTTCCCTTGTGTCGAAAATTAGGGCAATATATGTCGAGTGATAAAAAATGTTAATATAATTTCTGATATCATTGTTTTCTTTTTTCGGGAATTCGAATTTTAAACATTTTTTATGTGTTTTTAATTGTATCTCATCAAACATATGAAAATGTATGAAGTTTTCAGCAACAACCATTTTTTGATAAAAATATATATTAAAAATTTTAAAGTTAAATAACATTCATTTTTTCATAAAGTTAAATAATATTCATTTTTTTTACATATCAAATATATCAAATTATTTCAATTGTTTTTGCATATCAAATATATGAGAGTGCAATTAAATGTGTGTGTGTGTGTATGTGTGTGTGATTACGTTTTAGGGAGACTGAAAAATGCATAAAAAAGAGATTTTTGTTAGACTAATGTAATTTTTTCACTATGAAAAACATAATAACCCAGCTTATAGTTTTTGAGGCTTTTTTTCTGGTAACTGCATCATTCTTGGCAAACATTAAAAAAATAAAGGATAAACTTAGAGGAAATTTTAAAAAATGTTTCAGGAGTGTGGTATTCTATGCAAATGAGCTGAGTTTTATTTAAGTGCTAAGCCACTAACTGTTAGTACTCTTGGTTATGTCACATGTAATGGCATACCACATGGCGAGTACTGTAACTGTGAGATATATTAGACATAACAAATAGCACCACTGATAAGATGGTTGGTTCCCATTGATGATCTTGAATACATCGAGATCTGGATAAAAGTATTTGTGGCAAGAGCAAGAGTGCATAACCTCAAAGACTCAAGAATGGAAGGTGGACAGAACCAAATAATAAACTTGTTTATGGCTTCTGTGGGGTGCAAGGCATTAAAGAAAATCTCCACAATGGTGTGCCCACAGGAATTAGTACAGATGTCTTTTGAAGAAGTTGTCAGCATAATAAAAAGAAACATCAGGCTAAAAAGAAGACTGGTCATCGCTGAAAGGACAAAATTTCTAGAAGTCAGGCAGCGGCCAGAGGAATCTGTTATACAGTACGTACACAGACACAAAGGACAAGCAAAGCCCTGTGAATTTGAGAAACTAGAGACTCAAGGCATGTCAATTGAAGATGAGCTAATTCTATTATGAATTTGAAGAACTTAATGACCTGCAGCCTAAACGAAAAATACTGGAATACATGCAAGGTGGGCATATGAACTTAGAATGAAGTGTGGAATATTTACAGTAGTTGGAGCAAATCAGAGATTACAAACAGTAAAGAGAAGAGTTAGTCATATGGGGTGAACATAACCAAAGCCAAAGGAAAGTGCAGTTATTGTGGAATGGCATGGGTGAACATAACCAAAGCCAAAGGAAAGTGCAGTTATTGTGGAATGGCATGTGAAAAGAATTAATTCCAGTGTCCAGTGCTTGAGAAACGATGTCTTAAATATGAAAAAAATGAGTTATTTTAAGACCATTTGCAGAAGTGAAAAACATGTAGAAAAAAATGACAGTAATGCCTCTAGACGCACACACATCTTGAAGAACAGTAGGAAGCCAGTGTATTTGTAGTAAATATGCAAAAGAGTGGTAGAGAGCATGTGAAAATAAATGGCTCTACATTTAGCATACAACCTGACACGGGTAGCAAGATAACTCTAATTCCAAGAAATTTTTGGATCAAGATAAGTCGACCCAAGTTAAATGAAAGTGGTTTAAAGTTAAAACAATTTGATGAAACAACAATAAAGATGTTGGATACCTTCTGTAGCACATTTGAAATGGATACTTGGTTCAAGGTTATCCAATTGTGGTAGTAGCATGTGAGAAGGACCACTGGATTATTAAGCACTAGCAGTATAGCCCGGCGTTGCTCGGGTGTAATGAAAGCTTTAAAACTAATCCATTGTCCTGGAGCTCAGACTCTTTGGACGTTGGCATGAAAGACTAAAAAGCAATAGTTGTTTCCAATTATAGTGAAACCATAGACTGAAAGAAAAATGAATGGATGTAAGTCAAATTTTGATTTCCTGGTATTGATATCAAATAAGTTTTTTCGTTGTAAACTGAATTTTGAAGGCTAAATAAGTCCTCTGAGTAAATGGTATCATGGCTGAGACTAAGAACTACAATTATACCTAATTAGAGTCAAATCCAAAGCAAAAACTAAAATAAAAGAGCTGAAAGAAAATACGGACATACAGGCAGATAAACAGACACACACACACACACACACACACACAAACATCTTGCCTTTTATATATATATATATATATATATATATATATATATTGTATGTATTTTGGCAGCATTTTTTCATTAATGCAGGTTTCATTGAATAATATAGACAAGTTCTGTCTATTTATTTTGTGTAAGATCCGTTCATATGATCTGATTAGCTTGATAGTATTGTCATGGAAAGACGACAAGAAATCGCAATAATTGTTGATTTTTTTATCAGGTCTGAGATCAACACACACTTCTTAGGCAAACACTTGTTGAAAATATGCATATACTTAGACAAGAAAATAATAAACGAAAACTTAAAATTCTAGAAGCTATCTACATCAAACAGTTTAAACCTAGCCTAAATAAAATAAATTTCAACACCTCTACTAACATACTTCAATGTCTATAATTGACGGGAGAGGTCATAGTTATTATACTTACCCCCTACACCATGGTAGCAGCAATCCCCAGACCAATCCCTCATGCCACTATACACTCAGTTGAACAAAAAACCCACTACCACCATTCCTTCTCCGCCTACAGCCATGTGCGACACAAAAAATGGACCTCTCTAATTTTCTCTGTATAACTCCACTCTGTTAATAATAATTTAAATGTTCTATGTTCACTGAACATTAAATGTTCATCCTTTGATAATGGCTTATGTAAGCCAAAAGCTCAGATCTGATAAAAAATCAACAATTATTGCGATTTCTTGTCGTCTTTCCATGACAACACTATCAAGCTAATCAGATCATACGAACGGATCTTACACAAAATAAATAGACAGAACTTGTCTATATTATTCAATGAAACCTGTATTAATATATATATATATATATATATATTATCGATTTTCTGCACTATTGTAAGAACTGCAACCTTGAAACTTCTGAATATCATTTCTTATGTCTTTGTCTATGAGTGTATCAAATTTGATTAAAATCAAACCACTCCTTCTATAACCTGATTTTTTTTGATTATCGATTTTCGATATTTATTGGGGGTACCTCGACACAAAACCTAGCTGAAAACACTTGCAGATGCTTATAGTACAATGTAAATTTTCAAGAAAATCTGTTCAGCCGTTTCGAAGTATATAGGTAACGGATACACAGACACACACACACACACACACACACACACACACACACACACACACACAAATTTCCATTTATAAATAAGTTTAGATTTAGATTAACATAGTAAAAGTAGATACACCCAAATTATTAAACTCCATGAAAGCCCAAGTGAGTGAGCTATGACTTCTAAAAGGATACAAAGTGAGTATTTGATTAAAAGAAAAGTACCACTCTAAATACATTCAAGCCATAAAAGTACCAATACATATACTGCCTTTAGCCAAATTAAACCACATGATTGAGCAAAGCATTCTCAAAAAGTTACGCATGGTGGAAGTAATTGGGCCTCACCTATCATGGCAATAAAAAAGGCTGATGGAGATTTGCAGATACATGGTGACTATAAAGTTAGAGTAAATCACCAGACATGTTTGAACTTGTTTCCATTACCAAATATCAAAATGGAGAGCCATGAACTAGCAAACATGGAATATTTTGCAAAAATTGACTTGAGATCTGCCTATAAACAAATTCAGACTGACAAAATATTTAAAGAAGTCACTACAATCAACATCCCTATAGGCCTGTTGACTCACCATTTGAAATTAAAAGGTCTAATCATATATTTTAAAGGGTAATCGAAGGAATATTGTTAGGCAAAGTAACATGATTATTTACCAAGATGATATAGAGGTAGAAGCAAAGACCAAACAAGATATAAGACAAAAAGTGGGTCAAATATTATGGCAATTGAAAAAGGCTGGATTAACCATTAAAAGATCAAATGTAACTTTGATTACAAGAACCTGGCATATTTGTGTTACCAAATATTGAAGACCGGTATAGCACCTGACAAAAGGCTAACTAAAAAGATTACAGAAGTAGTGACTCCAACCAATAAAAAAGAATTGGAATCCGTTTTAGGGCTGATAAATTTTTACAGTAGGTATATCTCAAAATATAATGAAATAACTGAACCATTGTCAGAGTTGCGTAAAAAGAACACATAGTTTGAATGGACACAAAGATGAAATAACACTTTTATGATACTGAAAGCGGTTATGAAAAAGAAACCTATAACAAGGGTGTTTGATCTGAAGAAAGAAATAATGTTAACCATGGATGCAAGTGAGAAAGTGATTACTGCCATCCTATTACAAGAAGATCATCCAATAATGTACTTATCTAGGAAACTGACAATAGTATAGATAAATTACTCAAATATTGAAAAAGAGGCTCTAGTAATTGTTTGGAATATAGAGAGGCCACAAATCTTTTTACTAGGTAGGAAATTTCTATCAAAGTCAAACCACAAAGTGTTTATTTTTAACCCAAGGAAGGAGTTGCTGAAGAGTACCTTGTGAGAATTTTATGCTGGGTCATTAAAATCATGGCATTTGATTTTGACATATGTATATGTTAAGGGAAATATTATCCCTCATGTAGATGCTTTTATGAGACTACAGTTTATAAAAGGAACATACGAAGAACATGGAACTGAGATAGACAAATAATTCAATTGGTAGAGACAGACATACTTCTGATAAACAGGTTAAAAGATTAGACTAAGCAAGATCCAGTATTGAGCGAAATAAGTGAAAGAATAAGGAATAATTAGTAGAACAGTTGTTCAATTGCATAGCAGCCACTTAAGGAAATACAGCATAAGTTAAAATTGAAAATGGAATTATATGCAATGGAGAGGTGATAGTAACTCTGCAGATGTTAAAGACAAACTTATTGAGTTGGGTACTTAATGACATTAGATTGACACACAGAAGATTAAAATTAGAAGCATGGTGGCCAGATTATGCAAAAGTGTTATAATGGAAGAACCTGTCTCCCCCCTAACAATGGACTGTCACCAATTAGATTACGAGCGAGCAGATGACCAGAAGATGACCAGGAATGGATAGAAGTACTCTACGCTCTATTTTGGTACATATTGACTATTGTGTGGACTCTTAATATTTGTACCTTTAGTACAATAAGCCTTATTGTTGATTTAATTGTGTGTTCCTTAGTCTTTACCACTCAGACTAATCACACATTTGTTTGTATTGTATTTTCAAGACACAACAATTGGCAAACGAGGATGAGCCTTCTTCGGTACTCAACAAAAAAACAAGAATAAGCTTTCGGTATGCAACAATTGGGGAAATAACTCATGAAAGATTCGAAAGAAGTCACTATTAAAAAAAAACAATTGTACACAACAATTTGTGAACAAAGTTTTTATTTTCTTTCGAAATAACTCACGAAGAAACACTGTATTATTCAACAGTTGTCGAAAACACACGAAGGAACACAAACGGCAAGCAACATAAAAAAAAACACCCATGTGAATTAAAAAAATAGCAGTCACCGGGTATAATGTTGAAAGTTTTAAGAAGCTCACGACGAAAAAAATGTTCAAGCTCTTATGTGGAAACTTTACCATCATATGAAAGTGAACGACAAAGAATTTGCAAAGAAAAAAAAATTATTCCACACACACAAAAATTTGTATCAACTTAAAAAACTAAGAGTTATAAAAAAAAAGTCCAGTTTTTTTTTAAGTGACAAATTATTGTTTAAAGTGAACAGTTGATTTTTATATTGTTAAAAAATTAATATGGAACAGTTGGTTGAGTTTTCAAAAAATTTGTGTAGCACAGTACAGCAGCAACAGAAACAATTTGAACAGCAAAGCGATGCAATTCAGAAACAAATTGAATTGTTAAATTTGCAATACCAACAACAAAAACAACAAAACTTTGAACAACAGCAAAAAGAACAGCAGTTAAACCTTCAAGAACAAGTCTTAAAACAGCAGAACTTTTTAGAGAATATTGTACAAAAGCAACTCAAACAGACAAAAGGTTCGAGAATATTTTCAGTTTAGGGTAGCTCAAATTCACTCACTGAATTCCATTATAGACCAATGGATGGAGAAACTTTTCCAGCATACTATAGAAGGTATGAATCCATTTTCACTAAAAGGTGTGATTTATGGTTGGATGAAGAGAAGATCATACTGTTATTGCAAAAATTAGGCACAAAAGAAAACACAAAATACTCAAATTATACCCTTCCAAAAAGGCCGGAAGAGGTTTCTTTTGAGGAAACTATAGAGGTTTTTGGCAAACAGGATAGCATTTTCCACACTCGCTATAAATGCCTGAACATTGTAAACAGGAAGAAGAGGATTTTGTTACCTATGCAGGAAGAGTTAATTTTTTTTTTTTTTTAATCGTATCACCCCGCTCAGTGCAAATTATTTAAAATAAAAGAGGACATGTTTAAATGTTTAATTTTTGTACAAGGATTAACAACTAAAAATGAAAAACAAATCTGTTCAAGGCTGTTGTTACTAATAGAAAATGATACGAATATAACTTTGCAAAAAGCCACTGAAGAGTGTCAAAAACTGATAAATTTAAAACGGGACAATAAAAGTATTGAAAGTAAAGAAATAACCCAGATTCAGAAGATTAGTAAACAAGTTCAATTGAAAATAATGGAAAATTGCAAAGTATGCATAGAAAAAATTCATTCTACTAATATATGCCATTTCAAAAACAGAAAATGTTATAATCGTAACCGGAGAGGATATTTGGCAAGAATATGTAAGAAAAGAAATGAGAAAAATTCAGGAAGATTTTATTCAGTTGCGTCTAAAAAAGAAAGAAATAACTATGGCAAAAGAAAATATGTAGATGTGGAAATTAATGGACGAGACGTCATATTCTTATTAGACACTGGAAGTGATTTATTGTTAACTGATGAGGTAACTTGGAATAAAATAAGTTGTCCTAAGTTACAAAGTACTGATAAAATAGCCAGAGGTGTGTCAGGGAAAAGATAAAAATTCAGAGGAGAATTTTTAACAAAAGTGACTCTGGGGAATAAAACTCATAAAACAAAAGTCTACGTATTAACAGGACAAAAACTAATTTATTCAGTATAAATTGGGTTATGTTATTCAACCTATGGGAAAAACTGATGAAGACGTTTTGTAGAGGATTGAATATAGGAAAAGAAAATCAAACGGATAAATTTGCAAATGAAATGAAAAAGAAATTTGAGGAAGTGTTTTCAGAAAGACTGGGTTGCTGTAAAAAAACTGAAGTTACATTTGAATTAAAAGACAAGGTTAAACTAGTTGTCAGGGCTAAAAGAAAGCTACCGTTGTCGTCATTAGAACTCGTTGAAAATGAATTACAAAGGCTGGAAAAGATTGGAGTAATTGAAAAAGTTGATTATTCTGATTGGGCAACTCCAACAGTGTATGTTAAAAAGAGAAATAACAAGTTGACAGTGTATGCTGATTTTTCAGCTGGTTTAAACAATTGTACAAAAGACCATAGTCACCCTCTTCCTACCCCAGAAGATTTTTTTTTTAATCATATCACCCCGAGCAAGGCGGTAACACCACTGATGTGTAGGGGGCTACATAGAAGTGAAAAGATTGGAAAAGAGAAAACCGGAAACCGCATCCTAAACAGGAAACAAGGGATGAGCCTTTTCGCCTGTTCAATAGATGTGGGTGGAGTGTGAACCGGGCGATAGTTTAGTCTATCTACTCCAATTGTATATTTTCTAAATTAAATGGCAGAAGAATATTCACAAAAATTGATCTGTCAGAGGCGTATTTGCAAGTGAAAGTTGCCGAACAATGCACAAAATATCTAACGATAAATACACAAAGGATTATCCAGATTAAAGAGACTACCTTTTGGTTTGAAGGTGGCACCAAGCTTGTTCCAACAAATAATGGCTGGGTTAGATTTCGCAATGGCATATTGTAAAGATATGGCCGAACACAAGAAGCACATTTGGGAAGTATTCAGAAGTATACAAGAATATGGGTTTAAGGTTTCTTTAGAGAAATGTGATTTTTGCTTGGATAAAATAGAATATCTAAGTCAAATAATAGATAAAGAAGGAAGAAAACCCAACCCAAAAAGATGTGAAGCAATAAAGAATATGCATGCACCAGAAAATAAAATGGAGCTACAAGCATTTCTTGGATTAGTAAATTACTACAGTCTATATATTCTGAAATTATATGACTTGAGGGTGCCATTGAATAAATTATTACAAAAAAATAAAGATTGGTGCTGGTCGAAGGAATGCCAAGATTCATTTGAAAAAATAAAAAGTATTTGCTATCAGATCTTGCATTAGCCCACTATGATCCGAACAAAGAAGTAATTGTCGCAGCAGACGCAAGCAAAAACGGAATCGGTGCAGTACTTTTGCATGAATTAAGTGATGGGTCAACTAAACCTATTGCGCCTGCTTCTAGAGTGTTAATTTCAGCAGAGAAAAATTATAGCCAGATTGAAAAAGAGGGTTTAGCTATAATATTCCCAGTTAAGAAGTTTCATAGGTATATTTACGGTAGGTTGTTTATTTTGCAAACTGATCATAAACCTCTTCTGTCAATTTTTGCATCAAAGAAGGGACTACCAACTTATACTGCAAACAGGCTACTATCTTATTGAACTATGATTTTAAAATAGTATATTTGCCATCTAAAATAATTGTGCATGCTGATGGGTTATCAAGACTGATACTAAAGAACCCAGAGTTATTGGAAGACACAGTGATTGCTGCACTTAAAGAAGAAAAGGAAATAACGGAAATACTGGTAAATACTGTTAATGAGTTACCAGTTACACTTGAAGATATTAAGAGAGCAGCAAGTACAAATGAGTACATAGTAAAAATGAAAACACAAGTTTGGTGGTATGAACACAAGAAAAAAGGTGGGAGGGTGTCTCCGTTTTCTATGTGTGACGATACACTACTGTATGCAGACAGAGTAGTTATTCCTCGGGTCCTTCAGAAAAAGATTGTAAAAGATTTTCATTTAGGTAATCCTGGAATGTCTAGGATGAAAGCATTGATGCAAAGTTACGCATATTGGCCTAAGATGGACAAGGATATTGAGAATGTTGTTAAAAGTTGCAAAGGTTGTCAATTAGCATCCAAAGCACCACTAGTAAAGATGCAACCCTGGCCTAAAACTGATGTTCCATGGACACGACTACACATTGATTATGCTTGTCCACTAAAAGGATATTACTATCTAGTAACAGTAGATAGCTGTTCAAAGTGGTCAGAAATTTATAAGCATAAGCACCCTACAGCGGTAAATTCAATAAAAGCTCTGGACGAAGTATTCAGCAGATTTGATGTACCAGAGACCATAGTAAGTGATAATGGTACAATGTTCACTGGAAAAGCATTTGGACAATATTGCAAGTCATTGGCAATTGAACACATGACCACTTCAACTTATAACTCAAGGTCTAATGGTCAGGCTGAAAGGTTCGTTGATACCTTTAAGAGAGCTTTAAGGAAAAATCAAGAAATGGATACTGACGAGAAAAGTATTCAGAAATTTCTAACTATTTACAGGATAACACCAAATACTAATATAGTTGGAAAATTATCACCCACTGAGATGATGTTTAGATGTAAGGTTTGATCAGTTTTTAATAGGTTGTTGCCAAAAAAGAAAACTTATTTGAAAAGAACAAAAGAAAATTTTAAAAGTTACAAAGAAGACAATAAAGTTTTCTTTCAAAACTATCAAGCTGGTAAGACTTTTTGGGAAGATGGTACAGTTACTCAAAGGATTGGAAAAATGACTTATATGATTAAAGGACAGAAATTTATATGTAAAAGGCATATAAACCAATTAAGACCACTGTGGAAAGAAATGAAATTCTGATGGAAGTGCTTACGACACATTTAAAATAGAACCTCCAAAAAATACTGAAGTGCCGATGACAGTAACATCAAAACCTACAGCTGATCTGAAAAAGTCCGAACATATCATTAATAAGAGAAAGACAGTTAACAGGAAAAGAAAGAGAACCATGAGCTTTTACTCAAAAAAAGAGCTAAAGTAATGAGTAAAATTCAAATGAAGAATTTCACTCAAGGGAAGGTGTTGTAATGGAAGAACCTCTCTCCCACTAGCAATGGACTGTCACCCATTATAAATACACCACGAGCGAGCGGATGACCAGAAGTTGACCAGGATTGGATGGAAGTACTCTACACTCCATTTTGGTACATAGTGACTATTGTGTGGACTCTTAATATTTGCACCTTTAGTACAATAAACCTTATTGTTGATTTAATTATGTGTTCCTTAATCTTTACTACTTGGACTAACCACTCATTTGTTTGTATCATATTTTTACGACACAACAATAGGATGTTGAAGAATTTATTAATAAATGTCCAAGATGCAATGAAATTAGAATATTTAGACAAAAAGAGCTTCATACATTGCCTAAAAAGGCACAACTATGGCTTAGAGTACATATGGACCATGCAGACATCAGTAGCATAGGATCATTTCCCATAATGGTGGATGCATACTCTGGCTGGACAGAAGGAATCAAGGTTAAAGACTGGAGAACATTCACAGTCAAACAGATTTTTTGAGAGATGTATTTGCAAGGAATGGAGTATGAACATTAGTGTTAGATAATGCTCCTGAATTTTTGGATGAAAATTTGTGTACATGGTTGAGGTGGATAGGCTGCATGCCATATAAAACTTCTCTGTATCATCCTCAATTCAACTGAACCACAGAACATGGTACAAACAGTTAAAATGACATTGAAAGCATTCTCGCCCATCACATTTCTAGCAAAAATGCTCATCAGTTATAGGTCAGTATCACATGCAGAGAGTAAGTTGAGCCCATTGGCCCCTATGGGCAGACAGTTTAGTGCCTCCACAAGGGTGAGAGTATGGTATAAGAAATACAAAAGTGCAAATCTCGAAGAAGCAGACTTCTTTTTGCAGAGAGGCAATAATATGGCTTTGATTGAGAAGTAAGGGCAGTAAGTTTTGGTTCATGTGGATCAATTTAGAAAAGAATTGTGTTGGGTAATGTGGAGATGTAAGACCAAAGTTGGGAAGAGGAAGGTAACTACAATGAGGAGACAGAGCAGTGGACAGAAATGCAGGAGCAAGAAGAGGGAGAAAACTACAATGATGAGGATGAACAAGAAATTGACATAAGTGAAGAAAAAAAACTAAGAAGAGGATGAAGAAAGACAAGGGTCACCAATAAAAAGTAGAAGAGAGGAGCAAAAGCAAGAACGATATAAACCAAGAGTAGTTAGACATAGCGAAAGGAAAAATAAGGGTATACAACTACTTTGATTCAGGTTGTGTGTGGTATCCTATGCAAATGAGCTGAGTTGTATTTAAGTGCTAGACTGCTGTGAGTACTCTCGATTCCATCATGTATAATGGTGTACCACAAAGCAAGTACAAAAACTGTGAGATATATTGGATATAACAAAGAGGAAGGTAAAAAATTGCATTTTTCCACTTTGAAATAGTTTTTGCCAAAGAAAACAATAGCAAATATAAAAACTTCAACTAATCAGCAAGATAATCAAAATGAGATAATTTATAAAACAAAATATTTATAACTTTTAAGGAATCAATGGATTTTTTATCTGACATTATTTACTACAACTTCAAATGTTATTTCTCTGTTTTTATTTATTTCTTTTTAAAACAGTTCAGATTAAATCTACTGTCCTGTACCACATTAAAAGAATGTACTCTCTGGCAGGGTTTAAACCTGAACACTTGTAGGAAAAACCACTGTCTGATCCTGCATGATTTAGGTCACTTAGCTACACAGGGCATCACAGTCCTGCAAGGTTCAATTACAAAGAGCTGTGATATTCTCTGCTGCCAAGTTGTCTGTTCCACAAAGCAGCAGCACTTGGGAAGAAACTGTTCAACTGGGACTTCCTTCTTACCAATGAAATATGAAGGGGATAAACAGTGAGTGTATATATATATATATATATATATATATATATATATGTGTGTGTGTGTGTGTGAGAGGGTGTAAATCACAGCTCCAAAAGAGTTAATAAAATTGGAAAAAAGGGTAACTCACATTCCCTCTAAGAATCTCAGTGATCTTATGAAATGGTTCTTTTGCCTGCACAGACTAGGACAATGTAATTTTAAATAAATAGCCTTGAGAACTCGCAAATGAAAAGTGGTTCGAGTACTCTGCAAGACAGAAAACTAAGTGTCCTCATCCTGATTGTTTAACAAATGCTGACCAATAGCTGACTCCTGAACTGCCTGAAAAGGTCTTGTATTATGTCCAGAATTTCTGGAATGGGTATGTGCGGGGACATGTTGTGATACACGCACTTCCAAACAAAGATTTGTCCACCCTATGTAGACCACATCACAGCGACATTTATACTTATATATAACCCAATTTCTGCATAAATAGGACAGTCAATCTTTCAAAAAAGTGAATTTTTCAAAATTTCTTTTTTCTCCTCCTCCTCTTCATCATCATCATCATCAAGCTTGTGTATAATAGATGATGACAGACAAGTTATTTATTGAACATGACTGACCTTGCACTAAAGATGTCTTCAGATCAATCATTGTGGATCCTCAATGAAATTAACTAAACACTGATTATTGTTCACTTCTTAGTTGTTATTATCACAATGTTTCAGCTGCTGCTTCCTCTGGACTTCATCAGGTGCTGGTCAACTTGAATAACTTTCAGGGAATGTCAAATTGAATCCTTTATTTAATCTACAGGTGTGTATTGTTTGTGTTTCACTGACCACAAGAACAATCTACCCCTATAGACAATAGTCAGAGTATAAATAATGTAAATAATGATAACTCCTCATCCCATAAATTCTGACAGAAATAATTATTTTCTTTCTATTTTGCTTTGAGCCAAAATGATAAAAAAACTATGTCAGTTGTATCCTCTCAAACATTTTCACCAGCTGTGACCAAAATGGTCAGAAGATCTTTTCTAACTGGCAGCTAAATAAAACAATATAAATAATATATAGTTAAACATCATTTAGACAGAATAAAGTAAATGCTTATAGGTTTTTGTATTTTGCATTTTTTGTTTGCAACCATTTTTCTATGTTGTCCAAAGTTGAAACACTGACAGAAGATAATCTTCTTCCATGGGTTGTATAAAGCTAAACTAGTAAATGAAAAACTCATAATTCAGAATAAGAAAGAGACAAAGTAAAATCTCTTGGACACATAAAAAGACAAAGTGAAACTCTTGGACACATAAAACCCAACTCTCACAGAACATATTGAGAGCAGTAGAGATAGGGGAAGGCAATGAACCATCCATCTGATGATAAGCTTTGATGGCAGGTCAAGGGTGGACAAAAGGCTTAGCAAAAGGAGAAAGATTGATAAGGTCCACAAGAGATACAAAGTTTCAGAGAGCTATGATCACTTAAGAAGAAGTAAATATCAATTATTATTTATTTGTCTTTTTAACACATCTTGTTGAGTCTTTCTTACCTCATCTTGTTTATTTTTTCTTCCTCATCTTATTAACTCATATGCTAAATAATTGGGGGAGTTAATAATAAGCTTCAGTAAGGAGTTGGAAAAAGAGCAAAATTAATATATATCAGGCACTCAAAAGTACAAGTGTTGCTTTGAAAATAATCTTTCCTACTTTGTTATGTTAGCTCAGAACATCTGATGCGGATATTGGTGATAAAACAGAAGTAACTGAAACTTCCTACCAATAACTTATATTATTTGCCTTGCATATAAGAGCTGAGCAGTAATCTGACAAAATAGTGTTTGATATGAAAGTTTATACAATGCAGTTATGTTCCACAAACTTCCTCCATAAAACAAAAAAACTATACCCATTGACATTCATGGACATTTGCTGAACATTTACAGAGATTAAACAGTGGATATGAGGACAGTTAAATAGTGGATAATTTCAATAGAGGCAACAGTATTGTGTATGACAAGCTACACTTTGGGCAGTCCTGATCAAATGCGAACCAAGACTTTTGTTTGTCATTAGTGAAAATATATAACTAGTGCTAGTGATTCTGTGGAAAAAGTGCTTTGTAGCTGAAAACTTGTTCTATTCAATGGTGTCATTGTACTCATTGTGTTTGAGTCTATGTAGAAATAAATATAATGCATTACTTTCAGAGCATCATCAAACAAGCAGGCTTTTGGAAATGGCTACTGGACAATATGCCGTCACAAGATCAACTAATTAAAAAAAATAATAGACAGTAACAAACCAATTTGTTTTGCTTTGGATGCTTATAAAAAGATATTTAATTCCCTTTGAGAACAGGGTATTAATAAGAACTATATAAAAGTCAGAATCTATATGATAAAAGTACTGTGTATAATGATTTGACTACATGAAGCCACAAATAAAACAAATGTTAAAAAAGGGAACAGGTATCCAGGGAAACAATTTTATCTGGACTATTTACAGCCTGACTTGAAAGTATCTCCAAGAAAGTAAACTGGGAAGTGATGGAAGTAAGCATAAACAAAAATATTTAAATAATCTACAATTAGCTGATGACATTTTACTAATATCAGAATCATCAAATGAAGTATAAGAAATGCTGACTAACTGAAATAAGGAAAAATGAACAGAAATAAAACTATTGTAGAATTCGAAAAAAAAGATCATACAACTAAAGAATGAAAAACTGGAAGAAACCCAGGAATACATCTACTTATGACAGGTAATAGGATCAAGTAAAGCACATGGAAATGAAATAAAAAGACAGTAAAGGTGGCATGGAAAGCACATTACAAATCTGCTTAAAACATAAGAAGTATAATGTATGATACAAAGTAATGGTGTCAAAAATGGAAGTTAATGAAATCACTTGAAAATAAACTCAAAAATGCATAAAGATCAATGAAAAGTACAAAACTCAAATAGGCAGAAAGAGGCCAACTTAAATTTAATAATAGAGCCTGATAAGAAATATGATCACCATCTTTTTGCTATCTCTGACTCAAATTAACATAACTAAAGAACTCAACATTGAAGGGCTGTATTTATTTTCCTCTGGTTATATGTAATACATAAATCTTAGGCTGCCAGAATAATTCACAGATCACTGATGCCATATCAGACAGGCCTGCTGATCTGTTCTGCTGAGCATATGGTGAGTCTCAGGTGGTGTTATCTTTAGGCCTGAAAATCTTTGATTTAGTATTTGTGCTATATATATATATATATATATATATATACACACACGTATTGTAATTTTTATTACAATGGTTTATAAAAGCATTATATCACTACACAAAAATTTTAATGTTTCAGAACAATACTTGAAACATATACTGAAACATTAAAATTTTCATGTAGTGATATAATGCTTTTATAAATCATTGTAATAGCAAAATTACAATATTATCCTCTACTCTGTATTGCACACTTTTTATAAAAGTAAATGGGTAAATTTTAATCTGTGTTCTTTCACTTTCTTATAATATTATTATTATTTTTTTTTTTAATCATATCACCCCAAGCAAGGCAGTGACGTCACTGATGCGCATGGAGCTACTTAAGAGTAGAATGGTTGGAAAAGAGAAAGCCAGGAACCACATCCTAAACAAGAAACAAGGGATGAGCCTCTTCACCTGTTCAAAAGACGAATATATATATATATATATATAGTTCATATTTTATATAACATTTGTTTTGATGAGTTCAGTATATAACAAAGTCTTTCAATGTGATGCCTGATTTTGAGCATATGTGTATGAATAAAGAATGTTTCTATTTACTTTTAGCAAATATTTATTTATTATGTAACTTCAATTTCTTACCAGGAACTGATGAAGCAGGCTTTTGAGAGCCTGTAGAAATGTTTATTCTACTAATGTAACATATTACATTACATTGAAATTATACCTCTATTAGGCTATTCTCCTAATGTAAATATTGAATTGAAGTTATATCTCTTGCCAGAAGCTGATGAATCAGGCTTTGTAAAATATCAAATTTACATATGAAATAAATAAATCTATCTATCTATCTATCTATCTATCTATCTATCTATCTATCTATCTATCTATCTATCTATCTATCTGAGTGTGGATGAATTTATCTGTAGTATGATACACCTCTACACACTGAATTTTGATTTTAACATTTTGTTGTATCTTTGCTTGATTTATATAACATAATGAAGAAGCAACAGGTAAGCCTTGCAAGGAAAATTATATCAGAAAAAATATTGAAATATAAAATTCTCTTTTTTTCCTCATTAAACTATGAAGTTATTGATGTACTTACAGATATTTTGCCAGAAAAATAACTTTACTTTAATAAACAATTTGCAAGCAATAACTAAATTTTATCAGTTTTGACAATTGGGCTTCATACAAAACTTCAAAATTCTGGAATATATTAAACAAGATGCATTCAAGAAAACTATACCCCGCTCTCTGTTTGCCTCTCTCTCCACTTATATTGATAAGGAATATAAATCTGTATTCCTTTATTTTTCAGATAAATTTATGTTCATCAAATACATAAATATAAAAATAAGTCCAGCCAGGTGGAAGGACTTTTTAATGATTTAACCAATTGATATGAATTTCTTGTTAATAAAGTTGTTTGCATGAACATTTCTCTGTGAATGAAATCCACTTGTTTGTTAAGATGCAAATTCTAACAAGAATACAATGAACAAAATGCTTGTTGTGTTAAAAAATATTTTCTGCCAATTTATTTTAAAATTGTTAAAATTGTGTCTCTGTGTGTATATAAGAGGCAATAATTGAACTGCCATTTTGGAAATATAATTTGCATAAATCACGTCTGGAATGTGCATTGGTGCAGTTGTTATAGGCTTGAAATGAGAAATTGGAGAGCTGAGTTTGAATTCCATTTGAATTTGTTGCATTCACTTATGAGTAAATACCCTTGGAAAAGGTATTAATATGTCTCTTCTCCCTCCAGCTATGGGTTAAATAGCAGGGTAAATTGGGCTCTACAGCCTTGGTTGGCAACCAGTCTACCTTAGAAAATAATGGTAACCTACTGTGGGAAAATCTTCTGCCCAGTTAATCATGTCTCGAAAGAGGCATGATCATTGAAGTGTGTATCACATATGTCATTTAACTGACTGAAATCACATACACAATGAATCCTAAAAGAAAGAGAAAAAGTTTTAAGATTTGGAGAAGCTAACCTTTAATTTGATATGCCTCAAAAATGTAGCACTTATCAAATGTTTGCAATCTTAGATTTAGACAGGTGTACATCAATAAGTCTGTTGCTTAATGAGGCTCTTCTATATAAAGCATTTGTGTTTAAATTTCTGGGATGAGGAATTGTCATTATTTACACTACTTAAATTTGGACACTTGTCGATATCTTTGTTGTTATCACAACATTTCAGCTTTAGTTCCCTCCAGCCTCCATCAGGTGATAAAACATTTATTTAACGCAACAACTATTTTTCTTTTGATATGATCTCTTTCCTTGACAGTGCATTAAATTTACTGGTGAATATTATTCCCAAAGAAACTTTCATTTCAAATTATACCTGATATATATAAGGTTATGGACTTATTAATGCACATTTGCGTGCACACACACACACAAACAAGTGCAAAGAGTTTGTCTCTTTAAATGAGCAGATTCATGCAGACTTCCAAGTTTGATGAGGACATCATTATGATGTTCTCACTCATCAGTTAAAGAGACAAACTCTTTGTACTTATCTCCACCCCAATATCAAGCACTCTACAATAAAAAAACCTGCTTGCCAAAGTACATTTTATCAATAAAATCACTGAAAAAACAACAAACTTAGTGCAAAATATTATTGCAAGTAAATACTACATATATATATATATATTACAGAAATCAACGAATTTTAACGAAACTTGGTTATAAGCAACCGACAATTTGAAATGAATTGTTTGAACATTTTTTTTATTTTTTATTTTTATTTTTTTATCGATACTCGTATTTAAGTAGATATTCTGTTTTTAATGAAACAATATTATATATTTATTTCTACTGGCCTGATTATTTCCGATAAATTATTATTACGAAAATGAGTGCCATTCGGCAGGATTTGAACCTGCGACCCCTATCTATAGGTTCGAATCCTGCCGAATGGCACACATTTTTGTAATAAAAATTTATCGTAAATAATCAAGCTGGTAGAAATAAATATATAATACTGTTTCATTAAAAACAGAATATCTACTTAAGTACGAGTATCAATAAAAAATACTAATGTTCAAACAATTCATTTCATATAAATAAACAAGGACATGATACCACAGAACATGAATGCTGATTTGAATAGGTGAGAAAGCATTTTTTCTCTGCTCTCTTGACCTTAAAAATATGGAATGTTTCATGAATTTGCATGTCATCCTTACACAAGGACCATGACATGGCAGGATGACATGCAAATTCATGAAGTGTTGTATATTTTTAAGCTTAAGAAAAAAAATGCCTTTTTATTCAAATCATTATATATATAATCAAATTCCAAGTAAGCATTTACACTGATGACACCCCCATTTACTCCTATCTCAGTAAGAAATCTGTCAAAGCAGACAAAGATAACCTTGCTGGTGATCTTGAAAATGACCTCCAATCTGTGGTGGACTAGAGCAAGAAATAGCTCATAACTTTTAATGCTTTCAAAACAAAGCTGCTATCTGTTAAACACCATAGACACCCACTTTATCAGCATGGATCAAGCTAGTCTCCCCAAAAGCAATACACTGCACCTCCTTGGCCTCACCTTCTCAGATGACCTCAAGTGGAATGACTACATTGAATCTATAGATAAATAGTTAAATCTACTGCTAGGAAGGTTGGGTCACTGTGGCGAGCCAAGAAGTTTTTCTCACTTGAATACATCTTACATATAGACAAATCAACCATTGGTATGTGCATTGAATACTGTTGTCATATCTGATTGAGCACTCCTGCTATTCATTTTGAGTTTTTTGATAGGATGCAGAAGAGAATCTGTAATGTAATCAATTCCAACCGGGCTTCTCTTTGTCTCTCCTATAAATATTTTCATGGCTTCTGCTCTGATGAGCTTAGCTTCCTGGTGTCTCCTCTACATGAATTTACTCGAGCAACCAGACTGGCTACAAGGTCCCATCCTTTTACAGTCAAAACAACCAAATGCAGCCATCACTTCTAACAGCTTCTTTTCTTGCATTTCCTGCCTGTGGAACTCCATTCCATTTACTTGCTTCCCTGATACCTACAATCTCCAATAGTTTAAATGCAATGTTAATTGCCATTTCTTATCCCCTTCACTCCCATCCTTCTGTTACCCTTTCCCCAACCCCCCCACCTTGTATATTGCTCTTCTCCCTTTTCACTCTACTCTCACGCAACTCTCTTCATACCTGTTTCCTACCCTTCTCTTAACCATACTCTGATACCCCCTGAAATCAGTTCCTCTTTCTCTCCGCTCTCCTCTTATGTAACCTTTTACTCTTCTCTTATGTAGCCTCCTGCGTGGTACCTGCCTTGCTTAGGGTGAAAGGATTATAATATATATATATATATGAAAATGGAGTCTTAAAATATCCAAAAGTTTCTATACAGCCTTGTGGGCGATGAATTATCCCCCCCCCCACATCTCTTTTCCGGAGAAAAAATATTGCAAACCTCTCACTACATTATTGTTATTTCCGAGGAAAATGGTCAGACAAGCTACACTGATTAGTTTCACCAACTCTAACCCTCACAGCTAAGGTTCACCATGCTGTGTACACTGTAGTAAACCACCTTAATTTCCTTTGTATTCTATTAGTAAGAAATAAGTTCAACTTGAACAGCTTCTTACCATGAACTGCTACTTTCTGTAACTGACTCTTAAGTGGATACTTTCCCAATCACTACAATCTTAGCTGATTCAAGTTTGTCATTAACTGTTATCTTACTGCTCACCTAACCTCTTCCTTCTCTAACCCTCTACCTTGAGTGGTTCTTAAGCCTTGTATAACGTGAACAGTAGTATAAGAAACATAATTATGTCCATGCATCAGACTAAGCTAAATTTAGTAAACATAAACTTATAATTTATACTTGGTAAGGTTGACAATGTGTAGGTTAAACTGGAATTTTTATAAATCATACTAATGCATAGTCATTGTTTGTATGACTGTGGGAGTAGAAATGAATGCAGATTTGAAAAACCGTGCCCACATAACTTGAAAGTTTGTCATAATTCAAATTGATATTTATTTTATAAAGCCAATTGGGGTTCAAGCCTTTAGGCATGGAGCACATTGAAGAAAATTAAGTATCAATGGCTTGTAAGGCAAGCATACTAGCAAATACCTTTTCTGATATGAGTTACCATCTTTTTGATTTCATATTTCTTTTCAGTTTTTCACCTACTTCTTCATTTTTTCCCTTTTTACTTAATTTTTTTCCTTTTCTTTTCCCCTTCATCTTTTTATTTTTCTGCTTTCATTTCTTGTCTGTATTTTTTCTTGCCTTCATTTTTTCTTTCTCCTTTTATTTTCTATATTTCTTTTATTTTCTTTGCTTTTTCTTTACTTTACCATATTTCTTACTCCTGTTTTTTTATTTCATTACCCATTTTTTCTTTTTTTTTCTTTTTCCACATTTTTCTGTTCCTCTGTTTTTTTTCTTATCTTTTCTACTTCACCTCATTTATCTGTTTTTTTATTTTCTTCCATATCTTTCTTTTATTCTTTTGTTACTTTTTCTGTTTTATTTGTTTTTTGCTTCTTCCTTCCTTCTTCACAAAGCAAATTTGTTTAACCAAACCACATTCCATTGATAGCTTTCACCCCAAGAGAATTGCACACTTCAAAATCTGCAAATACTGACTTACCTATTAAAAGAAATAGAGCAGTTCATTCATAACTGACCTTTTCCAGCAAAAACCAGTTTTCAAAATAACAACGATAAAACATAATGAAAATATTTTAAAAGCTGCTCAACAAGATTTCTTTCACTGTGATGTTGTGAAGGATTATTGGAAATAGTTTTATAAGAGCAAGGCATGTTTTAGAGCACTTAAAAAAATAATGATCAACAATTGAATTTTATATTTATCTACTTCTGTTATTTTCTCTACACAAATATAACAGAGGGATTAGTATCTATATGTTCATATCTATCTATCTATCTATCTATCTATCTATCTATCTATCTATCTATGTATATGACACTTATTGTTACATCTAGATATAACAATCAATAAAACATGCATGTGCTTGTGGCATATGTCGGTCATGAGAAAACAGAAATCTGCAGCCAAAATGTTCTACCTCAGCTGTTGATAGCAGTGCAGCATCTGTAATGGCTGTACAGGCCCACCCATTAGAACAGTCTCAACTGCAACTAATGTTGTGAAGATGCTCTCCTCTCTATGTTGCTATGTTGTTTTCTTTCTTTCAGTCATGCTTCACCCTGGTAGCAAGTCTCATTTTCTTTTCTGCTTGCTCCAGCCCTCATTGTAAATTGCATCTCCAGCATGAGTGATCATTAGTGACATCTTCTTAACTCTGGATGTCCATTGCCTTCATGTCACTTCTGCAGATGTCCTTGAAGCAAAGATGGGGTCACTCTTGTGTCTGCTTGCTGGTGGGCACTTCTGTATAGAGAAGGACCTCTGGAATCTTCCCATCAGTAGACTGTTGCTTCTCATATTTTGTTGTCATGGTGAGGTGGCACTGGAGTATTCTTCCCAGGGAACTGGCTTGGGCCAGGTTTTATGAAAAATCAACAGTTGACCATGCAGCATATCTCCCATCTCCATGCCACTAATGTTGTCCAAGGAAAAGATAGTGTTCAATACAGCTTGGCACTGGCGTTGAACATAATATCAAACTGTCTTAGGGACTTCGGCTCCAAATTATCATCAGCGTTTACTCCCTAAGCCTTTCCCATGGCTGGATATAGCTGCAAGGCAGCAATAGTTTAAATTCAGTTTTCTTTCTCTTGAATGGGTTAACCTCCAGGGCTGACAAGTTCCATCTACCTAAAGTTTATATATTCACACACACACAAGCATAAACACATATACCAAAGTATAGAGTGGGTGTGGATGGAATAAAATTCTGTATCCAAAATACACTATTCTTAAAAAGTGCTCAATAGAAAGTAGAGCAAATAATATTTATTTAAAATTTATAACATAAATATGTTATAATTTCACTACAAAAGTAGATATTTTAAGCACATAAACACATAAAACATAAACATATATAGATTTGACACTGGATGTCAGAGTAAACAGTTTTTCATCAAATGTACTACTTTAAGAATTATTATTATTTTATATATATATATATATATATATTCTATAAAAGATTTTAGATTATTACAATGAGTAATACATATTTCACCGCATCCTGATGTTATTATCATGGCTCGTCAGACCCAAATAGTACAACAGTTGGTCCTCAAAAAAAAGATTTTGAGGACCAATTGTTGTACTATTTGGGTCTGACGAGCCACGATAATAACATCAGGACGCATTGAAATATGTATTACCCATTGTAATAATCTAAAGTCTTTTATAAATTATATTATTCTGTTAAATTAAATAAATGAATTTAACATTGCGTTCTTTTGAGTTCATTTCTATCAGAATTTACCTGGATTGTATACCAAGTGTACTATGTCACATATATATATATATATATATATATATATATATATATATATATATATATATCATTATAAACATTAAATATAGATATGTGCATGTATATATAGATTGATAAGCATACATTGCAAAGAGAAATGTCTGTATAAATATGCATATAACTCATATGTTTATATAGCTTTTTTATGAAAGAATGATCTTTTTCATCTTCTATGTACTGTGTCTCTTTAAGATGTAGACGATCATGGCTCTCCACAATTTCCTGTCCTTTGTAGCTGTTATTAAAGTTTGTTCTTTTGCTCTTTCTTCTAATCCTTCTTCTGTCAATCATTTAAACAGGTTACCCTCTTTTCCTCTGTCCCTTTTGCTCTCAAATTTTCCAAGGCCTCTTTCCTCATTATGTGCCATAGAAATTTCAACTATCTTCCTGATACTACAAATAAGTGTCCTTTTTGTTTCTATTTTGCCTAAATCATTGTTGTTGCTCACATGTTCAGTCCAGGGTATTTTCAGCATCCTTCTGGAGAACCTCATCTCAGCTGCTTCAAGTCTCTTCTTTATCTATGAGCAGATTCTTCAGTATTCACTACAAAATAGGAAAACTAATAATACATAACAGTTCAGTGCTCTTTGTTTTACTTCTAATGAAAATTTTCTGTTTCTTAATTCTTTACTTAACTTTTGGGAAGCAACTTTCACTATCCCCCTTTGGATTTCAGTGTTGCATTTTCACCTCTTCCCATAAAATACCTCCTAGATTTGTTGTTTGTTGTCCTTTGTCCTTTTAGTTCTCTTATTTTTTATGCATATCTGCTTTGGAATATAAAAAAAGTACATCCCACCTCTCCTCTTGCTTGTAACCATCTATCACAATAAAATAAATGTTTTTCAGCATTAAAGTACAGCTTCATAAGCTTCTACTCAGAGTTGTTACTATATTACATCTGCATTATCTGTAATGTTAATCTTTTTTATTTCTGCACACTGTTCATTTGCTCATTTGGCTTCCTGCATTTATTCTTAATTTCTTTGTGCAATGTCTTACATTCTGTGCCATACCTTGGCATTGTTTGCTGTTTCTTTTTCATCATGTTGAGAATTTCATCTGTTATCCATTCCTTTTTTTCCTTATCTAGTTTTCTCTGGGATGATCTTGTTTGCTAGTCTTTTTAAAGCTTCTTGTTTCTCACTTTGAATTTCTATTCTCATTTTAGTTCATTGTATTTTCTTTTAACACTATATACTTCTCCTTTAAATTCAAATCATTCAGGTGTCTGTTGTATTTCAGATGAGTGCTACCTTGAACCTTGGTAATTTCTGTTGTTTTGCTCTTAGGTTATATATTCACACTGGAAGGTGGTTACTCCTGCAGTTGGTACTTGGGTGTGTTTTGCAGTATAATAATACATTCCTGAATTTCTTGTTGATAATTATGTAACTGATTTAGTTCTTTATTTCTTGTCCTTAGTTTCTACATGTCCATATATGTCTTTGGTGTCCTTGAAACCAGGATCTGAAAATACCTGATCATTTGCTATGCACCACTGGACTCATTTTTTCCTGTGTTCATTACAAGTTCCTTGTTCTAATTTGGCAATTGCTTCAAAATTTCTCTTCTTCTCTACTTCAGCATGCAGGTCTCCTTAATGATTGTATTTTCCTGCAACTTACATTGAGCCTTGATGTTGTCTAGCATACAGTAGAACTCTTCAATTTTTTTACTCTACTTTGTGCTGTCTGTGCATATACAACAAAAATGGACATGGTAAAAGTTTCTCTTTCAGTTTAACTAAAAGAATTCTATCAGATGGTTGATAGTATCCTAGAAAATATTTCTTCATGTCTTTGTTTAATATGTACTACACCCATCTTATTTTTCCCTGCTTGCATATAACCCTATATGTAGCAATAGATTAAACTTCTGGTGCATGGCCATAATTATGTTTTTTTTCTGAAGTTCTAGACTGGTGGAATGTAGCTCATCTGAGCATTTGCTGTGATAAGTGTGTGGCACTCAGTGAGAATTTAAATCAACACAATTGTTAACTACTGTAGCACAGTTAGGCATTGAGAAGTTGTTGACTGTTTAAATAAAAAACGAAGAGTCAAATTTATAGAAAAGAACAAAAAATATAAAATTTTACTACAGAGAGTTAAAAAATCAAAATTTTGCCTCAACTCATTGAGAGATATCAATCTGTCTAACTTAAGCAGATTGCTACCCATTGTACAGACCAAATCTCAGCTTTATTGAATTTAACTTAATGAACTCAGATATAAATCTTTTTCTTCTGTTATTTGATTTTATTGCTCTAAGTAACTTTTGTATCACCATCCCTCTTTGTCTTTGTTCTGCTATCTGTTTGTTGGGATAACCCCCACCTTGTCTGTCATGACACTTGCTAAGTGGCACTGTTCAGCTCTCTAAAATGAAGAGACAACAAATCCTCTTCCTCTCTTTGTAGCTCTGGAACATAATAGTGAAAACAACAAGACTTCTCTCCACTAGTGAAAGATCATTTTCTTAATTTTATCCAGCCACAGATTATCTGATGTAAAATAAATATTGTTCTTCCTTTTTCAGTTGTCTTTAAGCATAATAAGTATAGTCTCTCTTCTTGAATTATATTATTATCTTTATGTAAAAATACGAATCTAGAAATTACTCAACTGTGTTGAATTAATTTTATTCTGAAAACCTTGACCATAATGAACAACTTATAACGCCTCCCTCTATAAACTAGTGACCTCATCTAATACAAACTGTAGTCCCATTTGTTAGACATTCACACAAACCTATCAGCTACTTTACTTTCTACTTTCTCATGCTTCTCTTTCCTTCAATATATCCTGTGAGTGTTAGATTTTCCAAGCTCTCTTTCCTCACTATGTGTCCCAAAAATTTCAGCTGTCTCTCTCTGATCGTAAGTATAAGTATCCTTGTAGTTCTGATATTTTTCTGTCGATAAAATCTTAAGCATTCCTCAGTTGGATTACATTTCTATTATTTCAAGTTTCTTATTTACCTGCAAGGAAATTGTCCAACATTTACTGTAAAGTAAATGTTATATAACAGTTCAGCAATATTTTGTTTGTTTCTAATGAAATATAAACTCATAAAAATGGAGCTGAGATTAATGAAGTTTACTTTGATATAAGACAAAGTTGTATCAGTAAAATATATGTTAGAAGATTGCATTGCATCAGGAGAGAGCCTCCATAGTTTGAAAACTTCTAACCCAAGTCCTAACTTTTATATAGGCTTAGATATTCATCTCTGATGTGCCTATGAAATGTAAAACTATCTTAACCATTAAGTATGGTAGCAATTTTAATTGCTATAATATGATGTATAAAACATGTACAGAGAACTATAAGAGTTAGTATCTCAGTGAAAGTGGCAAAAACTTATAAGTGAATTTCTGTCAGAGATTTTGAATACGCGCTGTAGAATATACATATTCATATATATATATATATATATATATATATATATATATATATAGTCATCTGCAGACAGTCCTGTTTTACTCCTCAGTACAATTAAACATCTGATTGCTTCTAGCCAGGATTGAAACCTGACTGAATTGACATCAGGTGGTGATTCTACCTCTAAGCTATGGTTGCTCAGTAGAGGAAGGCAGATTTTAGCATGTTATATACACAATGTAACCACACGCCAGTAGCTGAGAGTGTTCAGATTCATTACTGAAAGAATGATGCATAAATAGCAGTGAATAGCCACTGTTTTTAAAATCTACCATTTCTCCATAGTACTCAATCGGCAGGTGAGGTATGAATTGGATATATAGATCAGGATCCAGTAAGATGATAGAATAAAGAAAAAAAGAACAAATAGGAAATGTATCTCAATCCAACATGTTTCATTTTCATTAAAGCTTCTTGAGAGATAGAAAGAGAAATGAAAAACAAAGAGACAATACTGGGGCGTCATGATTTTGCATTAGTTCTTATTGGTCAGATACATATAATGAGTATTAAAGTTGTAGATAATTTTAAATATATGTGCATGGAATATTTTGGATGGTAAAGTGTACAATAGTAAAATTTTTGTGAAGAAACACTTTTCTGTTTAGGTGTATGTTGGATGGTAATATTAGTTAATATATGTGTATGTGTGTGTTTCAATATATGTATCACATGTATTAAAGCAATGGATAATTTTTAGATGTATGCAGGAAGAATATTTTGGACAGTAAAGTGCAAAATAGTGTATGTGTGTGTTTATGAAGAAATGCTAGTCTGTCTAGGTATATATTGGATGGTAACATTAGATAATGTAAATGCATATGTAAATGTGTGTGAGGAAAAATCTCAGTATGTCATTTACTTATAGACTGATGAAATGTGGCAAGATGATGTGATGGTTTTGTATTTGGTTGGATATTTTATATTAACATATAAGTGTGTGTGTGTATGAGGAATAATGTTGTCACTTCTGTGTGTCACTGAAATGCAACTAGATATGATAAATTTGTTTAGACTTGAATTTTTCATTGAAGATAGAATTGATTTCATTTATTTTTATGTAATAGGTAGATTCAAGTTAGATTAATGAAGATTGAATCTTTAGAAAGATCGTGAAGTAATGTAATGTTTTAAGCAAGTGTTTATAGTTAATGCTATTCTTATGTTTGCAAAATATTTAATCCTTAAAAGTTTGTTCATTTTTAATTAGGCTGGCATTAGTGAGATCAAAGTTATGTCCCCTGTTATTTTCGTGTAAAACAAGAGTGTTCTAGCTAAATGCAAGATTTCTTGTGCTTATTATAGATAAGATGTAACCATAATTTCTACTCCAACAGTTTCTTTTCTCGCGCTTCACACCTGTGGAATTCCCTTCCACATGTCTGCTTTCCAGACAGCTACAATCTCCAGGAGTTTAAATGTAATGTCAATAGACACCTCCTATCACACTAACTTGCACCTATTCTCCCAACACTCTCACCATCTACCCAACCCTCATTCACGGTATCCTTACCCGTCTATCACCCTCCTTCTGACATTTCCTATATCTAACCATCCTTTCTCACCAATTTCCCCTCTATGTAACCCCCTGTGCAATAGTGGCAGTGAAATGCCTTGCTCGGGGTGAAACGATTATAAAAAAAAATAGATGCTAGCTTTTAGATCATGTGATGTCTCCCACATATATGTTTTTTGAACCATAGACATTTTATCTGATAAATTCTGGCATTTCAAATGGTGTTTGGTATATTTTTCTTCCAGATTATACAACCAACAGACTAGGGGTAGTCATAGTGATCCTAGTGTTAGGATGGCTATATTTTGTAAGTTTAGTTGAAAGGTTGTTGGAAGTCAGGGTTGAAGTTTGTATAATTTTTGTTAAAAGTATCCATTTTTTAGGTCTTTATGGGTTCTGCAAGCTAGTTTTTTTTAGTGTTGAGAATGAAATGATGTTGGTAGTGGAAAAGTTTGAATGTTTTCTCAATATATTTCTCTTCTTCATTTAGATATTCAGTACTACATATTCTAAGGGCTAATCTGTCTGTCATTTTTAGCTGAACTACCAATTCGAACTTACTGAATGGATCAGACATACAATTAATATAGTAGGAAAAATATATGAAGAAAATAGATACCAAGTTGAGAAGTGATGACATCAGGAAGGTCTTTGATGAAAATAAGGAAAAATGTAGATTCAAGGAAAGAATCCTGAATTAATTTAAAATGATCTAGAATATCTTAGCAGACTTCAATGATTACTCAAATGATAAGCATGCACCTCAGAATGGAGAATTGTGTCCACCAATATTATTATTAGGATTTCAACTCTCTTGTGAATGTATATATAGTGTAATAGATAATGGTTTGAAATCTCTTCCCCTACTTATGGGTTAAATAGTTGAAATTGTATCAGGAAAAACCATTGTTATTTTCTTAATGTAATATTTACTCACAAAAATCAATTATTCTACAACTCAATATATGTTTTGAATTTAAAATAATCCACAAAGGGTTGATAAATCATAAAAAACAAAACAAATCAAGCAATTAATCAATTCTAATTCTCTTGTGATCACCTTACTGCAAAGGTTGAATAAATTCAGTGAGATAACACGTCCTTGTCTTACATCCTTTTCTATTTTTGTATGTTTACTGAATTCATTTTCCATCTATATACAGATTGTTTGCTTCTGGTATAAGTTCTTTTTTTTATAATCATTTCACCCCAAGCAAGGCAGGACTGCCACTGGTGTGCAGGGGGTTACAGTGAGAGAAAAAACAAGGTACAAGGGATGTCAAAGAAATGTTAAGAGATGGGTGGGAATCAAGTTTTTTTTTTTTTTAATCATGTCACCCCAAGCAAGGCATTCCACTGCCACTATAGCGCAGGGGGTTACACAGGGCGATAGACGAGTTAGGATGTACATAGGGGGAGAGTTGGAGAGAATGGGAGGGTTAGTGTGTTAGGAGGTGTATATTGACCTTATATTTAAACTCCTGGAGGTTATAGCCATCAGGGAAGCAAGCATGCGGAAGGGAATTCCACAGGTGGGAAGTGCGAGAAAAGAAGCTGTTGGAGTAGAAATTGCGGTTATATTTCATCGGTTTCACTGTAAAAGGGTGGGACCTAGTTGCCAATCTAGTATCTCGTACAAACTCCCACCTAGGGGGCACCAGTGATTTAAGTTCATCAGGGCAGAAGCCATGAAAGTATTTATAGAAGAGGCACAGGGAAGCCACATCATGCAGGTGAGAGAGAGACTGCAGGCGGTCAGCTAAGTCGGTATCAATCACGTTACAGATTCTTCACTGTATTTTGTCAAAAAGCCTGAGGAGAATAGCAGGGGCACCTGACCAGATGTGGCAACAGTATTCAAAACACGGGCGGATGGTAGATCTGTATAAGTGCAGGATAGATTCAGGCGGAAAGAATTTCCGGGCCCTGCACAGAGAGCCAACTTTCATAGCAGTGGATTTAGCAATGGATTCGACGTAGTCGTTCCACTTGAGGTCCGCTGAGATTGTCAGACCAAGCAGGCATAGTGTTTTACTCTCTGGGAGGCATGCCTGTTCCATGCTAATGGGAGGGAGGTGCGGTCGTCTGTGTTGGTTAATTGACAGCAGCTTCGTTTTGGAAGAATTGAATTTTACAAGCTATTGTAGTAGATAGAAGATAGCAATTGATGTTGCATTGAAACTTTTGGAGCTTGCTAGGGAAGCAAATAAACTGTAGGGAGTTCCACAAGCAGGACATGCTAGAAAAGAAACTATTAGTGTAGAAGAGGAAATTACATTTAACAATTTTGATGGTAAAAGAGTCAGATCTAGGTGTCAGTCTAGTAGCATGAGTAAAAAATGTGGTCAGGAAACCAGGGAAAAATGCTCATTAGAGCATTTGCCATGAAAATACTTGTAGAAAAGACAGAGAGAAGCCACATCACATTGGTGATAAAGTGATTGAAGGCAAGCTGCTAAATTCAGATCAATTATATCACAGATCCTCCTTTGGATTTTGTTGAGAACCTCAAGATGAATAGCAGAAGCACCCAACCAGATATGGCAACAGTATTCAATGCATGGACAAATGGTAGATTTATAAATGTGTAAAATAGATTCTGATGAGAAAAACTTCCCTGCCCGACACAGTGACCCAACTTTGCTAGCAGTAGATTTGTCTGAATAGTTCTGAATAATTATAATATATTTCACAAATAAATCAAGCTTACCAAGCAGTTCAAGCAGTTCTTTGTGTTCCACCTTATCAAATCTTTTTGTATAATCTATAAAACATAGGTATACATCCTTGTATTGCTTTTCCTGTTATTGCTCTGAGCAAAAATATTACATTACTTGTTTCAATGTCTTTAACAAAACTACACTGTCTTTGTCCAATTTGTATCTAATACTGTCATCTGTTCTATTGATATGGATTCAGTTTCATTATGTATCTTATTAAGCTGATTGTTTGATGGAGCTCACATTTATTTGCACATGACTTTTTAGACCGCACTATTAAAATGGATCTACTAAGGTCTTCATATTAGGAGGAGCACAAGAATATCTGATAAAATCTTCCAATTCCAATTCAAAATTTCTAAGGTGGAGTTTATTCATATTTACTTGGCTTGTTTCAGTCAGTGAGTTAAGGACAAACACTGTGCATCTTTATTTTCTGTTTCCACAGAGCTGTTTTGAAATGAACTTCCTATGTATACTCTCAATTGTAAGAAAATACCCTCTGATTGAGTATTACAAATGTTTATTTTATGGAATTTTACCCAAGAACCACTCAAGGTAGGTAGTAACTGAATGAGGTTGTTGTATGAACAAAAGGAAGGTAAGAAGTGCTAATTATGAATGTCATATATCCTTCGGTTATATATAAGCTGCAAATCAAAATAACTATCATCTTCACTGATAAACACAGTTACGGATATATAAAAATATACAATTATATTTTTCTTCTTCTTCAGTGACATGGTGTAGAGTAGAGAAGTGGTCAGAGGTAGGCATGCAAATACAAGGGAGTTGATCAGCAGGGTTTGTCTTTGCTTCTCTGATCTCTCACTTATATAGCCAAAATTCATTTGATTGTGTCATCTTTTTTTGTCATGCACATTGTTTATTATTTTCAAATTATTATTATTATTTTTGGCCACTGCCTTTCCATGGTTTATATTCTCTGACCTGAATATGGCTGCTTACCAAAACACAATCACCTTCCTTCATGCAGCGCTGGTCTTTTATTTTCCTAAAATAGTATTTTATTATAATGTAAATAAACTTTTTTTATATTTCCTGACTTTTGAAACAGCAATTTTGTTTTGTGTTTGCATTCTTAACTTTTCAAAACAATATTCAATGCAAACACCTTCCCACCTTCCAGCCTGTTTTTTTTTTTGTTTGATAACGTCTACTCAATTGCATACACTTCTGAGCAAAATTGGTCAGAGAATATATAACATGAGGTTATCTAAATGAGATAATGGTTAAGACTTGATTGAAGAGGTTAAGATTGTAGTAATTGGGAAAGTATTCTGTCAGAAGTCTGTTTCACAAAGTATCAGTTCTTGGAAAGAAGCTGCCCAAGGAAAACTTCCTCTTTCCCAATGAAATATAAAGGGAATGAAGAGAATTTGTCCCAATATATATGGCATGGTGGGTCTTTACTGTGAAGGTCGGAAACTAAGAAATGTACGACTATGAGCTGAAAAGTTCAAAAGCCTTACTATAAAAGAGTGATTCTAGAGCTGACCATAAAACTTAAACTGAAAACCATTGTTCTATGACTATAAGTTATATCAATATATATCAAGTAATGAATGTAAGTAATGAATATAAGCAATGTTTTGGCAGGTCAGTACCTTTATGGGATCTTGCGATATAAACTTTTGAGAAATCTTGTGATTAAGACTGAAATATTTTTACATTATTACGTTAATTAATTCTTCCTTTGATTAACTCAGATAAAATTCTATTTAATATCTTTAAATGCTTTTGATATACTTAATCATTCACAGTACCATTTAATTGTAGATAGGTTGAATAAGTTTTGTTCTTTTGTCTTTGAATTACAATTTTTCAATCCTTAAATAATAAAAAACATATGTTGAAAATGTTGCTTCATTTTTGTCCCTCTTCAATGATAGAACTAAATAAATAAAAAAATAATTGGCAAAGTTATTAATAATAAAAAGGAAATGCACACCTGTTGCAATGCATTTTTAACTTCCTTAAATATCATTCAAGTCACCAAACTCATTCAGAAATATCTAAACTGTCAGTTGTATACAACCATTTTCTTAGATCAATCGTTAAAAATGACTTCGAATGAATAAAAACCTGCAGATCTTAACAATGTCCATCCTTCTTTGAATATTATAGATTGGTGTCACAAAATCACAAACAAAGAACAGAAGCCACATCATCTGAGGATTTTCAACAGCAACAACTAAAATCAATAGCACATGTAATTCAAAATGAAAAATAATGAGATAACCATGATGTTGATGTTCCACATGACTTCAAACAAAATGTTAGGAAGGAAGCCTCCATCTATTCTGGAAAGAGTGGTAATAGTAGACTTGAGAAACCTTTTTTTCCTGAAAAATTATTTTAAGAGAAAGATTTTATAAATTTTAACTGAAAGAAGCACTGGCTACTCACTCAATGAATGTGGAATATTTCCTTATAAGGAAACGGCTAATATTATCTTTATTGTTAAAATAAACAAGTCTAATATGCTTAAATTCTTGCTTCTTCTCTTCTCTCTTCATTGTTATGATCAAATAAACAAAAATATACCAGTTTTGACAAATTATTTATTTTATAAACATGTATACTCAAGGAAACTAGTGAAGAGAAGCAAGAAGAAATGACTAAACATCAATTGCAAAAAAGACAATGCATGGTTGTTAGCAAAAGGGGCAGCCCAACATACAAATTAGAAATTATAAATACCAAAATCAAACAAATATGACTTATATATCTGGAAAATTTTTTAACAGAGGACAGCAAGTGTGACACTGAAATATGAAGGTGCATTGAGATAGCAAAAATGTCTTCCAAAAACTAAGCAAAACATTAAGAAATAGAAATATTTCTTTAGAAATAAAGAAAGAAGTACTGAACTGCTATGTAATATCAGTCATCTTATATGGCAGTAAATGCTGGAAAATCTCCACTAGATGAAGAGACTTGACGCAACAGAAATGAAGGATGCTGAGTCTACTATGGACTGAACATGTGAGCAATGACAGAGTTCTAGAAACAATGGAGATAAAACGGACTTTTATACTTAACATCAGGAGCAGACAGTTGAAATTTCTAGGGCACATAATGAGAAAAGAGGGCTTGGAAAATTTGATGCTCACAAGATAGATTGAAGATATAATGGACAAAAGAAAACAGTGCATAACCTTCCATGCAAGCTTGGTGAATGGATAGCAGAGCATGGTTTGGGAGAGATTAACAAAATTAATTAAAAGCGACAAAGACCTAAAATTATGAAGAGCCATGATCTCCAATGTTCTGAAGGGACATGTTACACAGAAGATACTCATGTGACAGTTGCCAGTATTGATTTAAAAACAATCTTTGTGAATGATGTTAATTAAAATTAAATGCACCTAAGAGCAAACACAAAATTAACTTTTTGAGAAATTTTGTACAAGGAAGTTATTTCTAAAGGATACTCACAAAGATTTCTATGTGATGCTGTCTTTTTCTTGTAAAAAGCTCGAACAACTTTGGCACTTCCGAATCTCTTAAACCTTTTGCTGACACTTGTGTAGAACCATTCCAAAGACATGGATTTCAAATCACTGAAAATGAAGAAGACTAGTATAAAAACTGATACAATTGAAATCAGATGAAATATTTTAGTCAATTTAATAAGATTCTGGTTATAAAATATAACCTTTATAGTGATATAATGTGCGTTGTGGTGCAGTGGATATCAACTGGGAATGAGAAAGCAGAAAGCCAAGTTTGAATTCCAGTTGAATTTGTTGCATTCACTTATGTGCAAATACCTTTGAAAAAGGTATTAATTCATCTCTTCTCTCTCCAGCTATGGGTTAAATAGCAGAACAGATTGGGTTTTATAGCCTTGGTTGGTAACCAGTCTACTGCAGAAAGTAATGACAACCTACTGTGGGAAAATCCTCTGCCCAGTTATGTCTCTTTTGAGACATGATCACCCAAGTGTATATCATGTGTGGCACTTAACTGACAGTTCTATAAAACTTGTGATGACATGTGCAGCATTTATTAAGCAATTATGTCAAAACATTAACTCATTCTAATGCTTACTTATCTGTTAATATAAATTATTGATATAGAGACAGAAAATGAAAATATTATTCATGACTGAATTTTAGTGATGAGCACATTTGAATTTACAATATATAGACACATGTTTGGTTTTTACTTGTTTTTGACCTCTGACTTTACTGCTAATCCACCATCCCCCATTTAGATTTAGTAATTTTCTGCATTAATTAACTATTTTTGGTAGCAAGAGAAATTATTTAAGTGTTACTGAAAAGACTAGGATTATTAAATGTATTATAGGGATGCAAAAGGCGATTATCTCCCTTTAATTGAGATTAAGTCATTAGAGACATGTGACAACTGGTGAGTGATGTCTGTTCAGATTGAGTCTATGTCATTTGCTATGTAGGCTGCAGTGAAGACAAGCATGACAAGCCCAGAGCATTAGAACACACAGAGAAAACCATATGGTCTCAACAAAAAGAATACCACAGCCCTGCTCTTTTTACTGTTGGGAACTATTACAAGTAAGACCCTGTTTCTTTTTGACCTGTTCATGCTATTTGTTTTGTATATATATATATATATATATATATATATATATATATGTATATATGTGTGTGTGTGTGTTGTATAGTTTTGCTGTGTGGGTCAAATTAGTGACAAGTGTATGTATATATATATATATACACAAAAATCTAAAGCGAGCCAAAACCTACCGCGGTTTCACACTACGGATCGTCAGGGAAAAGCCTTTGCCCTCCGTAGTGTGAAACCGCGGTAGGTTTTGGCTTGCTTTAGATTTTTGTGTGTCTTTGCTCTACTTTTGTATATTTTCTTTTGTACTTTGTATCGAGCACTTTTTCTTGTGGTTAGTTCCGTTTGGGTTTTTTTTTTCTTTGCTGCGGAGTATTGAATGTTTTGTTCTTGTTCCGCGGGTTTCTTTTTTTTCTCCCCATTTATCCGACGCCTTAGTGCACCGGATTGTAATGGAATTAGGTTCTGTTTGTTAGTGGTTTTTTTTAAGGTTTATTTTAGTATAAATTTACAGCCTACATACTTACAGAGTCTATTTAGTTATTATATATATATATATATATATATATAAAGGTATAAAATATCTCTTTGTTTGGCATTCTTTTCTTTCAGCTATTCTGTTCTGTCCGTGTGTCAAGGTGTTATTACACCATGGATATAATAATGCATATAATGGGGGAAATGCAAACTGGGAATATTACTTTCTTGCAGTACAATGGAAATATATTACTAATGATTTTAATCTATAAACACATTGAAAATCAGAATAAAGGTATAGTCAATGGTCAGAAAATAATGCAAACATTACTGACAGAATAGTGTTACTATTCTTTGGTACTTAACATAAAAGTGGGTAGGCTTAATAATTGCAGGGGGTGTTAATAAATTTACAATCAGGTTCATCCAGCATTTCAAACTTTCTTTAAAAAACTAATGCTGTTACTTTGTGGGTTATTGAAAAATAACAATGGTAGAAACTGAAGTGATAAGGAACAAAATGAAATTGGCTATGCCGTACATTTAGACGCATATGACACCAGAAATTTAAAATTTAAATTTAAAATTAAGCAACTAACATTTGTTTATATTTTCCTTCTTTACCCTCTACATGTATATAATTCCATCAATAGAAACAATTCAAAGAAGTCCTCTTAAAGGTCAAAGTATGTTACATAGTTTTTACCTCATTTCATCATTCACTTACCCAATTTTTGTTCTATAAGACTTATATTCAATATTAAATAATGTTGATCACCTCAGTAGGAACAACCTCTTGAGTGACAAACAATGCCGGTTTAACCAGCCTGGTCCACTGCTGATATCACTTATTACTCACAGAATCAGTGAGCCATTCAACAATAAATATATCTCAATGAAATATTTTAAAAAGCCTTTGACAAGGCATGTGTTATGTGGCTCAATAGCTTGATTGTCTGGTGGATTTTGCATTCATTTGCACCTGGTTTATTAGGCAGTGCTCTGAAAATAGATCTGCTTATGTCTTTCAGTATGTGACCACTGACGTGAATTTTGTTTATTATTTTTGTAATCTTGTTTATTTCAAAATCATTTAAGGCAGTCTGCATCTCTATTACAATTCCATCTGGTTCTGCTGCTTTGTTTCTGTTCAATTTTGCCAGTATGACTTCCACTTTTCTTCTTAATATTTCTGATCCATCAATAATTCTGTGTATTGCCAGTTGTTTTTTCATCATGGAAGAGATCTCTTTGTGTTCATTCCATCTCTGAAGTATTTTTTTCCCTCTAATATCTGCGTTGTGTCCTTGGATTTTATGCAGCTTGTTGATGAGCACGTCTTTTGTCCTGTTAGTTCACTGATTTTTTAATACATTTCCTTTATCTATGAAACTCATTCATTCTATTTCTGTGCATTTTTTGCTGAGCCTTTCTTTTTTAGCCTGTCTGCATTTGTTCTTTATTTCTTTGTGTAGTTTTCTGCTTTCTATTCCATGTCTTGGAATTGTTTTCTGTCAACTTTGCATCATGTCAAGAATCTCATTTCATCGTAAAAAAAAAAAAAGAAAGAATAAAGAGATATTTGTTTCCTGGTTATATCAGCCATTGTACATTGATATATGTTAGATGAATGTTTTTTTTATTTATTCTGGAATAACATTTTTTTAAAATTATCAATCTTTAGGCATTATTATATACTTAGTGGTCTAGAATTTTTCATCCAGTAAATGGTATTTATACTCTCAAAGTCTGCTTACATTAGATATATTGCAAATGATACCTAATAAAGGCTGATGAAGTTATGACTGAGTCAACAATAACCAACCAAATTGTCGCTTTTCTTTGTTCATTTTCTGACCCAGTTATATGGCTTGATAAGCAAAGAAATTTATTACAAATGTGCTTTATTTATTTCATTTTTCTTTATTTAGCTCATATAAATAGATGCAGTTAACAGATGATTTAATAAGACTGTTGTTTTTAAGAAATCTTTGGTACAAAGCAACATATAATAAAATCTAGGAAGAATTAGATTCACTATCAAAGAATGATGAAATCTGTCCAAGTCACAAAATCTTTTTCTATTTGTAAATGATTAATTTTCATTTCAGAATGAATCAAGTGTTGAAATAAAATCTGTTATAATTACATCAATCTAAAAGTCGCATTTCAATCAGTTTTCAAAGAAAATGACTGTCAGAAAGAAAGAAAAGAAAAATGCAGAAAGAAAGAAATGATATAAAAAAGGAAATCTTACTCTTTTTTGATGCATGAAAAACAAATGTAACCCTTGATTGCTGTTTCATAAGTGCTGCATGATTTGCAAATATACGCTCTGCATTTGATACATATTTGCCGTCGGTTAAAGATATAACCAAAGGCTCGACAACAGCACCAACAGAAATTTTCATTGAAGTCCTTCCTCTGAGTTAGTAAAGTTTTTTGCTTTTCTTCGTATTTCACATCTTCTTCAATTTTTCTGGAAAGAAACATACAGAAATATTTGCTGTTAGACAAAACAAACTGAAACATTGAATTAGCAAATCAATTAAAAAATGAAGCAATTACATTTGATGTAAGACATCTCCACTTGTAACTCTTCATTTTAAAATACTTATATTTTATTTATTAACTATAATTTTGACAATAAATAGATATGAGAGAAAAAGGTTTATTTAAAATTTGATATGGACATCAGGTTTTGCTACCAGCTTTATGAGCCACCCAGGAATCATACCAACTGATTTCACCAGGAACACTTGTGGCATGGAAGACATAACATCTTGTATTTAAACTTTCAAGTTCTTCCAAAGTTTTGGTTTGGCATAGCAGACTTTCTCCTTTAATCAACCTCAAAGAAATAAGTCACAGAATGTTAAATCAGGACTGATCGCTGGCCACACATAGATAAAAAGAGAGTTACTTTTGAATCATCCTCTACATTAAATATTGCAGTGTTATGGAGTTAGGCTGCTATAAGTAATCATAGTTAATAGTGTCTGGGTAAACGTTAGTCTACTGCATACCTCAATTACTCTTAAGATATTGGAGATATTTTTTGAGCTATCTTTTGTAAAAAAAAAAGGGAATTTTATATTTCATCAAAGAAAGTGCATAGCTCATGCAAAACATTTTTTCTTTTTGAGAATTCTCTTAATTAAAAATATCAGAAGGACTTCTTAAAATAAAATAAATTTTGACATATAAAATCACAAGAAAAATCTTTACAGCAAAATAAACCAAAATGATCATGTAAGCAACTTAAGTGCATATTTTCACACCATTTGGAAAAAAGAGGATTAAAAAAAAGTAGTTATAACAGATAAGGCCCCTTGTATCCAATGTTAGATAAGGTCCCTTGTATCCAATATTAGCACAAAGTATTAATAAAACTTTAGCACAAAAAGAAGAAATTAAATTTTAAGTTTCATATTAACAATAAACAAAAGTTAAGGAAAGACAGTGTTTCCTTTGATTCTCTATTCTCTGATTAATGATGATACCTTAACATTCAGTCTTGTGACTTGATTTCTGACAGAAGATGAAAAGGAAAAAAAGTGTGTAGCAATTTCTAAAGCTTGCAGCATACAACAAACATCTAAGGAACAATGAAGAATATATCAGCTGAGACAATATCTGAAAAATAACAAAGACAGAAGATAGATATTTAAAATGTGTCGTAAATATTAAATTTAGCTTTTTTATAGAATATTTTATACAAATTAAGTAATTTTTATAATATTTATTACAGGAAGGAGATATGCTACCATGAATATTGTGTTATTCTTATCAAGAACTAGATAAAGAATTCAAGACAAACACAAATATTTTGAGATCATTTGATATAATTCTTTTAACAGTTGGATAATCTAAAAGAAGATTGAAAAAATATTTTCTTCAGTTGTTTCAGGAATCTTTTTCCTGTTCTGTCTTTGTTCGATTCAAGAATTCTGTTTCAGGAAATGAAAGTAAAATAGAAAATTCAAAACACAAATATACTGTAATGTCAATGGTAAGATTAGCTGTTTTTTATAAGGAAATATTTGGCATTTATTGATCAAAAAGCAGTGCTACAGTAAGTAGAATTTTATAAACTCTTTATCAGGAAAATAGGTTTCTTAAGTCCACTGACAATTATTGCTCTTTCCACTACTGATGAGGACTTCCTTTCTAACCATTTGTTTGAAGTAGTGTGGAACATCAACAAATTGATTATGTCATTATTTTCTCATTGAGATACATTTGGTAGCCATTTTTTCTCCCTTCAAATTATATGTGATATCCATTTTCCCTTTTGCCGCTTTGAAATTCTACAAGTGATATAGTTTCTGTTATTTGGTACAATTCTTTCTTTGTGATTCTGAAGCACAAGTCCTCAAACTTTGAAGAAGTATAAATTCTTTGCTAAGACTTACAGACTTCATTTGTTCAAAGCCATTTTTAATCACTGATAAAAGTGGTTTTAAACAGCTGACAGTTTAGATATTTGTAACAAGTTTGATGTCATCCATGACATCCATATGAAAGTCATGATTTGATTAAACTAAGATTTGAGAAATATAACTAAATATTAAAGCAATGTTCAATATATAAAATAGAAATAAAATTACTTATACTAATAATATTAATAATGAGATTATCTCTTTTTGTCAGTGGGAGGCAAAAGGCCTAAATGCAAGAAAAAATAGAAATAAAGTATCTTTTTTCTCCTAATTTATTTCCCTTTCTGATCATTTTTCTAAAACATGTATGGCATTTTCTTCACAAACACAGGAGCAAAAGTCCTGCTTATGCTGATTTTCAGGAATTATAGTTAGAAAACCTGTTATACTATTGAAAACTGATTGCTTTAAAAGCAAAAATATTTCCTATATGGAACACTGAACGCTTGAATGAAAAGCAAGTGTTATGGCAGCATTGACTAACTTAAATAAGGAAACTGTCCACAAGAGATGCAGGAGATTGTGAAATCATCTGGAGGCTGTGGTTGAAGCCAATGGTGATTTTATTGAATAAATTTGCTCTTTAGTATTTCAAGATATTTTTGATAGATATATCTGTTAAAATGAAATATCAGTATTATTTTCATTTTTTGTAATTCTGAAGACAATTTATTCATTGTACCCTGTATATATATAAGTCTGTGCAAGTGCTACATGGTAAGTGTAAATGTCAAAGTGTGATCAAATTCCCCCCTTGTAATTTTCACTTTTGTACAATTAATTTTTTGCATGGTATGAATCAACACGGTTCAATTATATATATAGTTTGGTTTGAGTTTAACGACCCATCAACTATTATGGTCATTTAAGGGTCAGGTTATATATATATATATATATATATATATATATATATAATGTTGGCCAGCTTTCCCTGATGATCCATTTAGGAGAAACCTAGGTAGGTCTGTCTGGCTCACTAGGTATACTTTACTTATTCCACACTACCTAAGTATTGAGCGCTTTTTTGTTAGTTGATTACTCATATCGGGGTTTTATCTTTGGGCTACATGCTGACTCGGTCCAAACTCTTTTGACTGATGTTCATGTACTTAGCTCTTTCTTTTTTTAAAACCGTTTTTTCCTTTCTTCGTAGATTCATGGAAGGTTTTTCAACACGAGTATAGTTATTATCTTTTATATATATATATATATATATATGTTGTGGATTCCAGGTGAGGAACCGCACAAAATAATGAACAACAAAACATATTTGATAATATAGGTTATATTAAACGTAAAGACACAAACTGGAACGCAGGTTAGTAATCCAGGAATACGATTAGTAGGAAAATATATACAAGTCTTTGAAGTGAAGCCATGCTGGAAATAGTATATCTGTGTAATATTATTCTGGCTGAGTGGAGCTCAGAGCTACTATGACTACTGATGGGGTATTCTCTGTGTAACTTCAGTATCTCTCAGTAACTTATGGACCTTTATGGTACTCGAACTGTAACTCTCCTGTTCAGCACTGGTACTCACTATGGCAGGAGTATATGTATACTCGTCAAGTCCTTTTTCATAGAAAAAGGGGAGATCCCACAAAAATATATATATATATAAATCCAGATAAAAAGAACCCAAGTTTTTATGATTTTGAATTCCCTGCCATTTATTTTTTTTATAAACAGTGCTCAATACAATAAATATTGTAGTGCATAATATAATCATATAATTATGAATTAAAAGTACATTGCAATATGAAAACTTCTATGTTTCAAGATAGAATCTTGTCATCAGAAAATGTTAGATGTTGGTTGTGAAAATGATTTACATTTAAATACAAAAAACCATCAGTTTGCTATTTATGTATGTGGGAAAATATAAAATTTATGTGTGTGTTCCTTTTAATTAACCAGAATGAAGATTCACTTTGAAATTTGGCCAGTAGTTTCTAGGGGATACATACTTACTTTTTTCTTTCTTTTTTCCTTTTTTCTCCCTAACGGTCAAAGTATCAACCTACTTTTAATCTAATTTTATTTTTATTTTTTTATTTTTATTGCTTCTCACTACATCGTATTATCGTTGATGTATCTATTCTAGTACCAAAAATGTCCTTTCTGCTTTCTCCATATATTGACCTCTTCTCATAGAAAACAGGAAAGAGATGAAGAAAGAAAAGAACTTTTTATATTTTGTTCAAACTTAAGGGGCTTTTGATTAAATTTACTCTTCTTATCAGGACATATTTAATTCTAATTTTTTTCAAAACCTTTAATTTATAAATAACATTTTTATTTTTTATTCTATTGACTTCCTGCTATCATTATCCCATCTTTCTAATATCTATTTATTTATTATAAAAAAATTTTTCTATACTAATTTACTTATTTTATTTTAATATCCTGTCAATTATTATTTTCCTTAAGTGAATTATTGGGTATATGGATGCTAATTAATATAATTTTTTTTTTATTCATATTCTAAGGTGAACATTTTGCAATGTCTACATATGACATTTATTTTATTACGTTTATATAATAGATTTTTATTCTTAAGTGATTTAATAATATATAATTTTCTGTATAGACATAACGAGCATGGGTCATTTAAAGATTTATATGTTTTAGCTTCTTTTAGAACTTTCCACTTTAATGTGGGTGTTTTTTTTTGTTTCCTTTAGATACCAATGATATTTTGATAGGAATGTTCTATTTCTGTATTTATTATTATTAAATGAAGATGTGTTGATAAATCCATTTTTTAGAGCATTCTTAATACTACCTAGATAAATCTTTACATTACTAGGGTTTTCCTTTGAAGATGTTTCACAATGATAGACAATTGATTCCGTTAGGCACCTGTTTTCTAGCAGGCAATCTGTAGAGTTTCTACAATTACATTTTTTCTTGTCTAAATTGTTATTTTTCATTATTAGGTTGTTTTTAATAATTTTGTTAAAATTTTAAAAAATATTATTATAGCGATTTTTAATGATTTTTTTTTTTCAGATTGTTCATACAGCTGTTACTTAATTTAATAGTATTTTATTGAAAATCTTACTTAATGGATTCTTTTCTGGAAAGTGTTTCTTAATAAATGCGAGGAATTTCCTCCACAATTTACTACTAGTCATTTGGTTGAAAGGGCGTGTGTACCAAATAATATTTCTATTCCTATTTTTTCTTTGAAGGTTGCTTTTCCCTTTTACATATTTAATATTTGGGTTTTTATATCCACTATTTTTTAAGGCAGTGTTATAAAAATTGCTATGCTTATTAAATACTTCTTCAATTGCTGAATTTCTGCTAATTCTGTATTCTATTGATGAGGGTACATGTTTAATAACAGATGAAGGATGTTTAGATTTCAGGTGGATATATAAAGGATTGGTGTTTGGTTTTTTTATATGGTTGGTGTATATCCTTCTCCAGATCTAAAGTTACATCGAGGAAATCTACTTTTTTTATATTTGTTTTAATAGTTAATTTTAAATTAAGGTTTTTAAATTCCTTATGTATCATCTTTCTAATTTTATATATTTTAAAATTTGTGGCATTTCTTACTATCATAAGCCCATCATTCCTTTATAATCCAATGTCTTCAGTATCTACTTCCTTATAGGCTGTGAGATTGTATAGTATTAATAAGCCTACCAGATTTGAAGATTCTGTAGAGTCCAGAGATCCCATAGTAATATCAAAGTTATCTCCCTTGAAATTAATTTTTCTCCACTGTTCTTCTGTATGAATGAGCACAGATGATTTTGCATTCATTATTATGTTTCTCTCCTCCTCCGATATATCTGAATAAACGGTGGTGAATTCCAAAGCTGTAACAAATAGTTCCTCTGATATCGATGGTTAGTACTCCTCAACATCGTATTGGTTAAAAGAGCAGTTTTTTTTTCTTTTATATTGTAAAACCAGTTTGTACATTCATGGTGCCCTTCCATAATTTTAATTCCAGGTATTCCATAATTTGTTTGTTTACTCTTTCCAGTATGTTTTTACTAATTTTTGCTACTTCTGGTCTTGACACATAAATTTTATATCTTCCCACAGACATAAATAGCAAACCAATGATTTTTTTGTATTTAAATGTAAACCATTTTCCCAACGAACATCCAACATTGTCTAATGACAAGATTCTATCTTGAAACATAGAAATTTCCATGTCGCAATGTACTTTTAATTCATAATTATATGATATATGTATAATGAAGCTGACCTTATCTGTTATTTTCATTTTTGCACAAATAACTTTGCAAAGAGCATAAATCAATTCCCTGGGTCTTCTGGCTTTGGATGGCAGCCCGTCTAGGAGAAGTACCACCCTGAACAAGACAAAGGAAAACTACTCCACTATCTTTTCCCAAGAATTTATAATAATTAACACCTAAGAAAGAAAAAAAGAATTTGTGGGGAAGGTACATGAAATATATTGGAGTTACTGTTTTTTTTTTTATATAATAATATTGCCCCCAAGCAAGGCAGTTTACTGCCACTGGTGTGCAGTGGGTTACATAAGAGGACAGTTATGAGAAAGAGTGACAGGTTATAGGGGGTGTCAGGAAGTGGGTGAGGGAAGGATGAGAATACTGATGAGAGTGGAGTGGATGGAGAAAGGAACATGAGAGAGAGGATGCAAGTTAGTGAGATAGGAGATGACTATTGACTTTACATTTAAATTCTTGACAGTTGTAGCTGTTGAGGGAGCAAGTAAACAGAAGGAAATTCCACATGCGGGAAGTGTGAGAAAAGAAGCTGCTGGAGTAGAATTTGCGTTTACATTTTATTGATTTCACAGTAAAAGGGTGGGACCTAGTTGCTAATCTTGTGGCTCAAGTAAATTCATATATAGGGGGCACCAAGGAGCTAAGTTCATTGGAGCAGAAGCCGTGAAAATATTTGTAGAAGAGACACAGAAGCCACATTGCACCGGTGAGAATGTGACTGTATCTGAGCTGCCAAGTCAGGATTGATCACATTACAGATTCTCCATTAGATTTTGTCAAGGACTCCTAGGTGGATAGCAGGGGCACACGGCAAGATATGGCAGCAGTATTCAATGCACAGGCGGATGGTAGATTTATATATGTGCAGGATGGTTTCAGATGGTAAAAAATTTCCTGGCCCTACACAGAGAACAGACCTTTTTAACAGGGGATTTACCTATAGATTCTATATAGTCATTCCACTTGAGGTCTGTTTTGAAAGTTAACCCAAGGAGGCACAATGTTTTGCTTTCAGAGAGGCTAGCCTGATTCATGCTAATGGGGGGTAGGAGCGATTGTCTGTGATGCTTTGTTTGGGAAGCATTAAGATTCACAAGTCATTTCTTACCCCAGTCCACCAGAGATTGAAGGTCCTTTTCAAGCTCAGCAGCGAGGTTTACTTTGTTAGTCTTGGCAGATTTTTTATTGAGGTGAACCATAGTGTTGTCAGCATATATGCCTACTTGGGATCTTATTACATTGGGAAGATCGTTAATGTAGATCAGGAAAAGCATAAGACCTAGAATAGAGCCTTGAGGGACACCTGCATTTGTGTGATAGTATTGGGAGTCATGTCTATTCAATACTACCTTTATTGTGCGATTTGAAAGGAATGACTGGAATGACTGGTTATCAATGGTATGTAACGGAAGATAAAAAGACATGTTTCATGTCAGAAGCAGTATTGTTTTGCAAGCATGGTTTTAATTCACATTTTTATTTTGGATCTTGATGTTTGTTGAGCCGTTGTCTGAAAATGATATGAAGCACTCTTCAGGCACCAACCAATGATGCACATGTTCAAAAGAAAGCAAACAATTTACAATCCAAGGAATTTATGGCACCTGACCTCAATAGGTAGCAGATGCAAGTCCTCTCCTTTTCTACATAGTCAGATTTCAGCAATTTGTAGTGGCTTTTTTTTCACTCGTGTACCTCCTCTGATACTTCTCCCATGGAATTATAGCAGGAGGGTGAACTTCTTTGAATCAGACCATACTACAATGTCACTGTATGCATCTGTCTGGATGATGTATACTGGAACTTGCAGAGGTGTTATTTAGATCCATTAACACCCTCCAATCCTGGCATCTACTTAATAGCATCAAGCTGGAAGTTATTTGGCTTTTCTGCACAGGGCATTCACTTTCCTTGTAAAAAAGAATCTGAGGTTCTCTGGCCATTACAGGCTATTTGTGGGCTGCCTCTCACTGTATACTGATTAAGTTCATGACCACTCCCAGCATGTGTAATGACACGTATGTATATCTGCAGTGATTGTTGGCATGCAGAGAGCATGTGATGTAAATTGCCTTGATCACTTTAACATGATGTGCATACATCGGAGTAGCCCCACCGCTTGAGTTTTGGTAGATCATAAGTATATCACAGGAGGAATGTACAATTTGAAGAAAAATGAATAAATAATAAATAGAATAAAATAAAAAAAAAACTGAGTTGAAATTAGTTAAAATTTAAATTTCTATAATGATAAAGTGTAAATAAAAATTGAGTATTTGGCTGTTGAACATGAATTATGTTTCATGTAAATATAGATTTTATTTTTCTTAATTAAAATCATTTTTCAGATGATACTCATTTAGTGAAGAAACAGGTCTTATATATTTTACCATTTTATTGAATTCTCATTCTATTTTATTCCCCCCCCCCCACATTTCCCTGACGATCCATTTAGGTGAAACTTAAGTAGTTTCGTCTGGCTCATTAGGTGCTATTTATTTAGTTTACTCTACCTTTGTATTGAGCACTTTCTGTTTGATGATTACTCGTGTCGGGTTTTTTCTTTGGGCTTTGTGCTGATTTCAGTTCGAACACTTTTGACTGTCTTTCATGCCTTAAGCTCTTTTTTGACAACCACTTTTTCCTTTGTTCAATAGTTTTCGAGGAAGGTTTTCAAGACAAGTATAAATATAATCTCATTTATACATATATATATATGTGTGTGTGTGTGTGTGTGTGTGAATACATAAATATAAGATTTATAGATATAACGAATCACACAATAAGTCTTGGGCCTGACTTATAGATGGCGCTACTAATAAAAATTCTATATGATTTTTATGAAGTACTAATCTTCAAATACATATGAAAAAATTTGGGCCCAGTCAGATTATTAGTTTAAAAATTACAATAATTTTAGTGAAGCTACTGTTGCAAATTTTTTAAAATGATGGAAATTTTGTGTGTTGATAAAGCATTGCTTTCTGATGGAAAAAAATACTGTTCAAGCAAAGCAATGGCTTTTATGTGTTATTTGGACTCTGTTCCATTGGAAACAATAGTTAAGAGGTGGTATGCTGACTTTAAACACAGTCATACAGATACAAATGATGTTGAAATCTCAGGTCACCCAAAATTAGCAGTTTTCCCAGAGAACACCAAAAAAATCCACAAACCCGCTTTGGTCGGTGGTAAATGGAAGTGAAATCGCAGAGGATTTGAACATATCAGAAGGCAGTGTATTTACCAATTTACATGAAGATTTGTCAATGAGAAAGCTGTAATCAAAGTGGGTGTCATATTTGCTCCTAGTCGATCATAAACAACAACACATCGATGATTCAAAGTGTTGTTTACAACTGTCTCTATGCAAAAAGGAATTTTTGTGTAAATATATGACAGTGGATGAAACATTGATCAACCACTTCACTCTGAAGTTAAATCAACAGTCAGCTGAGTGGACAGCAAAGACACAAACATCAGCAGGCATGGTTTTGGCCTCTGTATTTTGGGATGTACTAGCTATTTTGTTCATCAATTACCTTGAGAAGAGAACTATCAATAGCCAATATTATATAGCATTATTGGTGTGTTGTGAAGGTAGAAATTGCCAAAAAACAGCCACAAATGAAGAAGCAAAAGTGACCTTTTACCAAGACTATGCACCGTGTCACAAGTCAATCACAACATTGGCAAAACTACATGAATTGCACTTTGAATTGTTTCTGCACCCTATTCTTCAGGTTTGGCCTCCAGTGAAAACTGGTTGTTTGCAGTCCTCAAAAGAATGCTCCAGAGAAAGAGATTTGGCTCCAATGAAGAAGTGATATTGGAAACTCAGGCGTATTTTGAGGCTAAAGACAAACCATTCTACAAAAAAGGCATCAAATTGTGAGAGAAGCGTTGGAATCAGTATATCACCCTAGAAGGAGACTATGTTGATGAATAAAGTTGAATTCTGCGTAAAGGTTGTTGTTTTATTAGTTAGGCCCAGGAACTACTGAGTGATGTGGTATATAGGTGCATATTTATTTATTTATATTGTTTTACAGCATATCAGCCTCAATGGGTTATTTAATGCCGGCAAAATTTTGACACTGGGTTCAAAGGAATGGAATATGTATTTTTTGTAAGGAATCACTTTGTACACCAGGTTTCATTTATGTATTTTTGTAAAGAAGGTTTTATTGAGAGTCTAATGTATTGCTGGTAATATTTTTTTTCAACATTTATTGTTGGTAATATTTCTTTTCTTTAAAAATGTTTTGATGGTATTTTTACTATAAAAATCTATTTTCATAGTTTTTTGACCCCAGTTTGGAGTAAACTATTTGCTCATAGCTGAGACCTTAACAGGCACTACCATCTCGAGTCAGGGTTGAGCTGGGAACAATAGCAATTAAGAAATGGTTCCACACTTCTCACAACCTTCCAATCAGAGGCCTTACTGCTGGATGCAGTTTATCAACATATTCAGGACCTGGTTGTAGTTTATTGCCGTACCCAGGATGCTATATAGATACAGTTTATTGACATATACATAGATATAGTTTATTGATCTATATATATATATAGATATGGTTTACTGTAAATCATAGTTTAATGCAAGGTAATGTCAGGGATGTGCACTGTGGTCCAATAGATATCAACTTGGAATGAGAAATCGGAGAGCCGAGTTCGAATTCCAGTTGAATTCGTTGCAATAATATACACACAAATACCCTTGGGAAAGCTATTAATCCGTCTCTTCCTTCCAGTTATGAGTCAAATAACAGGACAGATTGGGTTCTCTAGCTTTGGTTGGCAACCAGTCTACCGCAGAAAGCAATGGCAACCTACTGCGGGATAATCTTCTGCCCAGTCAGTCATGTCTCTTTTGAGAGATGATTGCCCAAGCGTGTATCACGTATGGCACTTAACTGACTGAATATCATCATATTAATTTTTCTATCAAGGATAGATTATAAAATTTGATTGTATTAATCAGGGAAGGACTTCATGCTCAATTTATATATTAGCTATTATGTGTTAAAAAACAATGTAAAAAGTTTTAGGAATAATGTTTTCTAGGTTCATAAATATTGATTTTTATTGATTTTATGCAAATCTAATTTTATATTCATTCTATGATTGTGTTTAACCAGAAAATATTGAGTATAAATGTTTTTCTTTTTTAATTTTGTTGATATAAACCATTTTTGTTCTTAATTGCAATGATTTCTATTCATCTATTTTGTATGTTTTATACGGCTTGAATTTGTAGTGAACAGTTTTTACATAGCTAAAACTTTAAAACAGTTAAAATTTATTTCTGTAATGAGACATGGAAAAAATGTATTTTTGATAAAAAGAAAATAAACTGAAATATTGGAATGAATATACTGGGTGCGATGAATAAATTGTCATCCAAATTATGCAATAATGAAAATAATACTGATATCTTATTTTAACAGATATATTTGCCAAAATCACACAAAAATATCTTGAAATAATAAAGAGTAAATGTATTCAATAAAAATGCTGTTGGCTTCAACCACAGCCTCCAGACGATTTTGGAATCTCCTCCATCTCTTCTGAACAGTCTTCTTGAATAAGTTATTGAATGCTGCCATAATCCTTGTCTTTAGCTCATCTTTGGTGTAATAAGCAGTTTTGTTGGTCTCTTGCTCAACTGTACCTGTCACATAATAATCAGGGGATTTCAGTCTGGGGAGTTAGATGTAAGGGGTGATGTGATTGCAGAAGTTATCTGACAGCCTTGACTGGGTTCTCCTGCTTGTATGGCATGGCGCAGAGTCCTGTTGCCAAACATGGGGTCTTCCAGCAGCCACCTTCTTGATCCAGGGTAGTACTACCTCCCTGGCTATGGACCTGATTGACTTGGAGGAATCGTTTTCATTCATGATCTGGATCTCACTAGCAAATTCAAGAGCTCTTTCTTTATAAGAGTGATCAGAATGAGTTTTCCAAGCTGCCATACGTTTGTAATCACCATTAGGCACATCCAACTCTTTCCAAATTGTCTGTATCATCCTCAGATTGACATCCAAACACTCTGAAACTTTTGCATTGGAACTTTTGACACAAATGCCAAGCAGACCTGCATGTCATTTTTAAATTTCTGGCAGAGTGAATTGTGTCTTTTCATGATAGTCTTTTTCTTATAGGTGGTGCCCAACTGACCTTACTATACTGTGCAGTCAACAAAATCAAAAACAAGTAACGTACATAACCAAAAAAAAAATGGCAAAAATTTACCCATCATACCTTGTACTGGATAATTTCTATGAAATTATGATTTCTATTTCAATTGTTTAGTGTTCCCCCTCCTTCCCTGTCTATTGACCAGTCAAAGTTTATCCCTTG